>CM040128.1:118146265-118564121 GCA_022559845.1 Amorphophallus konjac
GACAATTTTCACAACACTTGAACATACACATGCAAACCACACAATATTTTCTTATCATCAAAACCATTATCAAAGATAAAGATGGAGCGCAACGAACCCAACACCTGGTAACTACATGGGGAGGGGAAAGGGCTCCTTGGAAACCCATGGGTCATGGGATCCTACAAGGAGGCCTTGCAATAAGGAGGGTAATATGTATATATACAAATATATATATCTATATATAACTATTTTCCTAATAAAAGAAAATAGGCATATTAGGCCCAGTTTTTTTATGGGGCCCATTAACATAAAACATTTAGATATAGCTAATATAGTTGTCGGCACTGCTTTGACGATCATCCGTTGCCGCTTGTACATCCCGTGATGATCCCATCAAAACACTCCGCTTGGAGGAGGTTCGACCTCGAACCTCGTAGCTTAGGATCCCGATTTGGTGGAACAACCTGGTTCCCTAAGCTCTGATACCATTTGACGTGAAACAAACATCCGAGTCCGAGACTTTCTTTTCTTTTCAATCTCTCCTTTTTTTAGTCCACATTTTTTTTTCAGAAAATGGCTTCTCTCCCTTTTTTTATGCACTTCTCATTTTTTTAAAAAAATCTTCTCTGCCACCCCTTCTTTCATTTTTTTTTTCAAAACAACATAACGGACTGAAAGAGAAAATAGAGAGAATGAGAAAGATATAGAGAGAGATAATAGAGAGAATAGAGGGTGACGAGAGAGGCTTCTTACCTTTTTTTTGTTACACATGCTTTACGAACAGAGAGAATGGGATTGAGAGAGAAAGAGGAAGAGAGAGATGGTGAGTGTAGAGAAGTGAAGAGAAAGGATAGAGAGGATGAGAGGGATGATGAGAGAGAGAGGTACCCGCGGCCAAGCAACTAACGTGGGGAGGGGGGAGAGAGAAAGAGAGAGGATGGGTAGAGAGAGAATGGTGTGGCCATTAGCGACATCGATGGGAACTCATCGTGCTCGGACCATTGGCATGCAAGGCCGGAGGCCGTGCTCGCCATGCTCGCTGCTCTGCCAGTGCTCGGAGGTGAGAGATCCCAGGCTCGGAGGGGAGGCGGGCACTCGCCCATGCATAATCTGGAGGCCGGTGACACTGCATGCTTGCCAGGGCTTGTCTGCTTCTCTCTCCTGGCTTCACGAAGTAACCGCGACGTGCATGCAGAGAGGGTGAGGCGGGAGAACAGTATGGAGGCATAGAGAACTGGAACCGCACGCATGGGAGTGCAGGGTAGCTACGTCGGCAGGTAGTCATGGCAATGGGCGGTGGGAAGGGGTTAAGAAGAGGCTGGGAGATGGGTGGGACATGGGTGGGTTCCGGCAGGCTCAGAAGAAGGCCGTAGACGGCGGTGGTGGCGGTGGAGGATGACGGTGGCGGTGCACGGCGAGGGAGGTCAACCAAGGCTTTGGATGGGGCTTCTCGCCTGCTCCCATCTCAGGAACAGCACACCCGGAGCTGCTGGTCTTCCTCCATGGCGAGGGTGGATGTGAGGTGTGGGCTTCTCACCCAAGGGAATTCCAAAAATTGACGGTAACACAAAGTATAGCCATGGCTAACACATAACATTTCTCATTGTATTCTCTTCAACGTGGGTTACATGCTTGCTTAAATAGTAATGGTATAGGGAGGGGAAGGGACGCCTGGTAACTGCATGGGGAGGGGAAAGGGCTCCTTGGAAACCCATGGGTCGTGGGCTCCTACGAGGAGGCCTTGCAATAAGGAGGTGAGTATGTATATATATAAATATATATATATATATATATATATATATATATGTATATATATATATATATATCTAAATATAACTATTTTCCTAATAAAAGAAAACACACATATTAGGCCCAATTTTTTATGGGGCCCATTAACATAAAACATTTACATATAGCTAATATAGTTGTCGGCGCTGCTTTGACAATCATCCGTTGCCGCTTGTCCATCCCGTGACGATCCCAACATCTACCTTAGAAGGATCGATAGCGATACCTTCCTTTGAAATAATATAGCCAAGGAAAGAGACCTCCTTAACCCAGAACTTGCACTTGCTAAGTTTTGCGTAGAGTTGATGCTCTCTTAGAGTTTGCAAGGCAATTCTTAAGTGCTCTTCATGTTCCTTGTTAGTCTTGGAGTATATAAGAATATCATCAATGAAGACGACCACAAATCGGTCGAGATACTATTGGGACATTAGTTAACCCAAACGGCATTACCACGAATTCATAGTGCCCATATCTGCTCCGGAAAGTAGTCTTGTATATGTCTTCATCTTTGATCTTGAGCTGGTGATAACCCGACCTGAGGTCTATCTTGGAGACATATTTTTCTCCCCAAATATGATCAAAGAGCTCATCAATACGTGGCAACGGATATTTGTTCTTGATAGTAAGTTGATTTAGTCACTGGTAATCGATACATAGCCTGAGAGATCCATCCTTCTTTTTGACAAATAAAACTGGCGCACCCCAAGGGGATGTGCTAGGTCGAATGAAGCCCTTGTCTAATAACTCCTGATGTTGTTTCTTCAATTCTTTGAGTTCTATAGGGGACATCTTGTAGGGAGCTATTGAAACAGGTGCTGCTCTAGGAACGAGTTCAATGGAGAAGTTTACTTCCCTTTCGGGTGGTAAACCGGGTAAATCTGATGGGAACACATCGGGAAACTCATTCACAATGGAAATATCTTCTAAGATGATTTCCTTTGATTCAGTGGTGATTACGGAAGCAAGACAAGCTTCACATCCTTGCGAAATAAGTTTGCAAGCATGAAGAGATGAAATAATGGTACGATGTTTCCTATACTTTATGCCAAGGAAAGAAAATCGCGGGAGTCCTGGTTTGCGAAAAGAGATTCTCCTATTGTGATAATTTATATAGGCATCATGGTCAACAAGCCAATCTACACCTAGGATAGCATCGTAGCCTTCCATGTCAAGACATACGAGGATTGCAGGAAGATTATGACCTTATACCATTACCTCATTATTGGGGTAGTGGGTTGTAAGTTTAGTTTCGGGACCTAAGGGTGTAGTGATAGCTAGGTCAGAGAGTAGAGGAACTGATGAAACTAGCAAGATTTTTGCAAAAGCAGTAGATATAAAGGAATGTGAAGCACCAGTATCAAATAACATAAATGCAGGATGAGAATAGATTTGAATGGTACCTTCCATTAGCCATCATCCTTGGGCGCTTCTTCATCATCCAGAACATCGTTAAGACGAGCCTGTCGCTTGCGTCCACCGCTGGATGATTGATCCTTCATGAGGGGGCAATCTGGCATGCGGTGCTCCCGACTTCCACATCTTAAGCAAACACTGAGACGTTTCCAGCACTCCTCGACCGCGTGGCTGAATTTCTCGTAGAACGTGCAAAACGCCATGACTTGCTTATCTTCCTCCTTCACCTTTTTGTTCCTGCGATCATCCTTGTTGTTCCCAGTCCGGGATCTCTTCTTGTTGTCCTGAGAGTTGTAAGTGATGCCAAATTTTTCCTCTCTTCGTCCTCGCCAATCAGACTTTTGGCTCGGCTCCTCCCCTTTGCCTTTGAGTTTATCGACCTTCTCTTCATAGGTCCGAATATTTTGTGGGCCAATTTGCTGGATGAAGATGGGCCGCAGCCCGTCCATGAAATGATTAGCTTTAAGAAGATCCGTGCTCACTAAATGTTGAGCATAGGGTGCTAGTCGAGAGAATTGTAATTCATACTCTGCCACCGTCATCATGCCTTGACGCAAAGAAGCGAACTCCATTGCCTTCCTCTCCTTAACATGTTCGGAGAAGTATTTTGCCCGAAAGAGTGTGAGAAATCCCTCCCAAGTGTATGGTGCGTCTTGAGGCGGAGTCGAAATAGATTTCCACCAAGTACGTGCATCCTTGCTGAGTTGGAACGTGGCAAGACGAACCTTCTCTTGATCAGCACATTGTATAACCTCGAATATACGGTTCATTTCATCTATCCAGTTTTTAGCCTCGTCTAGGTTGGAAGAACCAGATAATCGTGGAGGATTTAGACTCCGGAAGTTGCGGTGCAGATCACCAGCTCCAGCCCTCGCGCCGGCTTAGGCCATATTTTGCAAGGCCTGGTGTAACATCCCGGTTAAATAATAAAATATAAAATTAAAATTTTGAAATATGTATTGGAATTAAAGGTATTTTCCTTGTTATTTAACAACTTCAATGGTTTTCTTAATTAGAGAATATTATTTATTTTTGAAAGTGGCTAAACTACATCAATAAAAGGAAATAATTATTTTTCTATAATCACCCTAAAAAGATTTTTCATATTCCAAGATGCAATCAAATTTTTCTACAATGAATTGAATTTAATATGAATAAATTAAATTAATTAAATTTCACCCGTAGGCCAAAGTTTTGACTAATTTTTAAAAATCTGGAACAATTATATTCTTATAGAGAATGAAATGTTTAACAATATTTTCAACTGGGCCAACCCCTAATAAAATCTTAATTAGGCTGAATTATGGAGTTAATGGCCAAATTCATTGTTCTTCACGGGTTAACCTTAAACGATCTAATGCGAGCCCACTTCTCAACCAATCAAACCCAAACCAGGCCCATTTGATAGGTCTACCCTAAGAGATCATTTTGCCCTTGAAACCCTAGCCTCTAGAGACTTCTCTCGACGGCGGCGACGTGGATTAGGTGGGAGAACCGAGATTCTCGCCGTTTTTAATTCCTTGGACTGTTGAGCCCAATTCGACCATTAGAAGAGTCCATACACCCTTTAAATAGAGGGCTTTCGCAGCCCTAGAGCTCCTTTTATTTTCCCAACAGGTGGCGCGAGGGCTCGTGGTCGATCCTAGGAGAATTTTGAACTTTGGTGGTGCGCGATTAGGGTTCCGACGTGTTCTTCATCTTTCTCTTCGATTAAGGTAGATTTCTCTCAGGCCCAACCTAATTAAACAATGAGAACATGTAGATATCATCCTTAGCTTTCATCTGAATCTATTTTGCCCAATTTTTGTCATCTATACCATGCGTATTAATTATTTCATTGAAAGCACATGATTAGGCTTTTCTACCTTCCTTTTTCGTTTGATTTGTGTAGGCTAATCGAAGTCAAATCTTGAAATTGATCATGCCACATTTTACGTTTTGACGTATTCTATCTATTGATAGTTGATTGCCCAATTTTCATGCTGTATTTAGGTCTAAATCGTGCTTTTATCAACCATGTGTCAAGTTCGTCATTTTTGGGCTCGGATTGGATGAAACGTCCTTTCAGAGACCGCCTGGGTTCTAGCGGTCACTCTATAGACCGTTTTCATGGTCTAGCGGTCCTGCGAACGACTGTTTTATTTCTCGATAGGGCTAGGCCGAGTTTAGCGGTCTCCAGATTGACCGTTTATGCGTATAGCGGCCGCCCGATTGACTGTTTGCCGTGGGTTAGCGGCCCTGTACCTGACCATTTATGATCCTAGCAGCCCTGTGAACAACCGTTTCTAGTCTTTTGTCTTTTAGAGAACGTAGCTTAAGAACAGCCCTGCGAATGACCGTTAAGAAACAATAGCGGCCCATTCCCTGACCGCCTATGTTGAACAGATCATGTTTTATTATCTATGTTCACTTTGATTAGACAGCATGTATAGGGTAAGAACACACCTAACAAATGGATTACTTGGAACAATATAAGGTCTATTTCATTTACTGATCATGACAACTGAAATTTTATGCTTCCTTTCATGTTCATATCTTTTCTCCCTCTTAATGTCAGTTATAACATTAAATTGTAATTTAATTGACATATTCTATTCTTATGAAATTATAAAATGATCTACTAGGATTGTTTCACAGTCACTTCACTCCGGTGATGCAGACTGACCGATATACACTCTTTTTTCGCGATTTCAATTATCCCTCAATTCTTGTAATAGTTGGGACTCTCCATCAGATATTCCTTCCGTCAGACTAGGACCTCTATTATGAGACCTCCGTAAGCCCCCGCGAGCCTGGGATTCTCACTAGGACGTCGAGCGGGTTGTACCCACAAGCCTGAACCTTTTTGACTCGATCGAATCGTGTATTTTTGCTTAATCCCAGAATCGGGACTGTCCTATTTGATAGCGGCCCAACGGAGAGCGTTCTGTTAGTAAGCGATCCAGTCATGACCGCCAGACTACTTGAACGGCCCTCCTGTGACCGTTTTTAACCGACTGGGCGTTAGTTGTAGTCTTCTGGACTCAGTGATGTACATGGTTGTTATTAGACAGTTTACCTCTGCACGCGGCCCAGCCAGGACCGTCTAGTCCTATGCACGACCCACCTTGGACCGTTCCTATTGTGCATGCGGTCCTGATTAGACCATGTTCCTCTTAGCGGTCCTTTGCCGATCGTTTCTCAGTTCAATTTTTTGAAAAGTGATGTTTTCATGGATTCGATATATGTAAGCTACTCTAGCCTAACTAGGCTATTGTACCTCAAATTTTGACCTATTGTTAGGTCTATTGTCAACATGTATCCATTAAAGAGTCATTCTTTAATGACTATTCTTCTCGATTAATGAGCTTATTGTTTAGAATCTCAAGAAAATAAATATTCTTATGTACTTTACCTTGATTACATGAGCTTGATCTTGGAACTCTTGGCCATTTGCATTCGTGGATGTCTAGATTTCGTGGGATCTATGAACGAAACAAATTAATGCCAAGGCAATCATATTTAAGGGCCTAGTCTGGTCCTGGGAGGAGCACTTGAAAAGTATTTGATCCCCGGGGAGGTGAATGACTAGGTGTGGCATTTGGCACCGGTACTATCTAGCGTGTTGGGTCTACGACATTCCACTCTCTCGCGATACTTGCTATTCATGCTTGAATGCGTGAAGTACTTACTTGCATGACTTGACATGACATGACTTGACTTGAAATGGCCAATCATGGAAAAGTTCTTGATAGTGGTGCTTGATATCTAGACTAGCAAGATCCCTTTTCGTTTATCTATCGTTTACCTTCTGATCGTGCTGGTTACTTAGTCTATTTTAATTGAGTTTCTCGCATTGTTATACATTCCTAAAATTGATTAATTACTTAAATTCCACCTGATGATAGAGTGTAATTCCTACTGAGCTTTTCGCTCACCCCCCCTTATTTCCATCCTATTCAAGTAACGCGGTAGATGGAACGTTCACAATTGGGATCAGGCCAGCGTGATCGAGTGAACCTGGAACTTAGAGACCGGAGTCTTTTTATTTTCTTGAGTCTAGTTAGTATAGTGGGTCTTCCTATTTTCTCTTCTTTATTTCTTTTATTGAGTCTATTATTGTAAAAATTGAGTCAAATTTGTAATTCAATTTCCAAATATCAATAAAACTATAATTTTCTCAAATCAATGGTCTCCATGTGTTTGTATATTATTTATTATGTTTATTTATCTTCTGCTCTAATTATCATGACTGTTTCACTGTCACGTTCTGAGCATCCCTTCCCACTGCTATCGGTTCGGGGTGTGACAGAAGTGGTATCAGAGCCTCAGTTGTTTGAGTCTTAGGTTCTTGCCCATAAGTATAGGTTACCCTAAGTAATAGGTCGTGTAATTTGTGTCATCCATTCATGTCACCTCGTGAGAATGGGTAGTGCCTCGGGTTAAGTAATAAAATATGTATAAGATTGCATAGCACGACGTGTAAGGATAATAATTTTTATTAACCTTATAATTATTTTGCAGGTAATTAAGCTCCTTTTGACATGAAAGCGAGAGGGTCTGCGCGTAAGCTAAAATCAAGTTCCGTTAAAAGGTGGCAAGTCCGTCGTAAAGGAATCCGAAGTAATAAGATGAAAAAGAATAACCTTTCGCAAATGAAATGTTTTCATTGTCACAAATTTGGTCATCTAATCAAGGAGTGCCGGCGAAGGAGCGGAGCGTGTCTTTGTTGCGGAAATAAAGATCATGTAATGACTAATTGCCCTAAGCTACTTCCACAAGCAAATTGCAACTGATTTCTAACAAATGAAGAATAAGAATTTTATATAAGGTATCGTTCTGCCTTATCTTTAACAATAGTTAAAATTCTTTTATATTCCATTAGTTGTATGATTACCACGTTATTTTGCGAATAGCTAATAGCGATTGACGAATTTGGGGACCAAATTCCTTGATGTGGGAGAGGTTGTAACACCTCGGTTAAATAATAAAATATAAAAATAAAATTTTGAAATATGTATTGGAATTAAAGCTATTTTCCTTGTTATTTAACAACTTCAATGATTTTTTAATTAAAGAATATTATTTATTTTTGAAAGTGGTTAAACTATATCAATAAAAAAATAATTATTTTTCTACAATCAATATAAAAAGATTTTTCATATTCCAAGATGCAATCAAATTTTTCTACAATGAATTAAATTTAATAGGAATAAATTAAATTAATTAAAATTCACCCGTAGGCCAAAGTTTCGACTAATTTCTAAAAATTTGAAAAAAAATATATTCTTATAGAGAACGAAGTGTTTAACAATATTGTCAACTGGGCCAACCCCTAATAAAATCTTAATTAGGCTGAATTACGGAGTTAATGGCCAAATTCGTTGTTCTTCATGGGTCAACCTTAAACAATCTAATGCGAGCACTCAACCAATCGAGCCCAAACAGGCCCATTTGATAGGTCTACCCTAAGAGATCATTTTTTATCTGAAACCCTAGCCTCTAGAGACTTCTCTCGACAGCGATGATGTGGATTAGGTGGGAGAATCGAGATTCTCGCCGTTTTTAATTCCTTGTACTGTTGAGCACAATTCACTAAAACCGTCTATACACCCTTTAAATAGAGGACTTTCACAGCCCTAGACCTCCTTTTGTTTTCCCAACAGGTGACGTGAGGGCTCCTGGTGGATCCTAGGAGAATTTCAAACTTTGGTGGTGCGCGATTAGGGTTCCGACGTGTTCTTCGTCTTCTTCTTTCTCTTCAATTAAGGTAGGTTTCTCTCAGGCCCAACCTAATTAAATAATGAGAACATGTAGATCTCGTCCTTAGCTTTCATCTGAATCTACTTTGTCCAATTTTTGTCATCTATACCATGCGTATTAATTATTTCATTGAAAGCATGTGATTAGGGTTTTCTACCTTCCTTTTTCGTTTGATTTGTGTAGGCTAATCGAAGTCAAATCTTGAAATTGATCATGCCAAGTTTTGTGTTTTGACGTCTTCTATCTATTGATAGTTCATTGCCCAATTGTCATGCTATATTTAGGTCTAAATCGTGCTTTTATCAACCATGTGTCAAGTTCGTCGTTTTTGGGCTCGGATTGGATGAAACGTCCTTTCAGAGACCGCTTGGGTTCTAGTGGTCGCTTGATAGACCATTTTCATGGTCTAGCGGTCCCGCGAACGACCGTTTTCTTTCTCGATAGGGCTAGGCCGAGTTTAGCGATCTTCAGATTGACCGTTTATGCGTATAGCGGCTGCCCGATTGACCGTTTGCCATGGGTTAGCGGCCCTGTACCTGACCATTTATGATCCTAGCGGCCCTGTGAGCAACCTTTTCTGGTCTTTTATCTTTTAGAGAACGCATCTTGAGAACGGCCCTATGAATGACCGCTAAGAAACAATAGCGGCCCATTCCCTGACCGCCTATATTGAACAGATCATGTTTTATTATCTATGTTCACTTTGATTAGACAGCATGTATAGGGTAAGAACACACCTAACAAATGGATTACATGGAACAATATAAGGTCTATTTCATTTACTGATCATGACTACTAAAATTTTACGCTTCCTTTCATGTTCATATCTTTTCTCCCTCTTAATGTCAGTTATAACATTAAATTGTAATTTAATTGCCATATTCAATTCTTATGAAATTATAAAATGATCTACTAGGATTGTTTGACAGTCACTTCACTCCGGTGATGCTGACTGGCCGCTATACACTCTTTTTTCACGATTTCAACTATCCCTCAATTCTTGTAATAGTTGGGACTCTCCGCCGGATATTCCTTCCGACGGACTAGGACCTCTATTATGAGACCTCCGTAAGCCCCTAGGAGCTTGGGATTCCCACTAGGACGTCGGGCGAGTTGTACCCACAAGCCTGAACTTTTTTGACTCGATCGAATCGTGTATTTTTGCTTAATCCCGGAATCAGGACTGTCCTGTTTGATAGCGGCCCAGCAGAGACCGTTCTATCAGTAAGCGGTCCAGTCATGATCGCCAGACTGCTTGAACGGCCCTCCTGTGACCATTTTTAACTGGCTGTGCGTCGGCTGTAGTCCTCTGGACTCAATGATGTACATGGTTGTTATTAGACCGTTTACCTCTGCATGCGGCCCCGCCAGGACTGTCTAGTCCTGTGCACGGCCCACCGTGGACCGTTCCTATTATGCACGCGGTCTTGATTAGACCGTGTTCCTTCTTAGTGGTCCTTTGCCGACCGTTTCTCAGTTCAGTTTTCTGAAATAGTGATGTTTTCATGGATTCGATATATGTAAGCTACTCTAGCCTAACTAGGCTATTGTACCTCAAATTTTGACCTATTGTTAGGTCTATTGTCAACATGTATCCATTAAAGAGTCATTCTTTAATGACTATTCTTCTCCATTAATGAGCTTGTTGTTGGAATCTTAAGAAAATCAATATTCTTATGTACTTTACCCTGATTACATGAGCTTGATCTTGGAACTCTTGGCCATTTGCATTCGTGGATGTCTAGATTTCGTGAGATCTATGATCCAAACAAATCAATGCCAAGGCAATCATATTTAAGGGCCTAGTCTAGTCCTGGGAGGAGCACCCGAAAAGTACTTGATCCCTGGGAAGATTAATGACTAGGTGTGGCATTTGGTACCGATACTATCTAGCGTGTTGGGTCTACGACATTCCACTCTCTCGTGATACTTGCTATTCATGCTTGAATGCGTGAAGTACTTGCATGACTTGACATGACATGACTTGACTTGAAATGGCCAATCATGGAAAAGTTCTTGATAGTGGTGCTTGATATCTAGACTTGCAAGATCCCTTTTTATTTATCTATCGTTTACCTTCTAATCGTGTTGGTTACTTAGTCTGTTTTAATTGAGTTTCTCGCATTGTTATACATTCCTGAAATTGATTAATTACTTAAATTCCGCCTGATGATAGAGTGTAATTCCTACTTAACTTTTCGCTCACCCCCCCTTGTTTCCATCCTTTTCAGGTAACGCGGTAGATGGAACGTTTGCAATTGGGATCGGGCCAGCGTGATCGAGTGAACCTAGAACTTAGAGACCGGAGTCTTTTTATTTTCTTGAGTCTAGTTAGTATAGTGGGTCTTGCTATTTTCTCTTCTTTATTTTATTAATTGAGTCTATTATTGTAAAAATTGAGTCAAATTTGTAATTCAATTTCCAAATATCAATAAAACTATAATTTTCTCAAATCAATGATCTCTATGTGTTTGAATATTAGTTATTGTGTTTATTTATCTTCTACTCTAATTATCATGACTGTTTCGCTGCCACGTTCCGAGCATCGCTTCCTACTGCTATCGGTTCGGGTCATGACACCTGGTGAGTCCCGCAACAGTCTGTTGCATCTCGTCCCAGTCAACAAGGTGAGCCATTGTAAGAATGAGGTACCTGAGAAGAGTAATAAATTTGTCAATTCTAATGGAATTGGTGGGGTTAATTCGTAGAGATAATTTCTAATTACTATCTCATCCCGGGTTCTATCCAATTTCTCTCATGGGTTGAAAATATCTTTCCGTGTTCATGGCTGTGGGTTCTTAAGCCTTGGACTTAGCCTATGACATGACATTTTCCTAGGACGTACTTATGCCTAGGCTCAGATACCACTTTAACTGTCACGTCCCGAGATTATGCAGCGGAAACAATCGGGAATGTGAACAGTCGGCTGGAATGTCTCAAGCAAGCAATGTCATCAAAGCGCTAACACATTCACACATAAGAAATGAATGCACAATCTTTAGACAAAATCTTAGCTTTATTTAAATAATAATCAAAAGTACATAAGGCTGACTCTTGACTCTTTGACTAACTAGACTCAAAAAAATAGAAAATTACATAGCGACTTCTTGACTATCAACTAATGACAATCTAAGGCTTCGCTCCTTCTTTAATCACTCTCGGATCCATCACTTGAATAATCTGAATCCAACCCGCTAGAATTTCATGAAAAAGATTGGAAAAGTAGGGAATGAGCACACATGCCCAGTAGGTATCTTCGTATCAACATGAAGGCAATGTTTAAGTGATTAACATTTTAGCTCTAGAGTATAAGATAAGTCATAAAAATCCGACGAAACACATGAATAAACACAAATAACAAGATATGATCAAGGTGAGATATGAGAATTCATATAGACTTAAAAATATGATTAAGCAAGAATATAACATGAATGTAATTTGACCTTTCATGAAAAAGAATGTACTTTTTCATAACCATAAAGGCTATGCACTAGAAAGTAATATAACGAGAATGTACCAGTAAGCTTGTAATTTCACAAGATTGCTCATGAGAATTCGTGGATTTCACATGTTTACAAAAAAGTACTCCCAGCACAATGCGATGCTAGTGTTCATCATACCCCATGGTTTATAGTATGTTTCCGGCTATCTGTTGAGGGGACTAGAGTGGAGCCCTTGGACACTGTCCGTGTCCGCTCTTACATCTTCAAGTTATAAATCAAGCTACTTCCACGAGAAATATAAATAATGTAGGTCGATAATAACAAGTTCAAATTATAGTTCATGATAACAACGCCAAGGTAAGAATGCACCAAATAAGAATATGAGAGTTCAAGATTGATTTAGAACAAGGTTATGCTATGAAGAAAACTCGGTAGCATAACGACACATTCTTTACTTTCCATAAGTTATTATTATCTTATTTGACAAGTGTTAAGTTCCAAGCAATCATCAGACCATCTAGGAACTTATAAAACCCAACCCAAAGGTCAAACCTTGGGTTAGACAGGGTCAGGGACCAAGCGGTCGTTTGCTGGACCGTTTGAGAACTCATGCGGTCAGATCCGGACTGTTAAGGAGATCCATGCGATCAGGTAAGGACCGTTTACGTTGGGTCGAAGCCAGAATCAAAAGGCTTGACTCAGGGACACATGCGGTCATAGACGGACTATTTGTGGACAAAAGCGGTTTCGGGCCAACCGCTAGACAGGGCTTAGCGGTCGTTTGAGGACCATTTAGAACCAGAACTTAGAGAAACACCGGTAGTGTAAGTGCTTTCTAGTCAATTTGGGTTTTGATGGTACAACCAGCTCGACGTCTTAGTGGGAATCCCAGGCTCACGGAGACTTTCGAAGGCCTTGAAACAAGATCACCTAGTCCGGTGGAAGGAATATCCAACGGAGAGGATCACAAGTCCATGATTGTGTGCCTATATTGCAAAGTATATCTAATGACATCGTACCAGAATACGTGCCATGTACTTAAGAAAATAACTCATAGATAAGAAGAGCTTGTAAATCAGTGATCAACCAATTAGTGAAATCAGTTCCTCTATCACTTTGAAATATGTATTTAATTCAAGAATATATTATTTTGGCATGAAACTAGCTTAGATTAAAAATAACGGCTAAGTGCATGAAACCATGAAACATATCCAGGTTTATGACTACAGTGCTTTAAACAGGAATAGAGTCTAATTATGTAGGTTTATCATATGATAAATAAAGCTAATCTACATTATGTTTCGGGTTAACATAAATATAGAACTCAGGAAAACCTAGCGGTCACTTGAGGACTGTCTGACCAGGCCTAGCGGTCTATCGCAGGGCCGCTAGAGAACTCTGGTGGTCTTACGGAGACCATTTGGTTCTCGTAACTGGCAGAACAAGGTCAGTCGTGCAAGGCCAATTCTAAAGAAATATATTCATGGAAACATGCTAGAAAGGAACATAAAACATTCTGCAAGGGAAATCAAGTCATGAAGATGCATGGGTTCCATAGATTAAGCTAGAATTATTATCTTTGTACTTAAGGTTAGGGACTATGCTTGCTGAGTAATCCAATTGCGCAGTGGTAACAAAACATTAAATACAACATGTACAACGCATGAAAACTCAAGAAATAAGAGGGCTTTTACTCCTAACTCATTGTTCTAGCCATCCATGAGATAACCTAACTCTGGTAGTGCTCCTAGACTTCAAATTTCTGACTGGAAGGAAGCCTTAGTTCTACACATTTTGAGCCAAACATGCAACTTCATGTCCTTCTATCTCACGATCCTCTTGACCTAAATCCATGAAAATTGGAGGGTAGATAGAAGATATGAAGGGGAACATAAAGTTCTAAAGAATCAACTCCTAAATATCTCGATTAGGGCTTCTATTTTCCTGATCTTCACTGGACTGTCGCACTAGTTTTTGTGCAGTCTGTTGCAAACTAGCAACTTGCAGAGGCTCTAACTCTCCAACGGCTTGGTCTTCTAGCACGAAAATTTGAGGGAAGTTAGAGAAAACTAAGATGATCATAAAGTTTTAAATAACTAACCTGTGAAGATGTCTCCATACCTTTGAAATACGTGAGCCAATATTAGGGTTCGCATGAGTCGAAGTTAGGGTCTATTTATAGGATTCACCTAGGGTTTAAGGGATTAGATCGAACCTAGAGTCCTAAATTGGAGTAGAGTTAATCCCTAGAGAGTTCTAGAGAGTCTCCCATGCCAGGTATCTTCGATCTAGGGTGATTTGGTTGCCAAAGATCCAAGTTTTTCACATTTTCTTCCATTCACGGAACTGGGGTTGCTTAGCAGTCATAGCAGGACCACTAGGGTGGGTCTGGCGGTCGCGCGATAGACCGCCAGGCTTCAAAAGATCCAATATTTTTGAATTTTTGTGTTATCTCCCATTTATCCCCTAATTGATGTATATATCCCATTTTAAATCCATAAATTACCCAATTTACTTTTCTATTAATGGGCTTGGGTCTAAAGGTCCTGAAATTGGGTCTTTGGGCCCATTTGAGTTGGGCTTAACCCTTTGGTTGAAATAGGGCCTTTAAATGGATTTAATAAATTCTTAATTCTTCTTAATTATCCATTAAACCTTTAAAAATGACTAATAATTATATTTTAATCCTAAAAAATTCCTAGAAAATTCTCGAGCATTAAACTTGATCAGCTCTTGATCCTCGTGTGGAGACAATGTGGGAGCCCCAGGGCTAATTTGATCACGCTTGCTACGAGATGACGTCGAATCTGCGTGGACGGCCTCATTCGGCGAAGCCAAAAACATGCCTATGAAGGCGGCCAGGTGGCTATCCTCTATTTCAAATAGAGGGTTGCCCCTAATCTTGGACTCATATTGGAGAACGAACTCCTCCTCATAGCCCAGGTTGGTAAAGACTCTCTCCATTTCCGCTGAGCTCACCCGGTGTGAAAGGAGAAGAACGGGGGTAAAAATGGGTATCAAGAAAACTTAGCAAGGTTATTCACAGTAATGACCCAAAATTTTTCAAGCTTTTCTTTCTTTCATTTTTCTTTTTTCTTTTTCACTCAAGAGAAGAAGAAAGCTAATAGTGTGAGACGCCTTCTCCGGGAATCTAGTGAGAACTCACTCAAACCCAATGTCAACTACACGGGTCTGCAAAGGTACAACCAGCCTGGCGACCGCGTGGGACCCCACGGTTTGCGAGGACTCACAGAGGTTCCCGAGTGAAACGAGCCAGTTGCACCCGAGTGGGAATCCCCAAGTGAAGAGCTCAATTCTAACGGGAGGGTGTTCCTATAAGGTGTGATGTCGGCTCTTCCCAAGCCCACCCACCTATAGACCTACAGAGAATGTCAAACACACCAACGCATGCAAGATGAACAAGCTACGAAATAGAAGATGGAGTTGAACAGAAAGTGAACAGGGGGCGGCCAGAGTAGTGGATGTTCAAGTACCTGGGCGACCAGGTCGATGGCCACTCAGGGGAGGAGGATAGCCAACTGATGGGCCATTGATGTTGGGGTGGGTGGCCACTCTGGTGGCCGTTCACAGGTGGCCTGGGCGGCCACTAACCTGGACGCCCAGGGAACTAAAAGGCCAGAAGTTTGGTCTTTCTTTGACAACAACGCAAACATGGACTAACTCAAAATGTAAAAGAAAACACATGAGCTTTTAGTTCTTGGATTTTTGGCACCCAGAACTCACAGTAGGCAGTAGCGGGTCCCACCGTGATCGCCGGGTTTTTTGCTATAGGTGCAGGGAATTGAGATGGAAGAGAGATGGCGATGGACGGGAAGGTTTTCCCCTTACTCCTTTCCCCCGACGTGGCTGCCGTGGGCTTGTTCCCTCCCACAAGACTATGAGAGATGAACGTCCGCCCATTCGTCCACGTTCCTACAATGAAAAGAGGTTAGAATGTATAGAGAAGTGTGATCGCCAGAGGTTTTTTACCTGAACCTCATAGGAGTGTGATCGCCTAGAAGTGCCTTTCAAGCGGGGAGATCATGGGGTCCCGACTTCTCCATCCTCGGCTAGCCAAGGGCGGAGAGGCCTGTTACGTCCCGAAGTGCCAAAGATCCTACAAATAATGATGAAAGCTCATGGAAACAAAATAAAAGATGCCATTAGTTCTATGAAGTGTAGTAAAAATTCTAACAACAACTAAGGAGGAGGAAATGGGGGCGTGATTACCTGGGGGGAGTGGGAAGGGGGGATGGTCGAGACTTTCGACCACCCGCCCTCCCATTTGTTTAAAGTAGAAAACCTCTCTACGGGATCTAGTTAATTCCAATATGTTGTGATGCAAATGAGGAGGGGAATTGCAAATACGAAACAGAGAACAACAAGATCGAAAGATCAAACCCGGGTGGTAGCCAAGCTCGTGGCTACCTAGAAGCGACGTTCAGAGTAGGCACAAAATGATCCTCGAGCCTCTTAGAGTCTTGCTCCAAGCTCCAACTTCTCTTGGCTCGAGAGTTTCATCAACTTGCCAGCTCCAGTCTCCCGCCTCTCAATCTCCAAACTCTCCAACCTCTGTCCAACCTGCCAACCCCCTCCCTCTGTGATCGAGAGAGGAGTTTTGTATTCTGGGGCTCGCTCTAGAGGCCTCGAACGTCGTGGGATCGAAGGTGGGCGACGAGGGAGAGTTGGTGTGAAGCGTGGCGGGCGAACGGGCCATGTTCTTTGACCAAACCATTACAGGAAGGCGGCCAGGGTCCTGCCCTTCCATAAGGGGGTAGGCAACCAGGGGGATGGCCTTCTAAGGGCCTAGCCGGCCATCCTAGTGGCCTTCCAGGGGGGTGAGGGCGGCCAGAGCTTGGGCCTTCTAGCAAGCTGGGCGGCCATCCTAGTGGCCTTTTAGGAGATGAGGGCGGCCATCGCCCTTGCCTTCTAGGGGCCTGGGCGGCCAATGGTTTGGCCGCCTAGCCCATGGGCCTTTGGCCCCTTCGAGTAAGGGTGGCCCAACAACAAAGTGTGTTAGGGCTGGACTTAAAAGCACAAAACGACGATAAACCGGGTAAAATGACCACGTCACTCATATGACAATCTAACTGGGGATCTGGGGGATGTCCGAAATTAGGCGTCTACAACTGTGTCAATATGGGATAGCTTAAGAGGCAAAACAGGATCGGATGGAGAAACCGACAGAACAATTGACGGAACAACCTCGAACACTATGCCGTCAATAAAATCTAATTTGGACATATCAAATAAATGGTGATCCCAATTATCATCAGAAATGATAGTCAAGATAATTTCTGTAGAAGCCAAAAAGTGTTGCCCGGCCCTCATACTATACCATTGAGATTTATTTGGAGGTGAAGGACATCTGGCTATCCCGAGGAAACTTACAAACACTGAACCATGCATCAGAATACTAGGGGATAACCCTCCAACACTTAAGTCAGAGTTGTGCACAGACAAATGCTAAAGAGTAGAGAGAGTGAGAGGAGAGTGTTTTGGAGGGGGAGAGAGTGCTCAGAAGAGAAACCAAGTGTTTAACAAAGAGGCCCAGAGCCTGAGATGGTGGCGATTGCTCTGTATCACTCTCTGATAGTAGGAGTGTGACTATGCGGGCATCTTTAGGCGAGTAGCTCTGTGTGTGTCTCATGTGTGTGCCTATCTAGGTCCGTCTAGGACCCTTTTTCTAGCGGTTGCTGTGGCATCACCTCTTTCCTAACTTGGCGAGGGCGTGGTTAGTGGAGCAATGTTCTGCTTGATAGTGGGGATCATCCATTACCCACTCGCCCATTCTTTGAGGAAGGACATTGTGGCTGGCATCGCGACTACGTGGGCATGATCTTGCATTCATCAGGATAAGTCCCACAATTGTGGCCTCAATGTATGTCCGTTGACAAATCTGATGGCGCCCGAGAAGCACGTGTGTGAGAATCATGCACATGGGTCGGCCGGTCCTAAGTGGGCCTCGATTGGGGTACGTTCTTGGACTGTGGGCCAACTGGTGATGGTCATTACGGGCTTGGCAATATCAGGTTGTATGCCTTGCAGGGCCTTGGCTGCTTTCCCCCTCCTCAGTAGCCCCCACCCCCAAGCAGTGAGAGTGCTAGGTGCTCGGGAGGAACTGGACGTGGTCAGTTGGGGAGGATGCTTGATTGAGCTTTCTTGAACACTTTCATACCTCTGACATGGGGAATCTTGCTACCTAACGCCTTCCTTGGCGTGCAAGGCGGTTCCCATGCGTGTAGGGTGATGTCACCGTTATCATGATAGTGTCTCTTCGTTTCCGACGAAGTGGAATGAAATGGCTATTGATGCAGTCCTTGGTTTTCTCGTCGAGTGAACTTGTCATGCCCCAACGCGGAAAATCGGAACACGGCAGTAGCGTTAAAATATGTTGATTTCCAGACATGCTGTGCCTTGGGTTAGCATTTGAAGAACTCTAACAACATAATGGCAAAGGGAAGGAATAATTCCCAAAATAACCATTCATTCCAAACTAACGAAACACAACAAGTTCAACATCCACCAATCAAAAAATAAGAGCTAAAGTGTTCCCAATATCCACTGACACCGTTACATTACAACTCAAATAATAACTGAATAACCAAATTACACCCCGAAAACAACTTTAACATGACAACGCTCTTGACTCAAGCTATCTGAGGACACTCCAAGTGGCTATCTAGCTAGATCGCTCCATGGACTTTACTCCTGCCCATCCCCATCTGTTGGCGATTCCTCACCGGAGCTACCTGAAAAAAAAGGGGGGAAACTGGGTGAGAGAACGCTCAGTAGGTAATAGCAGGCAAGGTTTAAGTAATTATCCAGTTGCATTAATGTCATGCGATGAAATAAAAGAAATGACAAATAATGAATTACTCAAAGAAGAAGAACAGAGACATGTCATATCCAAGAAATTGGCCGATCAAGCATGTAACAAGCAAGTCATGTAGATAATTCATATAGGAATTCAATAACTTATCATAACAAAAAGAATGGAATGATTCAAATGAATGAAATGCCATAGACATCATGCTAGTCATGCACTCGGTGCAATGCCTCACCATGTCATTACAACTCTCCGGGGCACAAGTACTTTTCGGGCGCTCCTCCTAGGACCAGACCGGGCCCTTATGATGCGTTGGCATTGAATTGGTGGATCCAAGATCCCAAGTTATGTCTAGACATTTACTAGACTCGGCCAGGAAAAAGGAATCAAGCTATATTCTGAAAATAAACAAGAAACAAATCTAGGAGTTAACTACAACACAAGCCATCCACGGCTCGGCCACCTAAGCACATAAGAAAGCGAAACAAACAATCTCTGGAAGCTACGCGGTCACACCAGGCCCACATAGGATACGAACGGCCATTTACTGGACCACAGGAGATGAAACTGGGCCAAGGAAAACCCAGTCCGATGCCAAGGGATAAACGGTCCTTTAAGGGCCGCTGGAGGTGAAGGACTGTCTGCAATGGGCCATCTGACAGGTAAAGACGGTCCATATCCGGCCATTTAGCACAAAAGGATCGAAGGCCCATAACGAGCGTTACATGGTCTACACTGGGCCATCCCAACACCAAACGGTCCACAGACGTCCGTGTAAGGATTTAAACGCTCCCATGTGGGCCGCAAATCTGGACAGAGGCTAACAAGCGATCCGGTCGACTTAATAGGTGCAGGATTTGAGGTACAACGTGCCCGACGTGCTAGTGGGAATCCCAGGCTTGCGAGGGCTTACGGAGGTCTCATAATAGAGGTCCTAGTCCGACGGAAGGAATATCCGGCGGAGAGTCCCAACTATTACAAGAATTAAGAGTTGAAAAACTTTGGAAAACGATGTATAGTGGTCAGTTAGCACCACCGGGGTGGATCGACTGTCAAAGAAAACCTAACAATTAATCCAAGGAGAGAAATTTTTTAATTCAAGAGACTTATATACCCATTCAAGAAATAGTCAAGATGATACAATTGAATGAAAAAGGGGAATAAATGGACGCTGGAAATCATGCTCGTAGTTCAATAATTATCAAAATTATCCCATATGTTCTATTTAATTTAGTGAGTTTCTACCCTATTCAAGATAGCTAGCAACGTATATTGAAGTGAAAGTAACTCAAACAATACTTAGAAACGGTCATTCACAGGGCCGCTAACCTAGACCTTGCGGTCTATCGAGGGGCTGTTTAGGTCAAACGGGGTTTAGAATATGCAAAGGGGAAAATGATCTATCACGAGACCGCCAGGGACATAAACGATTTCTGTAAGAGCATATTCAGAACGCCATGTCCGCCCTCCGGCAACTCCGATAGACTTCGATTGCAACCATAATTTTACTCGATATAGTGCATCAAAATTGGGCAAAAAGCTATAATTAGACAGAGGACAAGAAAATGCATGGTTTGGCATGATTTAATTTAGGTTTTAAAGCCTGCAACCTGTCATTTAATCAAGATAAAAGGGAAGGGTAACTTGATCGGTGCTCTAAATGACATGCTCTGACTAAAGCTAACAATACAAAGGCTATACAGAATAAAAATTGGAGCTTTTACTATCAGAAGAACGAGGACTTGAAGATGAATCCAACGGTATATTTTACTTGAGGTTTGGTCTACTAGAACCTACCTTAAATCGAGGGAAGAAGAGGACGACGGTCGCCGGCCACGATAAGAAAACCCTCCTGGAACTCGTCGGAATTCCCCCTCGTCCTTGCTCCTCGCCGGCAGCCGCAGCAAATGCCGATACTAGGTCTGGCTAGGGTTAGTTTTATGGGGTCAATTGATTCTGGAAGGGTCAATTGAAGGGGATAGAGTCCCACGCACGCGGGTCGCGCTCGATTCGTGCATGGCCAAGTCCGCCGTCGCCTTAAACTCAAAAATTCTTCTCCTAGGGTTCGGGTTTTAGCGGGCTAATAGAGGGGAAACGATCTACAGATCAAGGCCGTCCAAATGGGTCCGATCTGGGCTTAAATGATCAAGAGTTGGGTCATAATTAGGTGCTCTAAGGTCTGATAAGGTTAAACGTGGAGTTAGCCCTAATACCATTAATTCGACTTGCTTATAATTTTATTTAGGGTCTACCGTAGAAGACAAATTATCTAAATTTTTCATCCTCTCTATGATTTTAATTTTTATAGATTTTTTTAAATTGGTTGCATCTTTTCTTATCGTATTTTCCATAGAATTTCTTATCTATTTTCCTTTTATTTTATCTAATAATTTACCGGGGTGCTACACCCTCCCCCACTTTAAGGAATTTGGTCCCCCTAATTCACTGCACTTCTCAAAAATGGAGATAATTTGAATTACTGACCTTAGAATAAATCAGGGTACTGCCTCTGGATAGCTTCTTCGGACTCCCAAGTGCCTTCTTCAGTTCCACACCGACTCCACTGAATCTTTACCATCGGTATGGACTGATTCCTGAGCTGCTGCTGCTTATGGTCCAGAATCTTGATGGGTCTTTCTTCATAAGTTAAGTCTTCTTTCAACCCAAGGTCCGTGTGCTGAATGATATGCACATGGTCGTACATGTACTTCCGTAACATAGACACATGAAAAACATTGTGCACACCTGACAACTGGGGTGGTAATGCCAATCTGTAGGCAACTTCCCCCACTCTTTCTAAAATCTCAAATGGGCCAATAAATCTGGGACTCAACTTGTCATGGATGTTAAATCTTCGAACTCCTTTCATAGGTGAAACTTTCAAAAACACATGCTTGCCCACTTGAAATTCCAAATCTCTTCTTCTATTATCAGCATAGCTTTTCTGTCTTGATTGTGCAACCTTCAGACGATCTCTGATGATCTGGATATTCTTGGATGTCTCTACAATGAGATATGGTCCCAACCATTGCTTCTCACCTACCTCGTCCTAACACAAAGGTGATCGGCAACTTCTTTCATAAAGAGCCTCGAACGGTGCCATCTGGATACTGGACTGGTAACTGTTATTATACGTAAATTCTATAAGGGCCAGTTGTTCATGCCAACTGCCACCAAAGTCGATCGTGCAAGCTCTTAACATATCCTCAACAACCTGGTTCGTTCTCTTAGTCTGGCCATCTGTCTGAGGGTGAAATGCAATACTGAAATTCAGACGGGTTCCCAAAGATTCTTGTAATCCTTTCCAAAAGTGTGAAGTAAATCTGGGATCTCGGTCTGACACGATATTTACAGGTATTCTATGTAATCTGACCACTTCCTTCATATATAAAGCAGCCAATACGTTGACTGTGCATTTCATCTTGATAGACAAGAAATGTGCAGATTTAGTCAATCTATCCACAATCACACATATCGCATCGAAGCCTCCACGAGTTCTAGGTAAACCCATTATGAAATCCATACCAATGCTCTCCCACTTCCACTGTGGTATATTGAGAGGTTTCAATTTCCCTGTAGGTCTGAAATGCTTAGCTTTCACTTGTTGACATACCAAGCACCTACTCACGAATTCTGCTACTTCCTTTTTCATGTTCGGCCACCAAAAGGTCCTCTTTAAGTCCCGGTACATCTTAGTGGCTCCAAGATGAATAGTATACTTGGCCTTGTGGGCTTTCTCAAGAACCTTGCTTTTTATCTCAGCTAAATCTGGAACATAGGTTCTTCCCCGAAATAATAATCTGCCATCATCAGCTAACATAAAATCTGGTTTATTACTGAGACTACCTTTGATTTCTACCAGCACTGGATCATTATCTTGCATAACCTTAACTTCCATTAACAGCTCGGGGCGAAGCTGAAACTGTGCGATCATGACTCGATTTTTACCAATATTAAGATCTAAACTAGCCATCTATTCTAGCAGTTTCCATTCTTGCAACATAAGACTTGACAGACTGGCTATCGGCTTGCGACTCAACGCATCAGCCACTACATTACCCTTCCCATGGTGATACTCTATAGAAAAATTGAAATCCTTCAAATACTCAAGCCATCTTCTCAGCCTCATATTAAGCTCCTTTTGAAAAAATAGATACTTTAAACTCTTATGATCAGAAAATACCGTGAATGTCTCTCCATACAAGTAGTGCCTCCAAATCTTCAAGGCAAAAATGATAGCTACTAGCTCTAAGTCATGGATAGGATAATTCTCTTCATGCTTTCTTAACTATCTAGAAGAGTAGGCTATCACCTTCCCATGCTACATAAGCACACAGCCTAAGCCAATACCTGAAGCATCCGTATAAACTACAAAACCTCCTTTCCCAGAAGGTAAGGCCAAAACAGGGGCAGTAGTTAAACACTCCTTCAGAGTCCGGAAGCTCTGCTTACAATCTTCCGACCACTCAAATCGGTTCTCCTTGCGGGTTAGTCTTGTTAAAGGTACCACAATTTTGAAGAAATCCTTAATAAATCTTCGATAATAGCCTGCTAGGCCTAGAAAACTTCTAACTTTAGTTACATTCACAGGCCTGTCCCAATTTCATACTGCCTCAACCTTAGAAGGATCTACAGAAATCTCATCTTTAGAAATAATGTGTCCTAGAAAAGACACTTCCTACAACCAGAAGGCACACTTACTGAACTTAGCATATAATTGATGATCCCTCGGTATCTGTAATGCTATTCTCAGGTGCTCTTCATGTTCCTCCTTGCTCTTGGAGTATATTAGAATGTCATTAATAAAAACCACGATCCACCGATCCAAGTAGGGCCGAAACACATTGTTCATTAACTGCATAAAAGCTGCAAGAGCATTTGTTAGACCAAAAGGCATTACAACAAATTCAAAATGCCCATACCTGCTCTGGAATGTCGTTTTAAGAATATCCTCATCCTTGATACGTAACTGGTGATATCCAGATCGAAGATCAATCTTGGAAAAGTTTTGTGCTGCTGCTATCTGATCAAACAGTTCATCTATCCTTGGCAACAGATACTTGTGTTGTGTTAGATGGAAGCACTCTATTACCACAGAGAGTGGATCTAGAGGGGGGTGAATAGATCCATTGCCTAAATTAAGAACACAGTTATACTCTAATGCGGAATTAAAATGAGCAGCTGTTGAACAAACGAAAGAGCACAATGAAATCACACGATCCACAAGCAATCGCACAGTCGACAGCAATTTTAAGGTGGTTCGATCTCAATCCAGAGATCTACGTCCACCCCACACTCCAACTAGAGTGTGGATTCTGCTTACTCACAGCTTGAACAGCTGGGCTTCACAGCTTGCCTACAAACCGCTGAGCTTCACAGCTTGCTGTCCGAGACTGAGTCTCGCCTGCTGAGGAATTACAACTTCACCTGTCTAGTTGAATCCTCCACTGCAACCGCTGGGGTTTACAGCTTGACCCGTCCAGTGGAATCCTCCACTGCAAACACTGGCACACAGCTTGAACACAAGAGTTTCGAAAATAAGAAAAAATAGAATCAAATGAAAATGGAAAACCCAAAAGAAATGTAGCTCAGAATGAGCAGTATCAGCTCTGGTATCTGAACCAAGAGACTGATTCACAAGCTCTCGAACAAACTCTTCTCAACTGATCTCTCTCAATCTTCTCTTCTCTCTTTTTCTTCTTCTCTCTGGATCGTGAATTTTCTTCTCTGCTCTCAGTGGCTCTCTGCTACTTCGAGCTTCTCTGCTCTCTAGCCTTTTCTTCTCGATCAACCTTCTTCTGATGGAAGAAGATTCATATATATACCAGCAGCAATTTGGAGAGCGTGTGGCTTTCAAATTCCCGCCCAATGACTTGGACCACGTGGCAGCATCCAGGCTTGTTGCTTTACACATGTCACGTTCTAGACACCTCGTCCATCCTTGGATCACGAGCCATGTCATCAATCTCTGCAAAGAGTCCCTATCAGACAATCAAACAGAGTTATCAGTTTAAGGTTGAAATGTCACGCCCCGAGCGCGGAAGATACCCGGAGACGCGTGACGAGTTTATATCGATCATGTCAATCAGAGTATTAGTGTATTCGACACCAAATCAGAGATGCGCAAGAGTAAAGATAAACCAATCCTTTTATTCCTTCACAAAAGTATTTCTATTACAATCCCTTAAAAATGCTAAACTTAATAAAAAGAAAAGTACAAAATTGACTCAAGGAAACATAGAAAAGACAGGACTAGTTGACGCTTTGACAAGCTCTAATCTCTTTCACTCTTGACCTTCCCTGTCCGATTGAGTCTCGTCGTCGGACTTACCTGAAAAGTAGGGAAACACTGAGTGAGCGAACGCTCAGTAGGAAATTATATCTCAAGAACTAGCAATGGGTTTAAGTAATTACAATTTTTCACATGTAAATGTAATATGGCTATGCATATAACTAATCAATAGAATAACACGTCGTGTAAAACATCCAAGCGAGTCTTAAACAAGAGATATTCATGAGAGACTTTATAGATTATTGGCTATTTCACACAAGTACTTTGCCCGTGTCAGGCCATGCTAGTAAAGTCATGCAAGTCGAGTCACGCACGCAAGAAAGAGAGTGTGTGTGTTAAATGTCAAAGATCAAGAGAGAAAGTACTTCGGTGCAATGCTAGACACCGTGATCATTACAGCTCCCATGGGCACTAGTACTTTTGGGTGCTCCTCCCAGGACCAGATCGGGCCCTTATATGCACAGCATTAAATATAGATCTAGACATCCACTTTATTTGTATAGCCAATATGGAATTTCAAAGAAAAAGCTTGTGGAAATTCAAGATAGAGTAGAGTTCAAAATTGAACTTGATGTATAAGGACGATAATAACGATATAAACATCAGTATCGATAAAACTGGGTGGAGTTGGTTCTCTAATTGGGTACCATGGCAATTAAGTGTCCATATATAGATGGTCATGTCATTTGATATAGAATTGAGGTCCACATGAACAACATAATAACGGCATGATTTCCACATCCCATTAAGAATATTCTCATGATATCTACATAGCATATCATGAGGGCCGGTATACCATGTCTCTATAGAGTGACATGGTAAAATAGTGTAAAGGGTTTTGAGGGTACAACCCGCTCAGTCGGCCTTGAGGGAATCCAAGGCTATGAAGAGACTTACGGAGGTCCCAATGACTAACTTGCCAGTCCAAAGGAACGGAATGTCCAATGGAGGGCTTGTATGTCACCGAGAGTTGAGGGGTAATCGATAAAACATCGTAGAACATGGGACTATATTCACGGAATGGAAATATAGTGCCGATATATACATATATATTTATATAAAGCCCTCGGTTAACAGTAAACAGTATAAAATAATTACACAAGAAATTAGCGCCTTAACATAAGTCACTACTTATTAAATTAACGCCCTTCACTGGGTCGTTATTTTAAATTTGACGACTTCTGTAACCGTCGTCCATTATAAATTTCTATTTTGCTGAAATTTTCTTTATTCTGTAATTTTGATTAAACGCGCCTTATACAGGGGCGTCTCTTTCATAAAAGATGACATACTGGAGGTCGTTAATTCATTGTTTTCCAGGATAGATAATAATTTTCAGGAAACAAAGTACATGGTCAGGACAAGAAAAATATCAAGATTCGAGATATATGATCATGCATTAGATTTAACTACAGGTTTCATAGATATTAAATTTCAAACGTGCGTATTTATCAATTTCTTAAAATTGACGACTCTTAGTTCGGCGTCAGATCATGAATTAGCGCCCTGACATGGGTCGCCTCTTGCCAAAATTTCACAGAAAACCTCTAAAACGCAGTAAAACTATATGCATGAATTACAGATGATATTATCATAAATTTTTATGCTAGTTTGGGCTACAATTCTTGAGAAAACCTACCTGATGATGATCTGGGTGAAGATACGTGAAGGTTGTGAAGAGGAAACGGCACTCTGTTCAAAACAGAAGAAGAGGATGTTGATGAAGAGCCCACGTTCTTCAACTAGACAAGAGAGTTACTACTTGCTGCAGGCAACCTACAGAAGAAGAAGATGAAGAACATTAATATTCTTCATAATCCATGACGAAAGGCAGAGGAAGAAGAACCACATGTTCTTCACGTACAGCAGCAGCAGAACAGTTCGCCAAAAATAGCGAACAGGTTCGATTAGAAAGGTATTTATAGGATTTTTGGAATCCCAATGGAGTTAGAATTTGATTAGAACTCTAGTTTCCTTGATAGAGTCCTTACCGTAATCAATCGAACACGTGGCAATCCTAAAACTTACCCTGGATAGTCTCCTGGTTCGAATGGAACACAAATGCAATTAACGCCTTAGGTTAGGGCGTTAAATCTAATTAACGTCTTGACCTATGCCGTTTCTTTTACAATTCGCGCCCAAGAAGAGGGCGTTTCTTTCCCTTTCCTTTTATTCATTTTGGACGTTTTTGAAATTTGACGCCCTTTAGTATAGGCGTCACTTTTTGAATTAACGCCTCAGGTGAAGGCGTTTCTTATTTAAATCGCACCTTGTTGAGAGGCGTTATTTACATTTGACTTATTATTTATTCATTTTGGTTCTTATCATTTACTTACTTAATCTTTCTTGAAATCTTCCTTTTATTTTACCAGGGTTGCTACACCCTCCCCCACTTAAAAGAATTTGGTCCCCAAATTCAATCACATATAAACGTGGAGAGTGTAGAATACATACCTGTTTAGAATAAGTCTGGGAATCGTTTCCTCATAGACTCCTCGGTATCCCATGTCGCTTCGTGTTCTGTACCTTTACTCCATTGCACCTTAACCATGGGAATAATTTTGTTCCTTAATGTTCGCACCTCGCTGTGAGCGACGTCACGCGGTTCGGAGAAGAGCGGGGAAGAGGAAGAAGCGGAGAGCGCGCGGGCTCCTTCTTTTTTGTTTGTTTTGTTTGCTGCAACACAGAAATGAGAGGAAAGAGAGAAGGGGCCACCACGGGAGATTGCTCCGGCGGGGCGAGCGGGACAAGTATGATATAGCAAAATATGGGGATTAAACGGCCATAGCGGGAAGTGACTCGCCGCGACCTCGGGGGGACGGGAATGATGCAAAAATTAAATAACAAGAATTGAAACGGCCATTGGGGAAGTTACTCGCCGCGGCCTCGAGAATATGAACAGAATATAACAGAATATAGAGAAAATATGAGAACAGAAATTTAAACGGCCATTGGGGAAGTGACTCGCCGCGGCCTCGATGATATGAGCAGAATATAACAGAATATAAAGAAAATATAAGAACGGAAATTTAAACGGCCATTGGGGATGTGACTCGCCGCGGCCTCGATGATATAAGCAGAATATAACAAAGCATAAAGAGATTATAGGAATAGAAAATTAAACGGCCATTGGGGAAGTGACTCGCCGCGGCCTCGATGATATAAACAGAATATATAACAAAATATAAAGAGAATATAGGAAACAGAAATTTAAACGGCCATTGGGGAAGTGACTCGCCGCGGCCTCGATGATAAGATGTGATCGCCAGGGGCCAAAAGACCCCAAAATAAGAAGGTGATCGCGCCTACCTCAAAAGCGGGAGATGGCGGGTTGCTTCTTCCTCTCCTTCCGGCCGGCCGACGGAGAGGGCTTTCCTCGGGTACCCTTGCAAGACAACGACAAATAAATGACAAGTGGATTAGAAAGATGGAGGTGTAGTATTCGAATCCTTGCGATAAAAATAACGAAATGATGGCATGACACACACCTGGTTGGTGTTATCTTTTAAACCCCTCTCGGACTCGAGTAGGAGGAAAATGAGATGATGGATGTAAGAAGTATAAGAGAAGAGGCCCCCTTGTGAAGGGGGATAGATGATGCAATATGATGAATGTAAAGGACTATGGAGAAAAAGGGGAAGAAAAGGCTTATTGGATGAGCCGAGGGTGAAATCCGGCGGAGCTCCGGCAGCGTGGGGACGACGTGGAAGCGCGGTGGATGAAGACGACCTTCCTCTCGCGAGCGTGAGCACCCGAGAAGCCGGCAGAACCTCCACCTACAAAAGAACCCACGGGTTAGAAAAATGACTCCGTAGCCTCTGGGCTCCGGCAGCCTATCGGATCACTGCTTAGCTCCCCTAGAACTGAGGGGGTGGGCCTCTATTTATAGAGTTCCGGAAGGTGGAGGCGTCCAGGACCCTGGACACCTCCATCAGGGCCGAAATAATATTTTATTCTATTTTTATTGATTTTTTTAGAATACTTTTATGGGGGCGTCCAGGGTCCCGGACGCCTCTAACAGGTCCACCGAAAACCGACGACGGCCGCACGCGGTTTGGCACAACGCGTGGTTTTGTGAGCGGCGCCTCGTGATTCAGAAATGGGCGCGTCCAGTCAGCTGGACGTCTCTAAATTTGGCTTTTTTCACACACGACAAACCGTCGTTCGGTGGGCGGCGCCCGTGAGGGAGTTTATGGAGGCGTCCAGGGGACTGGACGCCTCCAAAATATATATATTTTTATTATTTTTTTGTCTATTATGACAGGGCTGGCATTTTGAATTTTTATATTTGTTTTTTATGGAGGCGTCCAGGGGCCTGGACGCCTCCATTAATATATATACATTTTTTTTAATTTTTTTTATTTTTATATGCCAACTGGTAATATATATATTTTTTTATATATTCTTTTTATGGAGGCGTCCAAAGGCCTGGACGCCTCCATTAATTTATTATTTTTTTTATTATTTTTTATTATTTTTTTTTATTTAATTTTGGGCCCTGAAAAAAAATAAAATAAATCAAAATCATGGGGGCGTCCAGGGGCCTGGACGCCCCCATTAAGACCCACCCGGGTCCTTGGATCAGGCGTCGGCGGCCGCCCGGCAGACCCCCTTCTTGATTCCGGAACCTCTTGATGCGTTCGACTGGTGTTGATGCCGTCCGAATGCCGTGACGGGACGATTCCGGATGCCGAAAAGGGCGGAAGAAGACTCAGGAAAAGGAAGCACTCGAGCGATTCGAAATGCGTAGGCCATCGCGGGGCGTCGTATAGTAATATGAGACTTTCTATGAGACGTCAAGAATGGCGTGTCTACAGCTGCCCCGCCTTGGCGTCTGCTTTGCAAGGGAGCGACACGTAGTGGAATGGTATCGAAGTGGACTGAAATGAAGTGGGAGCGGACTGATAAGTTGAGGCCAAGGTGTGATGAGACACGCTTGTGACGTTACTGTTTGGAATCTTTCCTGAAGTTTCAATGAGGCGACCTTGAAGGAGGTCTTTCAAATATTGACGATTGCTTGGACGGAGATCAAATAAGGGAGGGTGAGATGTGCACTCAGGCACGAAACAAAAGAAGACCAACTTCTCGGTGTGGAAGTACCTGGGTCATAAACCGGAGGTTTCACCTTTGGGGAGCGGTTACCAGCCAATGTGGAAGTGCTGCGGCCAAGGTGGGTCAAAAAGGTAAAGGAATATCTGAGGGTCTGTCCAAACAAGGGTCTCCTTTGGAAGAGCAGCGTAGGGCTGTCTCAAAGAAACTCAGTATTTCATTCAGAGTGGAATATCTCATATTTGTAGGAATTGAAACATAACGGCTTTCACAATCGAATCGCTTGAATGATCTTCCGCAATAAATCAAAGTCCTATATGAATGCATGCTGGGTTCAAAGAAAAATTTAAAACAAACAAAAATAGAAAATAGCCAAGGATAATATTGTCAACTTGCGAAGAACGGGTCAGGATACCGACCCGGTGAGCTGATACTGGGCTGGGGCCCGTTTATCCGCGCACCAACTCACTGAATGGAACCGTCGTCCCCATGCTACCACAAGTTAACGGCCTATCCGTACAACCCAAATTCTTCCGGGATCATCACTGTTTTTGTTGAAGGGGAACTCAAATCCCAGATTTGTTCGGGTCGCAAGGTCCTTGACATGTTCTAGTAGCGTAGGTATCGTATACTATGATGCATGACATGGTGGGACCAACCATTGAAAGGTGGGACAGGAGACAGGACAAAGACGTCCGTTAGTAAAACCTGCACAGATTAGCAAAGGTTAGCAACATCAGAAAGTAGCAGAATCACAGCAGAATCGCACCACAGTACAAAGGAGATTCAGACAAAATCTTGACAATGACAACTGATGTGACACGTTTTATCCTGTAGCGATCTTCCCTTCCTACACTTCTTCTCTTACACCAAGTTGTTTCGAGACACGCTTCACGAGACCTTGCCCTAAACAGCAGGGAACTACGCTTTGCACGGGGGGGATTCTGTTTGCTTTCTCCTCCTTTTGGGGGCGTCCAGGCGCGAGGACGCGTCTTAGTCCTCGAATTCAAATTTAAAGCGTCGGGTGGCCTTTCTTCTCCCGTGCCTTACCCGCAAACGAGCCCGCCTTCCGCCGAAACTCGCTTGCCCCTTTTTCGTCTTCCTCCTCTTTTGATCGATGGAGTTCGGTGGGCCCGACCGTGGTGAAGGTGGAGAGGGACGAGGAAATCCTCGCCCAAGGAGGGACGCGCCCGAGCACGGAACGGCGTCCATGGAGGAGGAAGGGCCGCTTCGGGCCCCCGAGGGACCCGAGGGGCCCGAGGGCGTGGGAGGAGGTGAACACGGTCCGGTAGGTCCTCCGATCTCTTCCTCTTTTAATTCATTTTGGGTTTTGAAGCGAGTCGGGCGAGGAGAAAAGGGTTCGGCGAGTGTTGCACTCAAATGATGGACGCGTCCTAGACAGGGGACGCGTTCCTTTTGACTGATATGGGACCCCTTTCTTGGTGCAGGACATGGCAAGGACCCTGGGCCTGGCCGATGAGTGGGCGAGTGCGGACGAGCCGAGCCGCGTCAGGAAGGAGAGTCGCGGCAAGGCGAGGCTCGAGGACTGGCCCGTACGTCTCCCTGGACAGCAAGGGGGTGTACTGGTGCAGGACAGTGCCGACTTCCTGCGGCGGCAGAGAGAGAGTTACGCGGGGCTTCCCCAAGCTGGGGACACGCGTGGCATCGGCGGCTCGCGCGCCCAGCTGTCAGAGACTAGGCGGCAACTGGCCGTCGCTCAACATGAGCTGTCGCTCCTGGTAAGTTACGTGCCGCCCTTTTAACTTCAGATTTCGGAGTTTCACTGACGGCCGTTGTTTATTTTGTTCCAGCGTGCCCAGCAGACAGCGACGGTGGGAGCGGCTGGCGGATCTTCTAGCTCCTCGGCCCCTTTTCTCGAGATTGCTTCCCTCCGGGAGCAACTTGCCGGTGCGGTGGCCCGTGCGACCCGGGCGGAAGAGGAGCGTGACGCCTGGGTGGCGACTGTAGCGGAGCTGCGGCATCGCGGTGAGGAGAGACCTTCTCCAGACATCCTGGAGTTAAGGGTTCTTCTGCAGATGATGAGGAGAGAGGCAGAGAGAGAGAAAGCCGAGAGAAGGTCCGAGCGACAGCGGGATCTGACCGAGAGGAGGGCCTTGGAGGCCCAAGTGAGGGAGCTCCAGCTGGGCCTTCAGGCCGTCGTGCAGAGGCTAGGAGGGATGGAGACGCGCTACGAGAGAGCGCGAGAGTTCGGGGAGCGACTCCGCCAGTCCGGTCGCTTTGCCGCCAGTGGCTTCTTCGCCACGCCAGGGGAGGAGCAGCGAGTCACTGCTGCGGAGCAGGCGCCCAGAGGCGAGGCAGGTGCTACTGCACGGGATCCCGGAGGCTTCTGAGGGACCCTCACCTCGGGGGAGAGGAGAGGGACGCCGGAGAGATGAGTGATGGTGAGGATTGGCGGGCTAGTGGACCCGTCACCTCTTTATGTTTATGATGTTTTTGACAGCTTATGTAAATTATGAATGGAGTGATTTGATTTTCTGATGCTTGTTTGTCCTCTTGTGCGTTCCTTCTTCCCTACACTTCTTCTCCTCTGCACTGTTCCCATGTGACGGATCTGTCGAGACTCCGCCTCGAGCGGAGAATCACGTCTTATTGTGACCATTTTCCACGGGAATCTGCCGTCGAAGTCAATACTGACGGCCCTAGTTCCTTTTCCCGGATGTTGTGCCAAATTTTGCGGGCGTCCTCCAAAACATGATAGGGTATCCCTAGACAACATAGGGGCTATTCGTCCTATTCTTCGTCCAGTCAATCACCCTGTGCGAGCGGTGAAGCGACACATGGGGCCGCTTGGCCGGTGTCTTATTGCGAGGGCTATCATCGACAGGTGATGGAGGCAATCTTGGCCCGCACTCCTTCCATTTCTATAAATTCTTGTCCCTTTTATCCTCCCAGGTATATCGAGAGCTAACTCGAGGAGCACAAGTTCTTACGGGAGAAGAGGAGTTCAAAATTCCGAGAGTTGGATGGAGGGCGAATCTTCCCATTCCTCGAAGAGAAGCAGGTCCAGTGGTAGTAGTTCCAGAAGGCTTTCAGACCTTGAAGGGCACTTCAGCGAAAGGGCCCAATCACAACTCGTAAGCCAAGTTTTCTTGCCCTTTTCTCATTTTTTCTTCCTTTCTTGTGACCAAACCTCACCCCCATTCCTTGTATGTGTAGGTTGTGATGAAATCGCAAATCTTGTGGGAGTTGGTAGTAGCGGCGTACAGGGGCCTCCCAGATTTTCAGAAGGCGAGGCTAGACGTGATGGGATTTGGTACCTTTCTTCGGATCGAGCCGATCAAGCCCGACCTGGTTCTGATCCAAGCTTTGTGTGAGAGATGGGACCCAGTGAGCCGGGCATTCCTGATGCCCTGGGGGCACATGGTGCCCAGCTTGGAGGATGTGGTCCGGATCACAAGCCTGAAGGTAGAGGGCGAGGCAGTGACCGGAGTCACTTACGCGGACTACAGAGAAGGTGCCCAGAAGTTACTGGGTCTGGACCTGGATGGTCGGAAAAATAGGTCGGTAGCTAGGGCGTCCCTCATGGATGCATTAGGGCTCACCGACACTCGTCGGCGGGATGATGAATCCTCAGAAGAGTTCATGGAAAGGATAGAAATAGGATGCCGTGCCGTGTATTGCACAGATTTCGGCAACTGGGAAAGATGTAACATAGATTTGAGGAGATTTCTCCTCTTCCTTTTGGGGAGATTGGTACTGAGCTCGAAAGGGGATGGTATCCAATGTTGCTTCCTGGAGCTGCTGTCAGACCTTGAAGAGTAGGGTATTATGCCTGGGGAGCCGCCATGCTGGCACACTTGTTTGCAGGCCTATTCCAAGAAACGGATCGTGAGATGACTGTGAGTGGCTTCACACCATTCATCCAGGTATTTTTTTTTGGTTTTGCTTGTTTTGTATATTTTTTTTTTTTGTGTTTTTGCATGGTACTGATGACCTGCGCCGAGCAGTTATGGAGCTATTATTACCTCCCCATGGGGAGAGCTCGACATTGGCGACCTGCGATGGTGCCGCTAGCCAGGCGGTGGGAACCCATCATGAGTGCGGCACCCCTAACCTACCAACTGATGGTGCTGAGGCGAGAGCTACAGGAGTTCCCTGCAGCGATGGTAAACTGGAGACCCTACTCAGACATGGTCGATGCCGACCAGCCGTGGGTTCTAGCAAGTCGTGCCCGGTTCGGACGTGAACTATGGATGCACTGCCTGAATGAAATCGAGCCGCTTCGGCTACGATTAGTTATGAGACCTTAGGACTGGCTCAGAATGGGTGGATTCAGCTGCGCCACCTCGTGTCGGGAGAAAGACGCGGGGACCGGCGACCTGCATTGACTGGCGCGTGCGATTCCCGAACAGTATGAGGACTGGCAACGGGGTGGCACGATTGTAGAATCACAGGCGCGGGACAGCGAGGACTACTTGCGTCTATATAGGACAAAGTACGCAGAACGGTTCCAACCCCGGGGACTTGTGGAGGTAGGTTTCCCCTTTTCTCTTCTCTTCTTTCTCTTTTCCTTGGTTTTCTGGTGAAAATGCTGACTTGTAAGGCCGCAGGATGTCCGGGATGCCATGATAGCGAATTTACGAACTCGCTTGGCAGAGATGGAACAACAGTTGGGCGATACCCGCGGAGCTACGAGCGCCTTGGTAGGTGTACAGTACGTTCCTAGTTAAAACCCCAGATTCCAGATGTTGGCTGCTAATTCACATGGTCGCAGCATGCCCAGATTGGCGCAGCCTCCCCAGCGATGGGAGTAGGTGGTGCCTCTTCCAGCTTGTGGATTCCCACCTCAGAACTTGACTCGCTTCATGAGCAACTTGCTCACGCCACGCAGCGTGCTGCGGAGGCAGAAGGAATGCTTCGTATACAGGTAAAAGTTTCAGCGTTGAGTTCTCTTTGTTTACGCCTTATCGCGTATCTGAGATGGTTCACTCGGCAGGAAAAGGAGACGGAAGAAGCGCTTGCCCAAGCTGTGCATAAGGAGGCTAGGATAGCAGAACTGGAGAGGGAACTGCGGCGTCATCCTGATGACGACTCATCCAGGGATGCTATGGAACTGAGGATCACTCTCCAGTTAGAGAGGGAAGACCGTGAGAGAGAACGGACAGAGAGAGAAAGAGACGCAGAGAGAGAAAGAGCCAACAGATTGACTGAAAGGGAGGAACGAAGGGCCATGGAGGCCCAACTATTCGAACTCCGAATCAGCCTTGGTCTTGCTGAACAGTGGCTGAGAGAAGGTGAGGAGCGCTACCGAAGAGCACGAGAGCGTGGCTTTCGTGTTGGTAGCTTCTCTGCTGCTTCCGCGGATCAACGCCGGGATGTGGGAATAGGAAGAGGAGTACAGAGCGGCAGGAGTACCGCTTTTCGTAGTTGGGTAGCACCTTTGAGAGTGTTTTGCCCGGAGAGTAGTGGGACGAGTAATGCAGAGAGAGAGGGCGGAACTTGATGTAATTTTTTTGGTTTTTTGGAATAAAACACAAGGTTCGGTTTGTTTGTTTTTCACCTTTGCTTCAGTTACCTGAATCCCTGCACATATCACTGAAACAAACAAATCAGAATTTCTGTTCTGACTTGGCCCCTTGCTCAATAAGCAAATGGTCACTGTGACTGTCCTTGATAACTGGTCAAGGGGCCAAGCCTTTATTTAACGAAGGCAAGGGAAAGATGCGGTGATGATAAATGCGACAGGCAAGCACACGAATGCAAGCGGTATTAAAGTGAGATGATGCACGTAAATGCAATCATGCAAAATTGATTTGTTTTCTTTTTTATATTTGACATTTTTTTTTGTTTTATCATAAAAAGATTTTTTTTGTTTGCAAATATGTACATTTCTCTTTTCTATTTTTTTTTACTTTTATCATTTCAATTTTTTTATTGCTAACGCCCGGCAAGCACCCAAATGGCACCTAACCTACGTGAGACAGGGGTTTCTTACTAACCTCCCAGGTATCCTAAGTGCACATCTAGGTTGATTTGGGCCTCTAGACCCCTCGAATGACGATCCCGCCGGCTAAGACTTACCCTGATGACAATACCGTCATGCCATGCTTAGGCTCCCAGTTGCTTCCGACCACAGGGATTCACCCAAAAGGTGTTTGAGGTAGATGATTTGCCCGACCCGGGTCTGTTTCCTCACAACTCTAGATGGTATAAGATGGAACACCCTGGAACCCTAACGACCAACCGCGCGACGCTGACCCGGAATCAGACGCCGTCGCACCCATAGGTGACGCGCTTGCATTGGCCTAAGCCCGAGGTTAAACAAGAAGACATCAAGGTGGTAAACAGGGGTCTTGACCAGCCAGAAACACAGAGACTCCTTCGCAGCGATAGCTTTTGCTTTTCAAAGTAGGCAACCAAAATGTGTATATTAAAATAAGGTCGCAGACCCTGGGCAGTTTTCACCTTTCAGAAACTCCATCGAACCTTCATCTTTAGAGGGAGAAGGAAGAGCGTAGGGGATAAACCTCCTGAGAGGACCGGCAAAGCCGTTAACCCGGCGAGCGAATAAGGGCCCATTAACTCTTTCCTTTCGGACAACTTCGGACCAAATCTCGAGCATTTACATTCCACGGCCCCCCTTTGTGGATTCAGACTTTTGCTTTGAGGGGTTCCGTTTATCGTACCAGGCACGGTCACGACCAGGCTTTTCTCTTGATTTTGATTTTGTATTTCTTTCTGTGAGGGAGATATAGTCGTTTGACATTGGTGGGCTCCCTCTTCGTATGCCTGCGGGGACACTGCCCTCTTCTCGTGCTCTGATCGATGCTCGAGGAAATGGGTCCTACTCTTGCCTTTGGGGTTTGAGTTTCGGTTTCTCATGCTCAGCGTTTTAAGGGCGCCGACTGTCTCATTTGGTCGAAGAGAAAAGAATAAAGATTACAGCTTCCGGAGATCTTCTAGGGTGGGCCCACCGTAGGTGATGCTACCGATTTTTTTGAATAACATACATAAGTGAGCACATGTTAGCTTCCTTCGAGCGAGCATAGGCCGACGTGGCCGGACAGGGATCTCCACGGTTCTGGCAAACCAAGACCCGGTGCCTACCAAGCCTTAATGGGCCCTATCCTAACATGAAGGTTAGATGCAGGGACTTAACTACATGGTGCCTGCCAGGCATCGGCATTTTGAATTTTCCATATTTTTAGTGGTTTTCAATATTTCTTGTTTTTGATGTTTTTTATCTTTTCATCATTTTTTTTTTGTTTTGTGCTAAGGGTAGTATTTCTTAAGATAAAGCCCATTCCAAGGGTGGGATAACTCGGTCCCTTCGGCGTTGACTAGCTTGTAGGCGTTGCCAGGGTACACGGCTTGAATTACAAATGGTCCTTCCCAATTGGGTTGGAGCTTAGAACGCGGCCCTCCAGGTTTGACAAAAATTCTTTTACGACCATCTCACCGACTTTGAATTTTCTCTCAACGACTTTCTTTTGGTAAAAGCGAGCGAGTCTATTTTGATACACACGCGCGTGTTCGGCGGCGGCCAGCCGCTTCTCATCCAAGAGTTCCAACTGGGCGAGGAGTGAATTACGACGATCGTCGAGGGGAAATTCCTCGTCCAATTGTACCCTGAGAGAAGGGATCAGAGTCTCGTACGGGACTACCGCTTCCATACCATAAGTGAGGGCAAATGGAGTCTGCCCGGTGGGGGTACGGATTGAAGTGCGATAGGCCCATAGGGCTTCGATAAGCTTTTCTGGCCAGTCTGAAAACTTACTAGACTCGCAGGTTTTTTTGATGATTTTGAGCAATGTTTTATTGGTGGCCTCCGCTTGGCCGTTACCTTGTGGGTAATAAGGCGATGAATGATGCAATGCAATTGCGTACCTTTTGCAGAGGTCCTGTAGGTCCTGAGAAATGAATTGTGGCCCATTGTCGGTGACGATCGTGCTTGGGACGCCGAATCTGGCGAGGATGTTCTTCATGATGAACTTGCAGACTGTTGACGCCTTGATTTCCGCGTAAGCTTCGGCTTCGGCCCATTTGGTGAAGTATTCCGTCGCAGTAAGGATGAAAGATTTCTGCTTGGTGAGGGAATTGGGATCACCTAGGGGACCAATGATGTCGAATGCCCACATGGAGAAAGGCCATGGGGAGGATATTGGATGAAGTGAGGAAGATGGTGAATGGATTTTATCGGCGTGAAGTTGACACTTGACACACCTACGGACATAGACAGCACAATCCTCTTCCATAGTGGGCCAATAAAAGCCTTGACGAATGATCTTCTTGGCGAGCATCTGACTATTCACGTGGCCACCGCACACACCCGAGTGCGTCTCTTCTACACATTTCCAAACCTCATCGTCACCAAGACATCTTAACAGAATACCAGTAAGGCTCCTCCTATACAACAATCCTCCAACTAGGGCGGTTTATTTTAAATAAGTGGGGGATAAAACAAGATTTAGGTGAAAGATACCTAGAAGAATTTACAGGATGAGAAGAAATCAAAGAAATCAGTGAGGACTAAAGCCTCGGAAACAGTGTGAGAACGGGCAGGTGCCCGAGGAAGTTAACGTGGAAGGAACCGGGTCGAACCCGGGAGCGGGATCGGGAGGAATCAGAAATTGATGAATCGAGAGAGGCGGATCCGAAGGGTCCGGATGTAAAGGAGGAGAATCATGGGGAAATGAATCCGGAGGTTCCGGAGGAAGAAGATCATGAGGGACCCGATGCCCTGGGAGGTGTGTAAAAAGATAATTCAAAGGGGTGAAAAGAATGAAGGACGTGATGACTTGGAAGAACAAAAGGATAAATCGAAAGAAGGAGAGGCCCGGAGGTTCCAGGTGGATATGGGAAGGAAGGGCGCGATGCCCTGAGAGAGATGGAGAATAAGATAAGAAATCTGGAGGTTCCGGATGGGGGTGAGAGATGGATAAAAACATGGAATTAAATAGGGAGGGGTCCGAGGTTCGGACAGGGATGAATGTAGGGGTCCGGAAGCTCCGGACAACGAGGAATGTGAGGGTTCAGGGACCCTAGAGCAGAGGAGCTTGATGGCTTAGATTTAGGTGACAAAAGGCGTCTCCTTAACCAATGGACTGCCCATAAAAAGAAGCTGAATAGCAGCATGAGCAGTGATGGACCGGGATAGGAAGTGGATGAACTGATGTGGGCTCCTTCAACAAGGGATTTATTGTCCTTAAGCTTCACTTTATGCTTTTCCCTCTTCTTGGTAAATACTCTCTCATAGTGCGGCCCTTCAACCTTCAACACGAGTTCTCGGCCGCCTGGGTTTGCAGGCTGATCCCAATGATGTGCCCAGGCAGAAGGCCTCTTCTTTCTCTGACCAACCGGGTCCATTAGTACGGTCCGGGCCCACAGGCTCTCATTTGACGGACTTCTAATAAGGCCCTTTGGACATTCGTACATGAACGGTAACTCTCTTGGCAAAATATCAAAACAAAGATTTAAGAGCTCCGCTCGTGAAGTAGGGATCTTGACATGAAATGGCTCCCTTGGAAAAAACTCCCGTGATAGATGAACGGTGTCTATCATTGGAAGTTGGATGCTTGGCATAAGGAGCTTCATTTTTGGGGCACCGCTCAAGGCTGTTGGAATATCACACGTGATCATGCCAGGTAACATAGGCGTTCGCCTCTTGCATGGAAGTTGGTAGTGAGTAGACATGATGTCAAAAGTTTCCAACAAGAACTGCCCTGACCCACCCCTGAGCATAGAGTTCATCATCTCCTCGGCAGTAGAATGTGTCATCACTATGCATGAGGAGAACCCCTTCTTTGATTGGCCATTTGGACTATGACCGAACAAGGGGTAATAAGAGCCTTGAAAGCATGTTGGCCAAGGAGTAACGTGATCGTGGTTATTTTGGCCCCTGATTTGGTCAGTACCAATTCCTGAGGGTCCTTCTTGATGGGCATTGGTGCAGATGGAAATTCGGCCTTCTCAAAGGTGACCGGCACAAGAACCCGAATCGGCATTCGGCAAATTAAATCTTGGATCTTGAATGGCATTGCCGTGGCCAAATTCTTCTTGTCCGATTCTTGAACATCATCTTTGGCACATGTATTTTTAGAAAGACACCCACTCCGAGAGGTGGTGGAAGGAGTGAGATTGAGACAACAGGCTCAACGGGTAATGGAGATTCAATGATGGGGGCTATAGGAAGGGCAAGTGGAGGTTGAGACACGACGGGCTTCTCCTTGTTCTCGAGAGGAGACGAGGTTGGCTCGTGTGCAACAATCAATGGGCCCGGCTCAGGTTAATCACGGGTTTAGGTAAGGGGAGTGGAGGAATAGGAATGGTTGGATTCGGGGTTACAAGGCTAGTGGAGGTTTTAGGTGGAGACGATGGAGGATTACTCGGTTGGGAACAAGAGTTAGTGGAATGCTCAGTGGAAGCCAATGGTGTGGGGGTTATTTGTACAATTGAAGGGGTGACAGTAGAAGGCTTGGTACGTAGGAAACGTCGGATTTTGGTGATACGTGGGGGGTTAAGGGTAGAAGGTGATTCATGGTGCATTGATGCGGGTTGTTGGGGTGTAAACCCGTCATCGTAACACCATGATGACTCATAAGCAGGGGTAGAACTAGTGGCTTCATCCTGAGCAGGGGGTTCTTGTGGGAGCAGTGGAAGAGGGAAACGAAGAAAACTCGGAGTAGGTGTATATTCAAAATCTTCATAAATTTCATCATGTGCCATTTCCAATTCTTTATTATCATCAAGTTCAAATGGACGCCGTGGTGGAGGCACGTTGATGAGTGGAGATGGTGTATCTTGACATGAAGGGTTTTGTGGATATGAATGCAGAGGCGGAGGGCCATATGAATGAGCGTAATGAATGATGGTGGGTGGACGGCATCCACTTGATCGTTAAAACTTGGGAGAACTTCTTGCTCACTCATATTCTCAATGCCATACTCATCTCTTCTCTCCTTCCAATCCTTCTCCATTTTAGTAATATTATTCATGAAAGCGTGAAGGGGGTTGGCTTGAGGAGGGGAAGGAGGAAGAAATTTCCTCTCAATAATAGCCTGTAAGGCTCCAAGTTGAGAGCTGAGAGAGTCGACATGAGAAGCCATGAAATCCCAGGCATAGGGAACACTAGTGGAGGGGAAGCTCCACTAACAGTGGCCTGTATTCCATATGAGGACTTATAGGATGGGCCAATGTCCATGGGATGACCTGGGGGTCAGGCTGATAGCCCCAGTCTAAGTTATAGACCCCGTAAGAGTCGTGACCTGGGTCACGCATTTGAGACCCATAACGGAAGGCATCGGCCTCGAAACAATTGTAATTATATTCAGCCATCCATCATGTTTTTCGAGAGCATAATAGCATACACCAGCAAATGATCAGCAGAGATTAACATACAAGTGAATGCCTTACGTCCAATTTTTTTTATTTTTCCTTTTTGATTTTTTTTAACCAAATCTGAAGTTCACACAAAATAGGAAGGACCCTAATTCCAATTTGTTTCACCACCGTGTCAGCTAGGGTCTCTCGTCTCACCACGAATGGATGACTAACTCCGGGGAACTTCAATGGTACAACCAGCCCAGTGAACGAAGAGGAGATTCTTCGATGTCGGGGACTTACGGAGGTCCCAGTGGAGGAGATTCTAGTCCGTTGAGAGGAATTCTCAAACGGAGAGTCCTTCCTTCACCGGAAAGGGTGATCCTCAAAAAATGAAAAAAGGATAGAAAAGAGGAATGGATGTATGCAATGGAATGCTGACAGATATATGGAGTAGGAAAACAACAGAAATAACAGACATATAATAAACACAGAACCAATCAAAACTGACGGTGCTGCCGTGAGCACAACGGGGGCGCGCGCGGGCGCGAAGGTGGAGAGGCACGGATGGTGCCGAACTTGCAAGGGTAGCCGAAAGGAAGCAGTAGAGGTCCCACCGTGATCGCCAATCTGTGAGCGACGTCACGCGGTTCGGAGAAGAGCGGGGAAGAGGAAGAAGCGGAGAGCGCGCGGGCTCCTTCTTTTTTGTTTGTTTTGTTTGCTGCAACACAGAAATGAGAGGAAAGAGAGAAGGGGCCACCACGGGAGATTGCTCCGGCGGGGCGAGCGGGACAAGTATGATATAGCAAAATATGGGGATTAAACGGCCATAGCGGGAAGTGACTCGCCGCGACCTCGGGGGGACGGGAATGATGCAAAAATTAAATAACAAGAATTGAAACGGCCATTGGGGAAGTTACTCGCCGCGACCTCGAGAATATGAACAGAATATAACAGAATATAGAGAAAATATGAGAACAGAAATTTAAACGGCCATTGGGGAAGTGACTCGCCGCGGCCTCGATGATATGAGCAGAATATAACAGAATATAAAGAAATATAAGAACGGAAATTTAAACGGCCATTGGGGATGTGACTCGCCGCGGCCTCGATGATATAAGCAGAATATAACAAAGCATAAAGAGATTATAGGAATAGAAAATTAAACGGCCATTGGGGAAGTGACTCGCCGCGGCCTCGATGATATAAGCAGAATATATAACAAAATATAAAGAGAATATAGGAAACAGAAATTTAAACGGCCATTGGGGAAGTGACTCGCCGCGGCCTCGATGATAAGATGTGATCGTCAGGGGCCAAAAGACCCCAAAATAAGAAGGTGATCGCGCCTACCTCAAAAGTGGGAGATGGCGGGTTGCTTCTTCCTCTCCTTCCGGCCGGCCGACGGAGAGGGCTTTCCTCGGGTACCCTTGCAAGACAACGACAAATAAATGACAAGTGGATTAGAAAGATGGAGGTGTAGTATTCGAATCCTTGCGATAAAAATAACGAAATGATGGCAAGACACACACCTGGTTGGTGTTATCTTTTAAACCCCTCTCGGACTCGAGTAGGAGGAAAATGAGATGATGGATGTAAGAAGTATAAGAGAAGAGGCCCCCTTGTGAAGGGGGATAGATGATGCAATATGATGAATGTAAAGGACTATGGAGAAAAAGGGGAAGAAAAGGCTTATTGGAGGAGCCGAGGGTGAAATCCGGCGGAGCTCCGGCAGCGTGGGGACGACGTGGAAGCGCGGTGGATGAAGACGACCTTCCTCTCGCGAGCGTGAGCACCCGAGAAGCCGGCAGAACCTCCACCTACAAAAGAACCCACGGGTTAGAAAAATGACTCCGTAGCCTCTGGGCTCCGGCAGCCTATCGGATCACTGCTTAGCTCCCCTAGAACTGAGGGGGTGGGCCTCTATTTATAGAGTTCCGGAAGGTGGAGGCGTCCAGGACCCTGGACACCTCCATCAGGGCCGAAATAATATTTTATTCTATTTTTATTGATTTTTTTAGAATACTTTTATGGGGGCGTCCAGGGTCCCGGACGCCTCTAACAGGTCCACCGAAAACCGACGACGGCCGCACGCGGTTTGGCACAACGCGTGGTTTTGTGAGCGGCGCCTCGTGATTCAGAAATGGGCGCGTCCAGTCAGCTGGACGTCTCTAAATTTGGCTTTTTTCACACACGACAAACCGTCGTTCGGTGGGCGGCGCCCGTGAGGGAGTTTATGGAGGCGTCCAGGGGCCTGGACGCCTCCAAAATTTATTATTTTTATTATTTTTTTGTCTATTATGCCAGGGCTGGCATTTTGAATTTTTTTATTTGTTTTTTATGGAGGCGTCCAGGGGCCTGGACGCCTCCATTAATATATATACATTTTTTTTAATTTTTTTTATTTTTATATGCCAACTGGCAATATATATATTTTTTTATATTTTCTTTTTATGGAGGCGTCCAAAGGCCTGGACGCCTCCATTAATTTATTATTTTTTATTTTTATTATTTTTTATTTAATTTTGGGCCCTGAAAAAAAATAAAATAAATCAAAATCATGGGGGCGTCCAGGGGCCTGGACGCCCCCATTAAGACCCACCCGGGTCCTTGGATCAGGCGTCGGCGGCCGCCCGGCAGACCCCCTTCTTGATTCCGGAACCTCTTGATGCGTTCGACTGGTGTTGATGCCGTCCGAATGCCGTGACGGGACGATTCCGGATGCCGAAAAGGGCGGAAGAAGACTCAGGAAAAGGAAGCACTCGAGCGATTCGAAATGCGTAGGCCATCGCGGGGCGTCGTATAGTAATATGAGACTTTCTATGAGACGTCAAGAATGGCGTGTCTACACTCGCGATCGAGGATCTTCATGGGCCTTTGTTCATAAGTGAGATCCCTTTGAATCACCAGGTCTCCATGATCAATGATATGTGACGGATCATGCACATCTTTCTTCAACATTGATATGTGGAATACATTATGAACTTCGGACAATTGAGGAGGTAAAGCGACGCGGTAAGCAACCTCGCCAACTCTTTCTAGTATCTCAAAAGGTCCGATAAACCTTGGTGTAAGTTTACCCTTAACACCAAATCTCCTTATTCCACACCCAGGTGATATCTTGAGAAATACGTGATCTCCCACTTGGAATTCGAGATCTCTTCTTCGTGTATCAGCATAAGCCTTCTGCCTAGACTGTGCAACTTGAAGTCTTTCTCTAATCAACTGAATCTTTTCAGTGGTATCCCTTACCATGTCTGGACCTAATAGTTATTTTTCGCCAACTTCGTCCCAGCACAAAGGCGATCGGCAACTCCTTCCGTATAAAGCTTCGAAAGGTGCCATTTGTATACTTGCCTGGTAGCTGTTATTGTATGCAAATTCAACCAAAGGCAAGTGATCATGCCAGCTTCCACCAAAATCAATGATGCAAGCTCTGAGCATATCTTCAACCACCTGATTAGTTCTCTCGGTCTGACCATCCGTTTGAGGATGAAAAGCTGTACTAAAGTTAAGTCTCGTCCCCAGTGAATGCTGTAAACCCTTCCAAAAGTGAGAAGTAAAACGGGGGTCTCTGTCAGACACGATTGAGACAGGTACTCCATGTAACCTGACTATCTCTTTAAGGTATAATGCAGCAAGAACATCAACTGACCATCGACTCTTGATTGGCAAGAAGTGTGCCGATTTGGTCAATCGGTCGATGATAACCCATATTCCGTCATATCCTCCCTTTGATTTGGAGAGACCCATAATGAAGTCCATACCGATATCCTCCCACTTCCACTTGGGAATATCTAGAGGATGTAGCTTACCGGCAGGTTTTTGGTGTTCTGTCTTGACTTGTTGACATGTGAGACAGCGAAACACAAAATCCGCTATTTCTCTTTTCATATTGGGCCACCAAAAGGTCCTTTTCAAATCTTGGTACATCTTAGTTGATCATGGATGAATCGTGTACCTTGATCTGTGAGCTTCATCTAAGATTTTATTCTTTAGCTTTGGGCAATTCGGTATACATGTTTTATTTCTGAACATCAATCTTCCATCTGGTGCTAATTTGAAATCAGGTTGTTCTTCCATTTTGCCCTTGATTTCCACTAGTACGGGGTCACTACCTTGAAGTCCTTGTATTTCGGATAGCAAGTCTGGCTGTATGCTCATATGGGATAAGGTGACACACCTACTGTCCTTGTCCATGCTTATATTAAGTTTAGAGAATTGTTCTAGCAACTTCCACTCTTGAATCATACAATTGGCTAATAGTGCTCTCGGCTTTCGACTGAGGGCATCGGCTACAGGATTACCCTTTCCAGGATGATATTGTATAGTGAAGTCAAAGTCCTTAAGATATTCTAGCCAACGTCTTTGGCTCATATTCAATTCCTTCTGAGAGAAGAGATACTTAACACTTTTATGGTCAGAGTATACAAGAAACTACACTCCGTACATATAATGTCTCCATATCTTCAGTGCAAATACTACCGCAGCCAATTCTAAATCATGAACTGGGTAGTTCTCCTCGTGCTTCTTCAATTGGCGAGAAGAGTAGGCTATAACCTTCCCTTGTTGCATTAAAATACATCCGAGGCCAATGCCAGATGCATCGGTGTATATTTCGAATCTCTCGCCTTCAATTGGTAAAGCTAAAACCGGGGCAGTAGTTAGATGATCCTTGAGAGCTTGGAAGCTTCTTTCACATTCCTCACTCCATTCATAACGTATCTCCTTGCGAGTTAGCCTAGTGAGTGGTACGGCTATCTTGGAGAAATCTTTGATGAATCGCCGATAGTAGCCCGCAAGACCCAAGAAACTACGGATCTCGCTAGCATTGGTCGGTCTTTCCCAATTCCTTACAGCTTCAACCTTTGATGGATCTACGGATAAACCGTCTTTTGATATAACATGCCCCAAGAAAGCTACTTCTCCTAACCAAAATTCACATTGCTGAGCTTTGCATATAACTGATTTATCCTCAATATTTGTAATGCTATTCTTAAATGCTCCTCATGCTCTTCCTTGGTCTTTGAATAGATCAGTATATCATCAATGAAAACCACTATGAATTGATCTAGATGAGGCCTGAATATACTATTCATCAGCTGCATAAAGGCAGCAGGGGCATTTGTTAGTCCAAAAGGCATAACAACAAATTCATAGTGCCCATACCTGCTTCTGAACGCGGTCTTATAAATGTCCTCATCTTTGATCCTTAGCTGGTGATATCCCGACCTGAGATCAATCTTCGAAAAATACATGGATCCAGATATTTGATCAAATAACTCATCGATTTTCGGCAGTGGATACTTATTCTTGATAGTGAGATGATTCAACTGTCGATAGTCGATGCATAACCTCATGGATCCATCTTTCTTCTTTACAAATAGCACAGGTGCTCCCCACGGGGAAGTGCTTGGTCTAATAAATCTCTTCTTGAGAAGTTCCATTAATTACTCCTTCAGCTCCTTGAGCTCGGCAGGGGACATCCTATATGGTACCTTAGAAACTGGTCCAGCACCAGGGACCAAGTCGATGGTGAAGGCCACTTCTCTTTGTGGGGGTAATCCAGGCAAATCCTCCAGAAACACGTCCAGAAATTCTTGCACAATTGGGATGTCTTCTAGCTTAGTCTCCTTAGTCTCCTTAATGGTGACAAATGCAAGGAAAGATACACATCCTTTCCTTATTAGCTTGCTAGCTCGGAGAGCCGAAATAAGAGGTGACTTGCTCCGACTCTTAGGGCTAGAATAGACTAGTTCTGGAAAGTCCTTGAAAGTAACTATGCTGTTACGGCAATCCACAGTTGCCTGATACCTAGATAACCAGTCTGCTCCCAATATGACATCATATTCCTTTAGGTCTAAACATATGAGGTTGATAGGAAGATTTCTTCCTTTTACCAAGACTTCACAGTTTTGATAATGGTGAGTAATATCGGTTTCGTTTCCGAGAGGAGTAGATAAAAATATTTTCACCCATTCCGGTTCCATAGGTAGTGGGTCAGCAAACTTCTTGGAAATAAAAGAATGTGATGCACCCGTATCAAATAAGACATGTGCAGACTTGGAACAAACTTTCAGTGTACCTTCTACTAGTCCGCCTTCGTCTTGTTCCGCCTCCTTAATAGCTTGGAGATGAGCATTCTTTGTCACCTGGCGCTTTCCGTCACTGGCTTGATCGTTGAGTAGGGGACAGTCGGGAATCCGATGATCACGGCTCCCACAACGGAGACACGCTCCAAGTTTCCTCCAACATTCTTTGGCCTTGTGCCCGGCCTTATCATAGTGCTTACATACCACCTAAGAAGGTGTAGTGGTGATGGAGAAAGGTTTGGTCTTCTTGAACTTTTACTCCTGGGAGGGAATACCTCCATTACTTGGCCTCTTCTTGAAATTGGGTTTGAAGGTGCCGGAGCTAGTAACATTCTCCTTCTTGTCTTTCCCACGGATCCTATCAGATAGTTCCGTGGCATCTTCTAGTAATTGGGCCCGTCGAACCATCTCCGAATAGACTTGTATGTCCATCGGTACCAGTTGTGTGATATATTGGGGCCTGAGCCCATTAAGGAATCTTCAAGCTTTCATCTTCTCAGTACTAACTAAGTGTTTAGCGTACCGAGACAGCCTTGAGAACTGCGCTTCATATTCAGCCACCGACAAAGATCGTTGCTTAAGTGCGGCGAATTCAACGGCTTTCTTCTCTTGAACTCGATCTGAGAAATATTTATTGTTGAAATGTTCAACAAACTCATCCCAAGTGACTTGTCCTTGATTTAACGTAGCTTCTACCGACTCCCACCAACAGCGGGCGTCCCTTTCTAATTGAAAAGTTGCTAGCAGGACCTTCTCTTGATCCGTGCATTGCATAACCCGAAAGATCCGTTCAGTTTCCCGGATCCAGTGTTCGGCATCGTCCGGATCAGTAGATCCTACGAACTTTGGAGGATTCATGTTCTTAAAGCCTTGGTGGAGATTTCCGGCTCCACGTAGTGCACCTCCTTGTGCCACTTGTTGAAGTGCCTGGGTCATGCCTTGAAGAGTGCGTTGCATGTTGCGCCATTGAGCACGTTCGGCAGCCATTGTCCTACAATTACAATAGCTATTAGTATGTGATTGCGTTTGAAGACTTTTAATTCTATTTTGACTTTAACCCTTGGTTCTACCCAATCTCACTGGTTAGAGGTTCAGACTTATCCTTGGACTTGGGTTTCCTAGGAATTGAATATCCTAGGCTCTGATGCCACAAAAACTGTCACGCCCCGAGCGCGGAAGATACCAGGAGACGCGTGACGAGTTTATATCGATCATGTCAATCAGAGTATTAGTGTATTCGACACCAAATCAGAGATGCGCAAGAGTAAAGATAACCCAATCCTTTTATTCCTTCACAAAAGTATTTCTATTACAATCCCTTAAAAATGCTAAACTTAATAAAAAGAAAAGTACAAAATTGACTCAAGGAAACATAGAAAAGACAAGACTAGTTGACGCTTTTGTTGACACCCGTTTTATACCCAAAAAGTCGGGTCATCTCCCTATTTCATTCTATATGGTGCTCCGAGTTGTTCACTCTTCATTAAGTCTCTTGATCAGTTGAGGCCTATTTCTTGGGTCTTAATTCCTGGATTAAGAATTGGCTCCTGGTGGCGCTTCATTGAATAAATCTTAGCAGCCCTTTATTGCTATTTTTGAAACTCAATGGTAATAACGGTCCGAACCAGGCGCGTTGTTTCATTCTGACGGATGGGATCTGGACCGTTACTCTTTGAAGGGTCCTAAGGCTTAAGGCCTAGTTGAAAAGCTTATCCTTTTGATTCCACGTTGATAATAACGGTCTGTCGTGCAGCCGTTGTTTCACTATGACGCCCTATGGCTTGGCCGTCGCTTCCTTGCAGAGTCCTATTGTTTGGGTCTTCTTCCCGTTGATCTTATCCTTTGGGATAGGGTTGAAAATGGCGGTCGTTCCTTGATGCGTTGCTTCCAAGTGGCGGTCTGTCGCGCAGCCGTTACTTCCTCCAGAGAGTCCTGACAGTTCAGGCCTTTTCTCTGCTACTCCGTGGTCGAGATAAGGGTTTGGATTGATGATATCTCTTTCAAATCTGATCCTCAGGACCTCCCGTTCGATTCTATGGACTCTTGGTGATATTATCTTCGATGATTTGCTAAGAGTTATCTCTTTATATTGTTTGAATTATCCTCTGCTCGACCTAAGAGTTTGAGGGTCTATAAATAGAACCCTTGACTTCATGGTCCGAGGAGGGAAGATTTTGAATTCACGACGAAGTGCTGTCAAACTCAGGAGCCATCTTCATCCAAGAGGAACTGCTTCCCACGTCCATCCATCTCATAATCAAGGGAGTACTTTGGTTTTTGTCTTTCAAGTTCATCATTGCATGATTGAGTTCTTCCCTGGTTTTGCCTCAATCAAAGCATTATCCCTCCTCCTTCTCCACGTTTTTCACTGTCCTCTAAGCATATAAACATCTTCCCAAACTTTTAAAACACCCAGAGGGGTTAAAAAACCCAAACTCCCCGGTAATTCCCTCTCCTTTTGATGATGTTAAGTCCCTTGAGAATTGATGCTATGCTTGTGAAAAGGACTAATTGAGGTTATTGTGTTTGGTCTTTCTACATCTTTGGCAGGTTTACAGGTTCATTAACACGAGGCCCAGGTCTTCTAGCCGGCTGGAAGAGTTGGAGTTAAAAGAATTCAAGCTTTGTTACTGTAGGTTATCTGACGGTCTTGTGAAGGCGCGTCACTCTCTTCCGGCGGTCTATCGTGTGGCCGTCACTTCCAAGCGACGCACGGGGTTCTGGCCGTTACTTCTAAGTTAATCTGCAGGCTTTTCTCTGGTTTTCTCTCCCGTGGGCGGGTGTTTCATCCACCTATTTCCAAGGTATATTCAGGTTCTTTTGACTTGTTTTACTTTGGTGGCGATCACATCTTTCCTTGGTATTGGGCATTAGCTGTCTTCTTCATTATATCTATCTATTTTCTTTGCTTGTTCCACCTTCACGGTGTGTTTTTATTTATTCCTTGCTCCACGCTCCGACGTGTGTTTTCCTTTTCCTTAGCGTAGTTGGATTGAGATAGCATGCCCATGCTAGAGCTAGTTATGATTGCCTAGGTTCATGATCACATGTTCATAGGTTTAAGTAGATCTTTGATTGTTCATTTGTTATCTTACCGTATCACTCTCCAAACCTCAAAAGAAAGATAGAAGATAGACAAATAAATATCAACAGATAATTTTTTGGCGATCACGGTGGGACAACTTCTGCCAATCGTGCTTTTGATTCTTGTTTAAACCTGCCATCATCTGCTTGTGGAGTTGCCTTTTGTTTCCCCTTTGATTACTGCTCATTCTGGTTTTCTGAGTTCTCTGACGGCCAGGTGTCCCCGCGTCACAGTTCTCTGACGCAGGGGCATTAGACCGCCACTTTGGTTCTGCTGTGTGAACTTCCACGGGCTTTCCGGTTACTTCTGTCCGGTTTTGGTTTTCTGGCTCATCTGACGGTCTCATCCCCCTGCGTTATATATTATCTGGCGGTCTGGCCTTTGACCGTTATTCTGCTCTGACGCAGGGTCTTTCGACCGTTATTCTCCTGGAAGGTACACATCCGAGGTGCATTTATTTCCGCAGTTTTTGCTGTGATCTATTGCTTGGGTAATACTTGACCTCCTCCTTGCTTTGCTCATATCTCCATATCATTGTGTGCATCATTGATTGCTAGATTTTAGGTTAGACTTTGCATGCACTCCGGTGCACATAGGGTCATTCATCTTGTCATATCTTAGCTTGCATTTTCCTACCTTGTTGTGAGGATCTCTCGTCTCCATATTCCTTGGAGCCGACCAGGAAATCATAACAGGGACCTCCGTAAGTCCCCGCGAGCCGTGGATTCCCACACGGACGCCGGGCTAGTTGTACCTTTCCCACCCCGTGTCTAGGGTTGCATAGGTGAAGGAGTGGTTAGACTTAGAGTCAAACCAAGTCCCATATTCATCTCCTACTAGGAACCCATTGTTGAGAGCACATATCAATCAATTCACTAAAGTTCCAAAGGAGAAATCATAAGAACCTTGTTGCATCATCTTAAAACAATTTGGTTGATATTTGAGTGTCTTCATCTTTTATCACTTACATCTTATTAGAATCACCTAAGTTTGGTTGCTTATTGAGTGTTTTTTTGTTGGTTGTTTTCGCATTGTCAAGGTTGCCCGTTGCATGTGGGGTTGTTTTCGTCCGTCTGAATCATCTTCTCGAGTCAGTTCCTTCTTCACGTTCTATTCTAATCCCCTCTTCGAGTCCACCATGGCATCCTTCAATCCTCCTCGCTCCCAAGAGGACTCTCTTCCTCAAGGGCTCCTTGAAAACCCCCCTAGGGTTATTACATTTTCCTCTGGAGAGGGGACTGCCCCTCTCCCGTCCTCCACCTCTATGGAAGGTAGTCAAGGTACCCCTTCTCTCTCTACTCCTTCCGCGGGGCTACGTCCTTCATATGATGGCCCAATTGGATCCGACCCAACTCCAAGTTTTATATCAAGCTATGCAAGGGTCCAATACTTCTCCCTCTGCCACTATCCAAGGTCAATCTAATCCATCCATTATTGGGCCGCCTGTTCAGCCCACTCCGATTGATCTCACTCCGGTCCAACCCCGGACCATCACTTTTACTGGCATGGAGATGGGCCAGTCTTCTAATCCAGCCCATCAATCTTTCGATAAAGGGAAGTCACCCATCCCTTCCTTTGTCCAGGTGGATCATCACAACTATGGTTCGGTAGCTTCACAGCTCCTTATGAACCCTTCCGATTTCTTACGCCCTCAGCAAGGGGTGACCCAAAATCATTCTAATCCGGGACTATCTCAGGCCCAATATCCTTCTTACGGGCTGCCTATTTCCACTGTCTATCCTTCCACTCCTTCTTACGGGCTCCCGCCTGTTGCTACAGCTATTCCATCTGCCCCTCAAATACAATCAGCATCCTTCACTACCCCTGCTCCTTCCCGAGAGCAGGACTTGCTTGACAAGTGGGCCACCATGCAGCAACAACTCGACTTTCTCTAGAAAAGGGTTGGCCCACAATCCTTGGCCGATATTCCTCTTCCGAGCTTCCAGAACATCCGGTTCCCTCCGCAGTCAGAGCTCCCCAACTATCGCAAGTACGATGGGAACAACAATCCCTTCATCCATGTGAGGGATTTTCTTTATGAATCGGCGCAGTTCCAATATGATGATCGTCTCATGGCGTACTTATTCCGCCGATCTTTGGACAGTGTTGCTCTAGAATGGTTCTATTCTCTACCACTGGAAGAGGCCGAGAGTTTCAAGGTAGTAAAAGATAAATTCATCCAGCGGTTTCAAGACAGGGTCGGCCCTGAATATTCATTTACAGGTCTAGTGGCCGAGAAGATGAAGTCAGATGAAGAGTTCACCACCTATGCAGACAGGTGGAGACAAATGGCCGCCAGAGTACCGGGCCACATTCCGGAGGAAGAGAAGGTCAAACTGTTGATTTCCAATGCCACCCCGACCTTCCGCAACATCCTGGCAATGAATGACATAGCCAACATGCATCAACTCTATAGCCGGGCGCGCTTCATCCAGACTCAATTCAAGGACTCCCCTATCCATTCTCTCTTCGAAAACCAAAAGCCCAAGTACCATAAGAAACCACAAGGGTCGGTTACTGAAGGAGTCCAAACAAATGAGCAAGTACAAGCCGTTGCTTTTCCATATCAGGCCGCACCTTTCCGCTACAACCAAAACCCCCGCAATTCACAAAACGCCGCTCCACAAAACTTCCAAGCCACTCTACAAAACCCTCCCCCCGCCTTCACCATTCCACAAAACACCTTCGCCGCACCACAACAACCATCGCCACCACCATAATACCATAACGTCCCTCCACCCAACGGCTACAATAACAACAATCCAAATAGTAAACGCCCGGCTCCCAGGAGAGCCCAGTATGCTCCATTGCCAGAGACGCTTACAGATATCTTCTCAGCTCTCATGTCTGTAAATGCAATCCAACTTCCTCCGGAACAGCCTGTTTGGAACCCGGTAGTTGATCAGACTAAGTATTGTATGTTCCACCGGCAGCCAGGCCATACCATAGAGGGATGTTTTCAGTTCCGAGATCTTGTGTATGACCTACATGAGGGGCAGAGAATCGACTGGGCCGAAATGCATAGGGCCATTGTTGAGATTAAAGAAAAGAGAAGGCAGCCGCAGGGGCAGCAAGTGCAGCAGCATCAAGCACCGCAGCCGCAGCAGCCACCACAACAGCAGCAACCACAGCAAGTACAAGACCTGGGCATCCATCAGAACCCGATGCCGAATCATCCACCCGCTCCTCAGCAGCAGCCGCCAGCACCAGCGCAAGTAAACATGGTCCAGCCACCGGCCCCCAACGCCGGATGGTCTTTCGATGATGATGGCGCCACACCGCAGGTCATGGCCCTCCACCATAACCACCGCAATCCTCCCTTCATCATCCCTGCACAGCCGACGCCCTCTCAACTCGTCCTCCCATTCACAACTGCTCCGGCAAATCCTCTACCACTCTCCATTCCATCGTACCCTCCATCACCCACTCCCATCACCGTCATCACACCACCATCCAATCCCTCACCCATTCTTACCCATCCGCTAGCCTTCCCTCCACCCGCATCAACATTCATCACCACCCTGCCTTCCGCCCATCCTTCACCCACCATCCGCGCACCGCCCATTAACCTCACCAACCCTACGCTCCACTAAACCGCCTCCCCCACACCACCTGTTCCATTCACCCATCCCGTAGGGCCCATCATACTATCTTCAGATGCCGCGGCAAGCTGTGCTTTGAGGAGCGGGAAGATGTTCCATCGGAATTATGCTACTACTTCTAATCCCCAATCCTCTCAGCCGGTGACCAAGCAAGAAGAAACTGAACCTTTGCCGGGTACTCAATATGACTTGCTGCATCATCTGGATCGAGTACCCGCCAAAATATCTGTGCTGGAGCTGATCAAAAGGTCCACCCTTCATCAGGATGCACTGAGGGATTTCCTACAGAAGGTAATGGTTAGCGAAGACATGGCAGTTGATAGCCTACCAACGGCACTGGCAACCATCTCCAAAGGGCCGGCAATCACGTTCTCTGAAACCGAGCTTGCACCCCCGGGGGCTCGGCAAATGCCGCTCTGCATAACAATTACCCTGAACAAAGTCGACATTGAAGCAGCGCTGGTTGACACGGGGGCCTCAATTAATGTTTGCCCACTCAGCACCCTCCGAGCATGCAATATATCTGAAGAGTTACTACGGCCGACCCCCACCACTATAGCAGCGTATGACAACTCAAGGCGAGCATGTCACGGGGTAGTCACCATTCAGGCAGAGCTCGGGCCCCTTACTATGGCCGTGGAATTCTATGTTCTTGATATCGACCCTATGTTCAAGGCTATCTTGGGTCGTCCCTGGATTAACACACTCGGCGCCGTGCCCTCCACCGCACATCAGTGCATTAAATTCCCCTTCCAAGGGAGGGTCGTCAAAGTTAAGAGCTTATCCACAGTACAGTCAGTAAAGGCTATTTCAGAGCAGGTTCTTCCCACACTTTGGCCAAGCAGCCGGCCCGTTCTGTCGGTATTGGATTTGAACTTTCCTTGGGCTTACACATCCCCTAAGCCCGTCGCTACTCCAGTTAATGTCAAAGTAAAGCCGCAGATTCGGGATTCAAAGGGGTGGAACATTATATTGAAACTGGGCTATCAACCGGGGAGAGGCCTCGGTGCGCAACTGCAAGGGATGACTAAGCCTATACCTAAGGGAAGAAAAATGGGTAGGAGAGGTCTCGGCTATAAGGAGACAACATTATCTATGATAAGTGATTCTGGGCCGCTCACCTGGGATTATCGTCAGCATTTTGTCAAAGGGCCTCTCCAGCCTGGCACATTAGCTCCAAAGCCGGTTCAACAAGAAAGGAATACAGTTTGTCCAATTGCCAGTCCGCCTCCCTTGCCAAGAGGGTCAGATGATGACATGCTCGACTACAGTCAGGCCTTGCAGGGGCTCTTTTATGAGGAAGAATGTCAGAGGAAGCAACAAGAAGTTCGGCTTATGTAGTGGAGGCCGAAGAAGCAGCTTATTGTTGATCTACAGAAGGAGGAGAGCTCTCCAGTTGTCTGTTCTTGGTCTCTCTCACGCTTCCAATCTATCTTTCAACAAAAGGAGTTCGTACCCCGCCTTCCTCCTGTCATGATAAATTCATCTTTCATTGATCCACCGGAGATTCTATTCATTCCTTGTGCTTGCGGGAAATGTCCACGCATTGATCTATCCACTCTGTTTACTCCTCCTCCTCCCAACGCTCAGCTCCACGAGATGTGGTTCTCTTTTTCTGATCCCTTCTTTGATTGCATCTTCCCCGAGCTGTTCCCTATGCAGCTCCCACCTCCGCCATCTTGCTGTGTAGTCTCCGCTGATCTCCAAAAAAAAACGTCAAATTTGAAACGGAGATTTTAGTGGAAGATTACGCTATCCTGTCTCCATCCTCCTCCTCCCAAGGGCACGAGTCCCCTGCTCCTCCCCTTCCACTAGGTCTTCTGTCCCCTAGGTTAGGATTAGGGTCCGTCGAATCTAGAGGAGTAGAGTCCGTTAGATCTAGAGAAGTAGGGTCTTGTTCTGGGTCGTCCAACCCTTCCCGTTCTGGACCGTGCTCGCTTGCGCATCCTTCCCGATCTGTTCCTGATAGGTTCTTGCAAGACCTAGCTCAGCGGTGTCATGCTCTTTTGAAATGTCCGGAATTCGTCGCTACAGCAATCGTGATTGAGGATAAAGAGGGAATAGAAGGGGAATGGAGCGACGACGGATTAGGCGTCTACGAGGTCTTGGATGAGAAGGATCCAATAGATGAAGACAGCAATGTAGATAACACTGCCGACTTATATGCACAAGGACTAAAGAGATTAGACCAGCCGTCGACGGCAGTAGATGAACCTACAAAGGAAATCAACTTGGGAACAGAAGAAGACCCAAGGCCCATCATTATTTCTGCTGATCTCCCTTCACAGGTAGAAGAATATCTAATTAAAGTATTAAGGGAGTATAGTGATTCTTTCACCTGGTCTTATGAGGACATGCCAGGTCTTGACCCCTCCTTAGTGGAACATCGACTCGTGCTTAAACCAGGGGAACACCTGTGAAACAACGGTCAAGAAGATTTCACCCCCACGTGGCCTTAAGGATCAAAGAAGAGGTCGACAAACTATATAAGGCCAGGTTCGTCAGAGTGGTTTTATATCCTCAGTGGGTGGCGAACATAGTCCCTGTTCTCAAGAAGGATGGAAAAGTGCGCATATGCATTGATTTCAGGGATCTAAACAAAGCATGTCCCAAAGATGATTTCCCGCTATCTCATATAGACGTCCTAGTGGATAAGACTGTCGGGTATGAAGCTCTGTCATTTATGGATGGGTACTCGGGCTACAACCAGATCCGTCTCGCTCCGGAAGACCAAGAGAAAACTTCCTTCACCACGCCCTGGGGCACGTATTGTTATGTAGTTATGCCATTTGGTTTGAAAAATGCAGGTGCCACCTATCAAAGGGCGATGATGGCCATTTTCCACGACATGATGCACATATACATGGAAGCTTACGTGGATGACATCTTGGTGAAGTCAAGAACAAAAGAAGAACACCCCTCTATCTTGGCTAAGGTGCTGCAGAGAGCCAGGGAGTACAAGCTTAAGATGAATCCAAAGAAGTGTGTGTTCGGAGTCTCCTCAGGGAAGTTGTTAGGGTTCATAGTGAGCAAACGGGGGATCCAGATTGATCCTAATAAAGCACAGGCCGTCATGGACATGCCTCCGCCAAAGAACATTACGAAACTTCGAGGATTGATTGGTAGACTGCAATTCATTAGAAGATTTATATCTCAGCATTCTCAGAGGTGTCGTCCGTTTTATGAGTTGCTTAAGGCGGGTGTCAAGTTCGAATGGAATCAAGATTGTCAGAAGGCCTATGAGGACCTCAAAGAGTATCTGTCCAATCCTCCGGTTTTGCAACCTCCTGTCCCTGGGAAACCCCTAATCCTATACATCTCGGTTATTGAGGACTCCCTAGGGGCGGTCTTAGCACAAGTAGATGATGAAGGGAAAGAGCGGGCTGCGTACTACCTCTCTCGGCTATTTAATCCAGCTGAGTCCAAGTACACCGCTATGGAGAAAACTTGTGCCGCCTTAGTGTGGGTAGCTCAGAAGCTTAAACATTACTTTCTCGCCCACCCAGTTAGGTTGATCTCTAGAATGGACCCAGTCCGTTATCTCTTAGAAAAACCCATCCTTTCTAGTAGGTTAGCTCGCTGGCAGAGCTTCCTCTCTCAGTTCGACATCACCTTTGTCGTTCAGAAGGCAGTCAAAGGATATGCTATTGCTGAGCATCTTGCACATCTCCCTATTCCTCATACTGATTCTATTCAGGATGATTTCCCTGATGAGCATCTCTCTGTCCTTTCTCATCATCCCTTTTGGTCTCTGCACTTTGATGGTGCGCTCAACTCCCAAGGCCAAGGGATCGGTGCTGTCTTGCTTACTCCAGAGGGAGTAACCATCCCCTTCGCTTATCAACTTCAATTTCCTGCCACCAACAACATCGCTGAGTATGAGGCTCGCCTAGCCGGCTTGAAGCACGCCTATCTCCTAGGCGCGCGCTATTTAAACATCATAGGAGACTCTCAGCTCGTTCTACGGCAAGTTCTGTCCACTTACCGTACTCGTGACCCCAAGCTCAAACCTTATCAAGATTTGGTCACGCTCATTGCTAAGCGATTCCGTAAGCTGATCTATATCCATACTCCCCGTTCTTTGAACATTCTAGCTGATGCTTTGGCATCTCTTGCTTCCTCCTTATCTTTCCCTCTCATTCGCAGTACTGAGACCATCGTCGTCCAGAGATTGGACGCACCTTCTCTTCAAGATCCTTGGTTCATCAACCTCAGGAAATCTGTAGAGGCAAGAGTTGAGAAGGAAGATCTCAAGGAAGTTTCATTAACAGAACTAGAGGAGATTCTGGACGAAGAAGAATTGCCTTGGTATCATGAAATCGAGTTGTTTTGCAAAGAAGGGTCATTCCCAGAAGGGGCAAAGGCCGAGCAGCGTAAAGCAATAAGAGAGCCGCCGCAAGGTACACTATCATCGCAGGAGGACTATATAGGCGCGCTACTAATGGAATGCTCATGAGATGCTTGGATGATGTAGAAGCTTGGAAAGTGGCTGAAGCGGCCCATTCTAGTGAGTGTGGAGGTCATGTCAATGGCCAGGCTCTAGCGAAGAAGATCCTTAGGCAGGGCTACTATTGGCCCACTCTAGAGGAAGATTGCTCCCTCTATGTCCGGAGGTGTCTTAAATGCCAACTCCATGCTGATAAAATTCACTCTCCAGCTTCGTCCCTCCATCCTATGACTGCTCCTTGGCCATTCTCTATGTGGGCTTTTGACGTTGTCGGCCCGCTCGGTGATCCTAATTCTCAGATCAAGCAAAAATCCTTCATCCTCACCGCTACTGAGTACTTCACCAAATGGGCCGAAGCCGAGGCGTACGCAGAAATCAAAGTTACAACGGTGTGCCGCTTTATCATGAAGAATATCATCTCGCGGTTCGGAGTGCCAATCAGCATCATCACCGACAACGGACCCCAGTTCGTCTCCCAAGAGCTTAAGGACCTATGTAAGAAGTTCAATATTGCACTGCATCATTCATCTCCATATTACCCTCAAGGCAACGGTCAAGCCGAGGCCACTAATAAAACCCTTCTTAAAATCATCAAGAAAACATGCGAAGCACATAAATTTTCTGATTGGCCTGAAAGATTGGTGGAAGCTCTGTGGGCTTACCGCACCTCCGTCCGTACCCCTACGGGGCAAACTCCCTATTCCCTAACCTATAGGATGGAGGCGGTGCTCCCATATGAGATCTTAATCCCTTCCCTTAGAGTGCAGCTCGATAAGGAACTTAATCTCGATGAACGTCGGGAGGCGTTGCTAGTCCAGTTGGAACTCTTGGATGATAAGAGGATGAATGCGGCTGATCATGTTTCTGTTTATCAAAAGAGGGTTTCGCGTTATTTTCAAAAGAAGGTAATTGAACGTAAATTCATGACGGGTGATATTGTTTTGAAACGTAAATTCATTCGGTCTGCGGGTCTTAGGTCCAAGTTGCAACCTAACTGGGAAGGGCCGTTTGTAGTAAAGGAGGCTTATCCAGGAAATGCTTATCGTTTAGTAAACGCGGAAGGTGAGGAGCTCTCTCACTCGTGGAATGGGTTGTATCTTAAGCGTTTCTTTCCTTATAGTCTAAACCACGTGCTTTCCCGGCAGCAAGATATTCCTTCCTATCTTCAAAAGAAGAGGTCCCGAGCAAGGCAATCACACACCACACGACATCCCTGGTCGGGCTCCTTGTTTAAAAGACTCCATTTCTCCTTGGCCATGCTTTAGGGGAAAGTCGAAGTCCCTGTCCGCTTCATTCTTTGGCTGAATCCAGGGGCAAGGAGTGAATAAGGAGGCGACGACCAATCCAAACACCCTAACGAGAGGAGGTCTCAAATAGGGGCAAGTCCGTTATGACCTGACGCCACAAGCAAGAAAGGAAAAGAAAAGAAAAGGAGTGCTCTTTACGACAAAATCAAAAGCGTTATCTCAAAGGTCTATAGATTCCGAATTTCTGAAAAAGACTCCAAGGAGGAAAGAAATCTAGGCATGACAAGAGTGGCAGTACAATTCCCCGTGGGACGTTATGAGCCCGGTCGCATGCATGCCTAGGGTGGACAAAGGTTCGATGACGGACGCGAAAAAAGGCCCCGGCGCAACAGACCAAATCTCTGATAGGGTGGTGCGGTGAGAAAATCAAGTCCTAAAAACTCCCATATCTGACCTAAGCTTACCCCCATGATCTTTTTTTCTTTTAGGACTGAGATGAGTACCTTGGGTATGGCGTTGGTAAAAACACCGTCACAATGATTAGGTCTTGGCCAAGGGTTGTCACACTATTGCACGCCAATCTCGAGACTCAATCTAAAACAAGGAAGGTCTCGTGTTGCTAGAGAGGCACTGGTTTTTCAAAATCCAAAAAAATCAAATATTTTCAAAATCCAAAAACATCAAATACTTTCAAAATCAAAAAACATCAAATATCTTTCAAAATCCAAAAAAAATCAAGTATCGTTCAAAATCCAAAACAACAAATATTTTCAAAAATCAAAAAAAAAACAAATATTTTCAAAAATCCAAAAAAAACATTAAATATTTTCCAAAAAACTCCCAAAAATACCATCATGTGCATAGCATGCATTGCATTTTCATTATGTTTTCGCCTATTTAATAAAGGCTCCACCCCTTGACCGAATATCAAGGAACGGCCATTATCTAACTTGCTTCAAGGCAAGGGGTTGAGTCTAAGAACAGATCTAACTTGTTTCATGTTTAAGTGTGCGCAGAATGCAGGGACAAGTTCAAGACAAAAAGCTCACAACTATGCAGGTTCAAGGTATGTAACGCGTCAACACCAGACCGCTACAGTCATTTAACGGTCCATCCCTCGACCGTTACTCTTCTTCAGGCATGGGCTTCTCTTCTTTCAACAGCCATCACTATAACGGTCTGGGGCATGACCATCTCTTACTTATGACGGCCCACTGCCTATCCGTCGCATACCCCAGAGAACAAGGTTCCGTTGTGCTTCCACTCTGACGGCCCATCATCAGACCGTCGTTTCTTTATGGCGGCCCATTGCATATCCGTTACTATCTCCAGAGGCTCTGCTTGTCCACATCATTCCAGCCATTCCAACCATGAAACTCAAGCTCATTCAACTAAGACAATTTCATCTCATTCAAGCAAGCTTAATGAAATATAATTCATGGTAAACCAAGCTCTGATGATCAAGTACACATAACATCTCTCATGAACAAAAAGAAAATCAAGATACATTCAATTTCTTATCCGCAAGAGGGCGGATTCTTCTCAACTCTTTCACATAATCTCGGCGTGCTTCGTCGTTCTCTTCAACTTCTGCATGCCACGGGCGCACCTTGCTGATCTCCCACATGATCAGCGTGTTCCGGACTGCTCGTTCATCTTCCTCGGTCCCCATCTTCCTAGGTAGGAGGGGAGGGTAGTGTGATAGTGCAAAAATGCCAGTTCGAGGTAGTCCGATCTGAAGATGGCATCGGTGCGGGTTGTAGATCGCCATGGTAGTATTCCCCACTAGCTGGAGGTCCAGGCCTTGGCGCCGCGGTATTTTGAGAAGAGTGCTTCGAAGGATTCTTGGTCGCATGATGAACTTATCCATTGGCAAAGTGTTGAAAAAGAGGCGCCATTCATCCCGAGTTTTCTTATCCGCCGTCCTGCATTCCACCTGAGAAGGATATCCAAATGCCCCTCCAATGAAGAAGAGAGGGTGGCTCCCGAAGATCCGGCTTGCAGAAGTTATGTCTTCCTTGGGAAGGAATTTGACTCTCACTCCTGTCCAGCACTCAAGGAGTATCATGGAACCAAACAAAGGACCTCCTAAGCAAGCCGAGCTTAGTCCTTCATAAAGGTATGAGAGGACCGCTTGAGAGATAGACATTCCCCGCCACAGCCCGCTAATAATGCCAAGATTTTGGATGTCTAAGAGGTGGTCGGTAGTGGTAAAAAGAAAGACTCCACACAAGCAAACCGCCACCGCCTTGGCTATTGCTTCATGTCTCTCCCACTTGTTTTTACAATGAGACACTACCCATTGTGCTAAGGGTATCAAGTGAATGTGGTGTGGGCTGATCATGGTCCTCACGTCCTTTGGATTATGAATGAAATCACTCAAGATCAAGGACGGGTCGATAGGCTCTATTGTGTAGCAAACCCGGTCTTCATCCCCCACCTTAGTCTTAGGTAGGGCTAGGTAGGTCTCTACCTCTTCTAAAAGGACGGTTGCTTCAAAGGAAGGGAAGATGAAAGTATGAGTTTGTGGATGCCATAGTTCCACAAGTGCTGAAAGGCTTGGCCAATCGAAGGATAATTTCTGGAAATTCTTGCCTAAAACCAAGAGGGGTTGAAGGTGCCATGCTTTAAGGATTGAGGTGATCTCTATGGGAAGTGCCTTTACCATGGGAGCCACCCACTTCAGATTGGAATAGCACCTTGGACCAGGAAGGGGCTTGAGAAAAGAAAGAAGGAAGTCATGAAAAGAATAAGTGCAGCAAAATTCTGAACTTTGGATGAGTTGTGAGAACTTACCACTCTTTGGGCATTGGAGCTTAAGTGCTTGGGAATTGATGTCAGCCGCTGGAGTTCTCCATGCTCTTTTCTTGCAGCCTTGGGGCCGGTGTAAGCTTTCTCCTCCATAGCCATCACCTCGAAGCTCCTCTTCATCATGCTTTCTGCTCTTTGGAAGAGCTCTTCAAACCCTAGAACAGAGGTTTCAGCAAAGCTGCGATTTTGATTGAGTTTCCGAATCTTAAAAGCTTGATTTTGGCTTTTGGAAGGATAGGATTCGGATTAGAAAGCTTTATCTTCAATCAGGATAAGTTCTAGTGATGGACTAAGTGGCTAAACCTCGGGTTTTAGTTATCTCGGCTCAATCCGTTTCGGATTACAACCCATATTCTAACGGTCCATCGTGCGGCCGTTACTTCATTCCGACACGCCAGCCCTTGGCCGTCGCATTTTCTGTGGGTTTCAATTCCCCGAATCATGTTCTGTGGAGAATAACAGTCTACGGGTCTACCGTCGCTTTCTGTAATGCGCAAACCCTGAGCCGTCGCATTCCCAGCCACTCAGTTCCTTCTCTTCTGGGCTAAACACTTCCTGACGGTCTTGCTTATGACCGTCTCTTGATTCCGACGCGTCTCCTTCAGACCGTCGCATTTCCTGCTAGTTGCCCTGACCAACTATCGTTCTGCCATGATCAACGGTCTGATCCTTGGCCGTTATTTGTCTTTGACGCACCCTCGGTTGGCCGTCATTTATCCTGATGCCCCACTGCCAGAGTGGGCCTCTGATGATTAACGGTCTCTCACCAGAGCGTCGTTTGATTATGACGGTCAGATCTTAGACCGTCACTTTCTCTGTTGCTGAGTTCAGGCTATTCCTTCTGCCCTTGCCTAGACCTGGCGGTCTTTCACATCGTACACCTCGTTCTCTTCCCATTTTCATACATTCCTGCATACATCTCATTCATTCATTCACATTTTATTTTTCACATTCATTCATTCATGCTTGCATAAAATTAAAACAAAACAGAAAACTAAAAAGAAGGGATCTCATTCCATTTTGCCAAAAGTTCTATACAAGTGACAAAGAAAACATAAAAAGGCATCATTCGGCTGGTCTATCAGCCGGGCCACCATCATCCTCCCCATCCTCAGGTCTCCTCACGGGTGGCGGTGCTATGGAAGCACTCTTCTCCTGCTGTCCTCTCTCTGCCCTCTCATTCCTCCGCTGGACGGAGGAGCTGACAAGAAAATCCCCTACTGAGCCGCTCGGGGCAGCACTCCTATGTACCCCACTCTGGGAGGCACTCCGCTCCGGTCCCCGGCCCATCATCCGGACCGTCCGCTCCAGTGTCCGTAGCTCGATCTTCAGTGTAAATCTGACGCCGCGTCTCCCATGCCTCGGTCCGGTAGCGATCCAAGTCGGTCGTCCCAATCCGAAGCTCCTCCACCTCAGCTCGTGCCCGCGCTAACTCCTTCCGGAGTTGTTCCATCTCTGCATCATCTGGGCGTCGCGGGGTCTCCGCTCTCAGCCAGGCCATCTCTGCCCGTACCAGCTCCGTCTCTGCTCGGGCTCGATCGGTCTCGGCCCGGCTTCTCTCTACCTCTGCTCTCGCCTGGCTGGCCTCGGCCACTGCTGCTGCTAGATCCCTCGCCTGTAGATTGCATTTCATATCATTAGTCATGAAGCATTTAATTAGGCATAATCATAAGCATTTTTAGTCTCTTACCCGCTCCGCGAGGGTGGCCTCCGCCTCCTCGGCCCGGGCAACCGCCCGAGCAAAATCGGCCTCCTGCTCAGCCCTGCCTCCCGCAGGCTGCGAGGAAGACGATGGGGCATCCGGTCCAGCGCGTTGGGCTCCCTCAGCCCGCTGCATTTAGAAGTCATGGTTAGTTGACATTGGCATTTGCATCATGAACATCATTGCATAAATCATGAGCATTTAAGTTTTTAGTCTCACCAGGAGCTCCAGGGCAGACCGGTACGCGTCCCGCTGTTGGATGGTGGAGTGGAGTAGCCCTTCCAGCTCGGCTATCCATCCCTCAGGGTCTAGCTGCATTTTAGAAAGCATGAGTCAGCATATATCACATTGCACATCGCATAATAGAAAAGTTTAGAGTTTTAGTTTGCATACCGGTCGTCGGGTGCCTCGGTACACCCGGTCGCCGTAGAATCGAGCGAAGGCCTTCAGATATGCCTCATCGCTCTCATCCCGTTCCTTCACGGCTCTGCCTCGCTTCCTCCAATCGAGGACATACTTCACCTTCCGGGCGCACCAATCCACATTACCACTGATGCCCCTCGCTGACTTGCCGGGGTGGTCGTCATTACGGTGCGGAAAGGTCACCTCGGGCTGGTATACTTCCCGAGTCCGCAGGATCAGCCTGTAGTGCAGAGGCTCGATGATATGGATGCAATGCAACCATATGTCTCGCCCCCGGTACGATAGAGCGGCCTCCACCCACGGCTGTCCCGTGTATCCCTCACCGCGGTACGGGGTCCATCTCACCTGAGAGCATTTATTTCATTCATCAGCATTCACCTGGTCAGCATTTAGAAGCATTTAGAAGCATATAAGAATCATTCTGGGTTTTTGGACTTACCGACATGTGCGGGAAGGAGTCCAAGTCATCCTGGATCATCCGAGTCAATCTGATAATCGACCCCGTGTCCCTCGCCACCGACCATCGCCTCGCGATCGGTATGCGGCCGGGCTGGAGTAGTGCGCCTCTCCCGATGCCCAGGAGGTACATGTAGCTCCAGATCTGCATTTAGAAATCAAGTCAATCCCATGGCATAATCATAAACATCATTGCATGATAGAAAGCATATAAAGTGCATTTACCTGTAGAAAAGGCGAGAAGCCGCCCAGCATTATCTGCCGATCCGTGGTGCTCAGGGAATCAAACAAGAACGCCAGCACTGCTGCTCCCCAGGCGTATTTCCTGACTTTGCCCAAATTCTCTATCATGGGCAGTAGTCTGTAGCTGATGACATCCGCCCGAGTCGCGAAGAGGAGCTTCCTGAATAGCAGCATCAGGAAGCATCTGAGCACCCTGTCCCCCTCTGGTCCTGCCTCCGCCGCCACGCGAGGGCGCACCTGGTCTATCACTCTGCCCAGATGCTCCTCGGGTAGCTCTCCCACGGTGATCGCCGCTCCTCTCAAGCCTAAGCTCTCCTGCAGCACTGATCTCGAAAGCTGAGATGAGGACTGTCCCGGCCTGATCAAATCCAACCCGAGCAGCTGCTGCGCCATCTCTCTATAATCGCTGTATGTCCACCCTGTCACTGTAGATCCGTGGACTCTCAATCCTGTAATCCTCGCTATGTCTTCCAGCGTGGGGATCATATGGCCCCACGGGAAGATGAACGCCCTGCTGATCGGGTCCCATCTTTCGTGCAAGGCGTACAGCAGTGGCGTGTCCATCCTGATCACCTCGATGCTGAGCACCTCGGCGAATCCCATCCCGGCTAATCTCTCTCTCTGGTAATCGGGCAATGCTTGGTACACTGCCCGGATCTGTAGCCAGGAGATCCGTGATCTTCTCTTCCCCTGCATTTGCATTTTAGATCATTCATTAGTCCAATTGCATCATATAATCATTACATAATCATTCATAATTGAAAACAAAATAAAAATTTTGAAAATTGAAAACCCTAGAAAATATTTTAATTCCCTGGCAAGAGTGACGGCCCTGGGATAGGGCGTCATTTGACTCTGACGGACGCAGCCTGATGCGTCGGGCGTGTGACGGTCGCTGGCAGGACCGTCACATGGTCTGCGTGTGGGAACTTTTTTCCTTGCATCCCCGTAGTCTCCCACTGTGGCCAAATGGCCTACAATTGTTCCTAGTGGGTTCATAGACCCATTTCTACCCCTTTTCCCCACATGCATCCATAAATAAACACAAAAAAATCAAAAATTGGAAAATTAGGGCGGGGGCCTACCTCGTGGTCCATGGCTCTCTTCCTCTTCTTCTTCGGTTCCTTGGGCTCCTCTGCACCCAAGGGAGCTTCCCCTTCATCCTCCGTGGCCGTGGGAGCTTCTTCTTCCTCCCTTGGACTTCTCCTCGCCGGTTGTTCTTCTTCCACCGGCGGGATCGCCTCCCGTTCAAGCCGGCGGTGGAACCGCCGTATTGCCATCCTCTTCCCTCTCTCTCTCTTCTTTGGTGGCGGCTGGGGAGCCTCGTCGCCGGCCATTGAAGCAGTGGAGGTTGAAGTCGCCGGAGCTCTTCTCGGTTGGAGGTTTTGGGGCGTTGTTGAATGGAATGAGGGCTGAGTGACCGTTCGGTTGTTTTTTTTTTGAATGCTCAGGAGATATGACGGTCTATCGCTAGACCGCCACATCCTTCTGACGCATGCTTCTGTGACCGTTACTTGTGTTGGACTGTTTTATTGAAGAATGTGAACCGCCTGATGAATGACGGACCAGGTGTGATCCGTTGCTTGATGTGACGCCCTTACGTTGGACCGTTATATACTTGCAAGTTTCTTGATGAATTAAATGGTCTAATTGATGCTCAAATGATTCCATGTTATGCTATAATGTTCCTTGGTTATGCTTTGATTCTTGATCATATTTGTTGGCTAACCAAATCTTTCATGAAGGGATTATGAAAAAAAAAAGTCTTGCTTTGCCATCCGTCAGGCAGGTAAGTCAGGTATTGTATCTCGTTCCCTCACTCCTTTAATGCATTACTATATGTTACCTATGATATATTATCTCGAGAACCGGCTGGTCATTCATGTGTCCTGGGATCTGATGTTCCCCTTAAACAAAAATGATGATGATCTAAGTTCACATGTTTAATCGTTGGATAAGCCGTTAAGTTGGAATAAATTTGGGGACGATGGTTCTATCTTGCATGCTGTGGTTGCAGATAGTGTCCTGACCTTGATTGCTCCAATTTAGCAATATTATTCTCGAGTATCTTGTTATTTTATCTTTCTTTGCATTTGATTTGATGATTTGTTTTATTTAGCCCAGCATGCATCATACGCATTCTTTGAGCGTTCATGAGTTTCATCTGTTCAAGGTGTCTCGTTGATGGTGAATGGCTGTGTTGTTAATCCCGAATAAGGAGAATCATTCCACTCTGAATTTGAAGGTTTCTTTCGATCTGCTCGCTTGATCTGATTGGCTAAAGATTCCTGTCTGAGTTTAGTCTCTTTCCTTTCCGTTGCCTCCGGCGGCTAGCCGTGTTTCCTTTCCTTAGTTGTTAGTTCCTCCAGACTTGCGTCCTTTGGCTGGCTATTTCCTTGTGATCAGTTTGAAGTTTTCCAAAAAATTCCTATCGCTTGTTGGTACAGAACGGGTGTCGTTTACCTTAACGCCCTCTTTTTGATCCACTCCGTTCCTTTCCACTTCATCTCCATGTTCCATTTCACTTCCGCTTCACCTCCACTCGCTCCCCTGCAAAGAGGACGTTAAGGAGGGGCATCTGTTGACACCCGTTTTATACCCAAAAAGTCGGGTCATCTCCCTATTTCATTCTATATGGTGCTCCGAGTTGTTCACTCTTCATTAAGTCTCTTGATCAGTTGAGGCCTGTTTCTTGGGTCTTAATTCCTGGATTAAGAATTGGCTCCTGGTGGCGCTTCATTGAATAAATCTTAGCAACCCTTTATTGCTATTTTTGAAACTCAATGGTAATAACGGTCCGAACCAGGCACGTTGTTTCATTCTGACGGATGGGATCTGGACCGTTACTCTTTGAAGAGTCCTAAGGCTTAAGGCCTAGTTGAAAAGCTTATCCTTTTGATTCCACGTTGATAATAACGGTCTGTCGTGCAGCCGTTGTTTCACTATGACGCCCTATGCCTTGGCCGTCGCTTCCTTGTAGAGTCCTATTGTTTGGGTCTTCTTCCCGTTGATCTTATCCTTTGGGATAGGGTTGAAAATGGCGGTCGTTCCTTGATGCGTTGCTTCCAAGTGGCGGTCTGTCGCGCAGCCGTTACTTCCTCCAGAGAGTCCTGACAGTTCAGGCCTTTTCTCTGCTACTCCGTGGTCGAGATAAGGGTTTGGATTGACGATATCTCTTTCAAATCTGATCCTCAGGACCTCCCGTTCGATTCTATGGACTCTTGGTGATATTATCTTCGAGGATTTGCTAAGAGTTATCTCTTTATCTTGTTTGAATTATCCTCTGCTCGACCTAAGAGTTTGAGGGTCTATAAATAGAACCCTTGACTTCATGGCCCGAGGAGGGAAGATTTTGAATTCACGATGAAGTGCTGCCAAACTCAGGAGCCATCTTCATCCAAGAGGAACTGCTTCCCACGTCCATCCCTCTCATAATCAAGGGAGTACTTTGGTTTTTGTCTTTCAAGTTCATCATTGCATGCTTGAGTTCTTCCCTGGTTTTGCCTCAATCAAAGCATTATCCCTCCTCCTTCTCCACATTTTTCACTGTCCTCTAAGCATATAAACATCTTCCCAAACTTTTAAAACACCCAGAGGGGTTAAAAAACCCAAACTCCCTGGTAATTCCCTCTCCTTTTGATGATTTTAAGTCCTTTGAGAATTGATGCTATGCTTGTGAAAAGGACTAATTGAGGTTATTGTGTTTGGTCTTTCTACATCTTTGGCAGGTTTACAGGTTCATTGACACAAGGCCCAGGTCTTCTAGCCGGCTGGAAGAGTTGGAGTTAAAAGAATTCAAGCTTTGTTACTGCAGGTTATCTGACGGTCTTGCGAAGGCGCGTCACTCTCTTCCGGCGGTCTATCGTGTGGCCGTCACTCTCTTCCGGCGGTCTATCGTGTGGCCGTCACTTCCAAGCGACGCACGGGGTTCTGGCCGTTATTTCTAAGTTAATCTGCAGGCTTTTCTCTGGTTTTCTCTCCCGTGGGCGGGTGTTTCATCCACCTATTTCCAAGGTATATTCAGGTTCTTTTGACTTGTTTTACTTTGGTGGCGATCACATCTTTCCTTGATATTGGGCATTAGTTGTCTTCTTCATTATATCTATCTATTTTCTTTGCTTGTTCCACCTTCACGGTGTGTTTTTATTTATTCCTTGCTCCACGCTCCGGCGTGTGTTTTCCTTTTCCTTAGCGTAGTTGGATTGAGATAGCATGCCCATGCTAGAGCTAGTTATGATTGCCTAGGTTCATGATCACATGTTCATAGGTTTGAGTAGATCTTTGATTGTTCGTTTGTTATCTTACCGTATCACTCTCCAAACCTCAAAAGAAAGATAGAAGATAGACAAATAAATATCAACAGCTTTGAGAAGCTCTAATCTCTTTCACTCTTGACCTTCCCTGTCCGATTGAGTCTCGTCGTCGGACTTACCTGAAAAGTAGGGAAACACTGAGTGAGCGAACGCTTAGTAGAAATTATATCTCAAGAACTAGCAATGGGTTTAAGTAATTACAATTTTTCACATGTAAATGTAATATGGCTATGCATGTAGAAATAACTAATCAATAGAATAACACGTCGTGTAAAACATCCAAGCGAGTCTTAAACAAGAGATATTCATGAGAGACTTTATATATTATTGGCTATTTCACGTAAGTACTTTACCCGTGTCAGGCCATGCTAGTAAAGTCACGCAAGTCGAGTCACGCACGCAAGAAAGAGAGAGTGTGTGTGGAATGTCAAAGATCATGAGAGAAAGTACTTCGGTGCAATGCTAGACACTGTGATCATTACAACTCCCATGGGCACTAGTACTTTTGGGTGCTCCTCCCAGGACCAGATCGGGCCCTTATATGCACAGCATTAAAGATAGATCTAGACATCCACTTTATTTGTATAGCCAATATGGAATTTCAAAGAAAAAGCTTGTGGAAATTCAAGATAGAGTAGAGTTCAAAATTGAACTTGATGTATAAGGATGATAATAACGATATAAACATCAGCATCGATAACAATGGGTGGAGTTGGTTCCCTAATTGGGTACCATGACAATTAAGTGTCCATATATAGATAGTCATGTCATTTGATATAGAATTGAGGTCCACAAGAACAGCATAATAACGGCATGATTTCCACATCCCATTAAGAACATTCTCATGATATCCACATAGCATATCATGAGGGCCGGTATACCATGTTTCTATAGAGTGACATGGTAAAATAGTGTAAAGGGTTTTGATGGTACAACTCGCTCAGTCGGCCTTGAGGGAATCCAAGGCTACGAGGAGACGTACGGAGGTCCCAATGACTAACTTGCTAGTCCAAAGGAACGGAATGTCCAATGGAGGGTTTGTATGTCACCGAGAGTTGAGGGGTAATCGATAAAACATCGTAGAACATGGGACTATATTCACGGAATGGAAATATAGTGCCGATGTATACATATATATTTATATAAAACCCTCGGTTAACAGTAAACAGTATAAAATAATTACACAGGAAATTAGCGCCTTAACATAAGTCACTACTTATTAAATTAACGCCCTTCACTGGGTCGTTATTTTAAGTTTGACGACTTCTGTAACCGTCGTCCATTATAAATTTCTATTTTGCTAAAATTTTCTTTATTCTGTAATTTTGATTAAACGCGCCTTATACAGGGGCGTCTCTTTCATAAAAGATGACCTACTGGAGGTCGTTAATTCATTCTTTTCCAGGATAGATAATAATTTTCAGGAAACAAAGTACATGGTCAGACAAGAAAAATATCAGGATTCGAGATATATGATCATGCATTAGATTTAACTACAGGTTTCATAGATATTAAATTTCAAACGTGCATATTTATCAATTTCTTAAAATTGACGACTCTTAGTTCGGCGTCAGATCATGAATTAGCGCCCTGACATGGGTCGCCTCTTGCCAAAATTTCATAGAAAACCTCTAAAACGTAGTAAAACTATATGCATGAATTACAGATGATATTATCATCAATTTTTATGCTAGTTTGGACTACAATTCTTGAGAAAACCTACCTGATGATGATCTGGGTGAAGATACGTGAAGGTTGTGAAGAGGAAACGGCACTCTGTTCAAAACAGAAGAAGAGGATGTTGATGAAGAGCCCACGTTCTTCAACTAGACAAGAGAGTTACTACTTGTTGCAGGCAACCTACAGAGGAAGAAGATGAAGAACATTAATATTCTTCATAATCCATGACGAAAGGCAGAGGAAGAAGAACCACCTGTTCTTCACGTACAGCAGCAGCAGAACGGTTCGCCAAAAATAGCGAACAGGTTCGATTAGAAAGGTATTTATAGGATTTTTGGAATCCCAATGGAGTTAGAATTTGATTAGAACTCTAGTTTCCTTGATAGAGTCCTTACCATAATCAATCGAACACGTAGCAATCCTAAAACTTACCCTGGATAGTCTCCTGATTCGAATGGAACACAAATGTAATTAACGCCTTAGGTTAGGGCGTTAATTCTAATTAACGTCTTGACCTATGCCGTTTCTTTTACAATTCGCGCCCAAGAAGAGGGTGTTTCTTTCCCTTTCCTTTTATTCGTTTTGGACGTTTTTGAAATTTGACGCCCTTTAGTATAGGCGTCACTTTTTGAATTAACGCCTCAGGTGAAGGCGTTTCTTATTTAAATCGCGCCTTGTTGAGAGGCGTTATTTACATTTGACTTATTATTTATTCATTTTGGTTCTTATCATTTACTTACTTAATCTTTCTTGAAATCTTCCTTTTATTTTACCAGGGTTGCTACATGAAACCTTGTACAGACTATATGAAGACAGCACTGAAGCATGTATAGACTTTGTGAATGCGAAACTATGCCATGTATAGACTTTATATATGCAACGCTAGAGCATGTATAGACTTCATATTTGCAGTGCTATGGCATGTGCAGACTTCATATATGCAAGGATGAGGTGTGTACAGGCTTAGTGAATGCAACATTGAAGCATGTACAGACTTCATGTATGCAAGACTATGAATATCACAAATGGATGTACTGACATGCCAAATGAATATGCAGACTGAACGTGCATCATTGTGCAGACTTACTAAAATGATGTATGAGCACAGCAATACACAATGTGCAGACTTCGTGCAATGCATGAAGCAATGTATAGACATGGGGTGCAATGTGTAACCAATGTACATACTTTGCAATGCCTAGTGTTAAAGCATGAGAGCACAATTCACAAACTAAGTGTGTGCATGTGTGGACTTTGAATGCATGACACTGGGCGATGTACATACATGCCACTATCGAATGTGCAGACTCGATGAGCATGCAGCAGCCAATGTATAGACTTGCATACTTGTGCAGACTAGCCAGTGTATGGACTTGGTGAGCTTGTAGCACACAATGTGCAGACTTCGTGCAATGCATAAAGAAGTAATGTATAGACTTAGACCGACTTCAGCTCGTGCAATGCAGTGTACAGACTTTGGATATGCGTGCATGCTATGCGATGTATAGATTTGAATGCGTGCATGCAACACGATGTATAGACTTGCTCATGACTGTCTAGACTCTGCATGCGTGCTATAGCAATGTGCAGACTTGCTGACAAAGCGTTGTGCAGACTCTGCGTGCCACAATGTGCAGACTTGCGAGTGTGTGACATGCACAAAGACGTTAAGAAAGACGGTCCAATGAATAGACTTCAAGTCCACTTGAGACGCTAAGTGAGACGGACCTCACAAGCTGTACAGACTTGAATGCGTGCTTGCAACACGATGTATAGACATTGCCTGTGCGAGCAATGCAGCAATGTATAGACTTTGCCATGCTCAAGGCGATGTACAGACATGCTGGCAATGAGTGTACAGACTATGTATATGCGTGATACAACTTAATGCACTTGAGAGCAATGTACAGACTATGCTGAGACGCAACATGAGACGCTCAATGTACAGACTTTGCATATGCATGATGGCGAGTGTATAGACTTCATCTATTAAGGTTCAGACATGCTGTCAAGGAATGTATAGACTTGATGCATAAACACATCTCTGCGATGTATAGACTTAATGGAGTGAACGATGCACAAATGCATGAGACACAGACTGTACAGACTTAGTGTTATGCAGCCAGACAAATGAATGCACAGACAATGTATAGACTTGGGAGTGCAACGTCGGTAAAGATACCAATATATAGACTTCCTATGCCTGCGTCAAATGCGATGTACAGACTTGCTATATCTGCTACACATGCAATGTACAGACTTTGAGTGTGTAGACTTGTGTGTGTGTGCAATGTGTAGACCTGTGTGTGTGTGCATGACGATATATATATTCTAACTGCATGGAACACATAGACAATCTGTTAAAGACAGTTTCATCAAAACATAAACAGTTGCCAATCAATCAAAACAAGCTGTTGCCAATGAAGTAAAGCTTATTATCAACATCAACAACACAGAGGAGTCACAACAATCTCCCCCTTTTTGATGATGGCAACATCCTATCATATAGAATAGGAACATCCTATCATACATATGTATTTTTGATGAAAGACATGATTTGTTAGTCAGATTTGTCATGCAGATGCTATGAATGCATGCTAAGAAATGAAAACTAACTCCCTGCTAACAAGATCTCCCCCTTTGTCAATCATGATGCATACACTCCCCCTGGAATTCACCAAACAGACAATATATTCTCCCCCTTTGCCATCAACAAAGAGGAGGGATAGAAAGTGTAAGGGAAGAAAGATATCTGACTGGCATTCTGAGCAAGTAGTTCAGGAATTAAGCATTCTAAAGTACAGAGTCTTCAGTCATATGAATTTAGAAACTGCTTAGAGGTTGAGTTCGGATTTGAAGGTTAAAAAAAATAGAGTTCATGCACTATAATCATTGAATGAGTTTGCTGTGCATGATAATAGCAATAAACCAGAATCACATTTGAGCATGAGAGATTCAGTTTCAAAGTATCTTACTGTCTTAGACTCAGTAAAATTTTTTAAGAGATACCAGGTCATGTACTGAAATTAAACAATTTGGCATACCTAAATTTTCTTTTGAAGGAACATTATTTTCAATTTTATTTTATTAAGGGCATTCAGGTACCATTTATCTTTTTGCTTAAGGGTACACGTTTATCAGACGCGAATACCCCTAGATACTAAACATAATGAACCATTCTGCCTATGATCGAATTCAATAGAACTGATTTACACCTTTTTGTGTGAGGGTACACATTTATCAGACGCCAGTTACCCCCAGGTACTCAGTGAAACCACCCTACTGTTTTGATCATTTATACAGAGATAACTGATACACCTCATGACTTAAGTATTGTCCATTTCTTTGATGGATCACTCAGTTTCTTAGTGCGTTACCAGTCATTGCTCTACCAACATTATTTTTTAATTATTTTTCTAGATTTTCAATATTTTCTTAGCTATCCTTTATTTGTTTCAGAATGACTTGTTTAAGGACAATACACATACTTAGCCTTCTCTAACATGATTTCAGGTGAGTTTTCAGATTTCAGATACAGTTAACTTTGTCTGACATGTAATGAAATAAGGGTTGAGAGCTTTATCAATTATCAGCATTCTTATTTATTGATTGCAATCTTTAAACTCTAAAGATTATAAAATTTAAACCATTAAGTCAGTCCTTAAGCAATTAAGATTCTTATAAAGGAAGAAGTCTGTTTTCTATTGCTTAAAAATTAGAACTGACTAACAGATTTCCATATTGTCAGACTCAACTCATTCAGGGTCAAGGGGTTTAATGAAATCAAAAGAGAAACGAGTTTGAGTATCAATGAATGTTGATAACCTCTCTGAATTACATACAACACTCCCCCTGTATATATGCATATGGTTTTGCAAATGAATGAGAAGTTTTTAGATGAGAGAGAGCTTAGACACAGTCATGGCTGAATGATATGCAATGATGATCATGAGTGTGATGCCAAATAAAAAATTTGAATATTATGCATGCATGGTCCGATGCAGCATTCAACAACCATAAAGTTTATTCAAACCATCTGAGAATTTATTCATCATGCTGAAATTTACACAAGCCAAGTTCTCTTCTAAGAAATTTAAACCTTTCATTCCCTAGTGGCTTAGTAAAGATATCAGCAATTTATTTTTCAATTTCAATGAAATTCAGTTCAATTTCCTTTTTATTAACAGCATCTCTAAGAAAATGGTGTTTGATCTCAATATGCTTAGTTCTAGAATGATGAACATGATTTTTAGCTAAACATATGGCACTAGTATTATCACACAAAATTGGAATACATTACAGTTTTATTTGATAATCAACCAGTTGGTGCTTGATCCAAAGTACTTGGGCTGCACAGTTACTAGCTGCAACGTATTTAGCTTCAACTGTGGACAAAGCTACAGTGTGTTGCTTCTTAGATGCCCAAGTTACTAGACAACCACCAAGGAATTGACAGTAGCCACTAGTGCTCTTTCTATCTACTCGACACCCAGCATAGTCTGCATCAGTGTAGGCTAGAAGTTATAACTCACACTTGGCAGGATACCAAAGACCAAGCTCTTGGGTACCTAGTAGATACCTAAAAATCCTTTTCACAGATTTAAGATGTGACTCTTTAGGACTAGCCTGAAATCTAGAGCATAAACACACTGCAAACTGAATATCATGCCTAGATGCTGTAAGATATAAAAGAGATCCGATCATACCTCTATATAGCTTTTGGTCCACTAGTTTACCTTGAGGATCTTCATCTAAGCTAGTCGAGGTACCCATTGGAGCAGCTATTTCTTTGAGGTTGTCCATCTTGCATTTCTTCAGTAAATCCCTTATGTACTTGGACTTAGAGATGAAGGTTCCATCTTTTGACTGTTTCACCTGCAGTCCAAGAAATAATTTGAGCTCGCCCATTGAGCTCATTTCAAACTCATTAGTCATAATCTGAGAAAACTCCTCACACAGTTTGGGGTTAGTTGACCCAAAAATAATGTCATCCACATAAATTTGAATAATAAGAATATCTGAATGACTTACCTTAGTGAACAAGGTTTGATCAACTACACCTCTTGTGAAGTTCTTATCTGTGAGGAATTTGCTCAACCTGTCATACCAAGCTCTAGGAGCTTGCTTAAGACCATAGAGAGCTTTACGAAGTTTATAAACATGATTGGGGAAGTCTAAACATTCAAATCCAGGAGGCTGCCTCACATAGACATCCTCACTGATTTCCCCATTCAGAAAAGCAGATTTTACATCCATCTACTGAAGATTTATTCCTAGGGAACATGCATAAGCGAATAAAATTCTGATCGCTTCTAACCTAGCTAGAGGGGCAAAAGACTCTTCAAAGTCTATTCCAAATTCCTGATTATACCCCTGAGCTACAAGTCTGGCCCTATTCTTAACCACATTCCCTAATTCATCAGTTTTATTTCTGAAGACCCAATTAGTCCCTATGACTGTCTCATGATCAGGAGGTGGGACCAAGTGCCACACCTTATTCCTGTCAAATTGATTGAGCTCCTCATGCATGGCATTAATCCAATGCACATCCTTGAGAGCACAGTCAATGGACTTGGGTTCTACATGTGATACAAAAGCATATGCATTCAGTTCATTTTGAATTCTTAAGTGGCCTCTAGTCCTAGGAGGGTCATGCAAATTGCCAATTACATTATCTACAGGATGATCTTTCAGATATCTAATGTTGATAATTTCATCATCATGATTTTCATTTATCTCCCCCTGAACTGTAGGCTCTTCTCCAATAAGCTCTTCATTTTCTTCCTCATCTTCGGATTTGTCTGCAGGATTCCCTTCTTTCAGAATATCACCATTGTCTTCATTCCTGTATTGACCAATATTAGTCTTTACCAAAGATTCATCAAAAACAATATGTGGAGATTCTTCAACAGATTTGGAATTCAGATTATACACTCTATATGCCCGGGTGTTTTCAGAATAACTAAGAAAAATTCCTGGTTCACCTTTAGGTTCAAATTTATCAAAGTCTCTTTTATCATTTATGTGAATAAAGCATTTGCAACCAAAAACCTTGAAATGAGCAATTGAAGGTTTCTTACCCTTTATGATTTCATAGGGTGTTTTCTGGGTAGAAGGTCTTACCATAGCTCTGTTAATTATATAACAGGCAGTATTTACTGCTTCAGCCCAGAACTTCCTTGGCAGACCACCTTCAACCAAGAGTGTACGACCCATCTCTACCAAGGTTCTGTTTCTCCTCTCCACAACTCCATTCTGCTCAGGTGTCCTTGGTGAGGAGAACTTGTGATGAATTCCATTTGTCCTACAGAAATCATCAAACTGTGAGTTTTCAAACTCACCTCCATGATCAGTTAAAATATTTTCAATTTTCTGGTTTATTTTAAGACAGAACTCCTAAAATTCTGTGAATGCATCACTTTTATGTGATAAGAAATTTACCCAAGTGTACCTAGAGAAGTCATCTACCATGACAAACCCATACTTCCTCCCTGATAAGCTGACAGACCTGGTTGGTCCAAAGAGGTCCATGTGTATTAGCTCATAGGGTTTAGAAGACAGATTTTCTGTTCTAGATTTGAATGACTTTCTAGTTAACTTTGACTGAGCACATGCATCACAGTGTTTATTTTCTTTCTTAAAGGAAACTTCAGGAAGTCCTCTAACCATGCTGTGCTTATTCAATTTATGTAATATTGTGTAACTAGCATGGCCTAACCTACGATGCCATAAGAATTCTAAGTCCTCTCTGCTAGCAGTAAGGCATAGGTTAGAATGTTGTATATCATCTAAGTCTATCATGTAAGTATTATTTATTCTTTTACCAGAAAATTTAACAATTTCAGAATCAAATTCAAAAACTTTACAGCATTGAGAGTCAAAAAGAACTTTATATCCTTTATCACATAGCTGGCTGATGCTAAGTAAGTTATATGCTAAACCTTCAACCAGCATGACATCTTCAATGCAACAGGTAGTACACTTACCTACCTTACATGTCCCGACAATCTTACCCTTTGTGTTGCTACCAAAGGTGACCAGGCCTCCATGTTTCTCTGTCAGCATGCAGAACTTGACCTTATCTCCTGTCATATGCCTGGAGCAGCCACTATCCAAGTACCACAGATTGTTCTTGGCTGCCAGGCATACCTGCACACACAATCAGGTAGAGAAAATTGGAACCCAAGTCTGATTGGGCTCCAGAGCAGATGAAATAGAAGCAAAGCAAGAAAACAAACTTTTTGGAATCCACATTTGTTTAAAAGAATTTTGTTCAGTGGAAGCTCCAGATTTCTTTTTGTTGTTTTTCTTCTTATTTGCACCAGCATGATTATTGACAGTGTTGTTACTTCTGTGCCAGTGCCTTGGCCAGGGTGTATTCACGAAACTTTGGCCATAGTAATCTTTGGGCTGGCTGAAGAAGTGTTGGTTCCTAGGTGTCCAATTGCCATACCCACCAACCCAATTTCTGGTGTAAGGTCTATAAGACTGTGTAGCCTGATGTCCATGACCTGTAAACCTTCCCTGAGTCCTAGTCCACCCTGACCTATTTGGGTAGGTTGACTGTGCAATGTACTAGGACTGGGCTCTAGATTGGTAGAAATAGTTGGGTTGTGCTCTAAATGCATTCTGTCTCCCTTGCACCTTGGACCGTGCTGACCTATTCACAGGTGTGTATTGGGTCTTCTTCTGAGATGGTGGTGGTGGTGGAAACTTGGTGACCTTAACATGGGGTTTATGTGCATGTGTAGGCTGACCCCTAACCTGAGACTGAGCCTTAGAATTTGGCTTGGATGTACCAGCTCTACTTGGCTCACTAATCTTTTGTTTGCCCTTCTCCTCAGCACTGGGATTCTTCAGATTTCCAGTTTTGTTCACAGAAATTTTTGAATTCATGTTAATCAGAGGTCCTTTCTCTTTTTGTGCGACAAATGAAATAGTCTTTATTCCAAAACTTTTTGCTGCACTAGAATTAAATCCAAGGCCCTCTTTCCTGAAATTGACTTTTGACCCTAACAAAGCATTTAGGTTGTCTGAACCTTGGGTCATTTTCTCAATAATTTTCAGCTTGTCCTCATTATCTTTCTGAATATCTTCAATGGATTTCTTCAGTTCGGTGTTCACACTTAGGACAGCTTCATATTTTTCACTCACAATTTTCATCTCACTCTCATATTTCTAAATTTTCAATTTCCATTCATCAGTTTCTTTTTCTAACCTCTCATTATCTTCTTTAGAGGCTCTTAACTCATGCTTGATTTCTTCTATTTCAGAGCATGTGTGTTTCAGTTTATTTTTCTCTGATTCAAGGCATGCAATTTTATCAATTAGAGTTGTGTCATTTTGCATGGAATTTATCTTTCTTCTTAGATGCCTATTTTCCTTTCTGATATCATCTGCTTTATCAGCTATGTCATGATAGGCATCTACCCAATCAGCAATAGTGAAATTATCGAATCGAGAGGATACCTCATCTGAGTCTTCCTCTCTGTCTTCAGAGCTTGTTGCCATAAGGCAAATGGGCTTTTTAGCTTCTCCCTCACTGTCTGAGCTGTTGCTGAAGGAGCCTTCGTCCTCATCACTCCAGGTACTCACCATGGCTTTCCCTTTAGTGTTCTATCTCTTGGACTTGTCCTTATGCTTCTGGTTCTCTGGACAATCAGCTTTCAGATGGCCAGTCTTCCTGCATTGGTAACATGTATTAGTTTCAGTTTTCTTTGCAGGATTATATTTATACCTTGTATCCCGTCGGCCGCCACCATGGTTCCTTCGGCTGAATCGCCTTCCTTCTTTCCTGAGGAACCGCCTGAATTCCCTAGTGATCATTGCCATCTCATTATGTTCTATATCTTCACCAGTCAGGCTCTCCTCGGATGATGATCCACTAGAGCTGGATCGGCTAGATTTGCTGGCACCAGCTTTCAGAGCAATTGGTTTCTTCTTCTTCTCAGCTTCCTCTATCTTTGGCAGATTTATTTCATACGCCATCAGCGAACCAATTAACTAATCTGCCCTGGTGTTGCGCAGATCCCTTGACTCTTCCATCACAGTAGCTTTGGTGTGCCAAACATGAGTCAGGGAACGCAGAATCTTCCTTACTATATCATATTCTGTCTGTGTCTTCCCTAGACCTCTGAGACCGTTACTAATGATTGTCAATCGAGCGTACATCTCCTTGATGGTCTCGTTGGGCTTCATCTTGAAGGCTTCATACTCTGACACTTGGAAATTCACCTTCGTCTCTCTAACCTGAGAAGTCCCTTCATGGATAACTTCCAGTGCATCCCACATCTCCTTAGCTGAACTGCAAGCCGATACACGAGAAAATTCTGTGGGGTGCAGAGAGCACTGGATAGCATTTATGGCGCTCCAGTTCAGAGTGGACCTTCTGATCTCTTCCTTGGTCCAGACATCCTCGTTAGGGGACAGCTCATAAGGTCCCTTACTGACTACCTTCCAAATCTCGTAGTCTTTCGCCCTCAAGAAGACTTGCATACGGTTCTTCCAATATGCATAATTCAATCCATCAAAGAAAGGGGGCTTGGTGGTTGAGTGTCCTTCAGTGATCATTCCTCTAGCATCCATCTATGCCTTTCCTCTTCGGGCGGTAAGTCCATGTAGAAGAGTTAGGCTCTGATACCAACTATTGTGTTAGATGGAAGCACTCTATTACCACAGAGAGTGGATCTAGAGGGGGGTGAATAGATCGATTGCCTAAATTAAGAACACAGTTATACTCTAATGCGGAATTAAAATGAGCAGCTGTTGAACAAACGAAGGAGCACAATGAAATCACACGATCCACAAGCAATCGCACAGTAGACGACAATTTTAAGGTGGTTCGATCTCAATCCAGAGATCTACGTCCACCCCACACTCCAACTAGAGTGTGGATTCCGCTGACTCACAGCTTGAACAGCTGGGCTTCACAGCTTGCCTACAGACCGCTGAGCTTCACAGCTTTTTGTCCGAGACCGAGTCTCGCCTGCTGAGGAATTACAGCTTCACCTGTCCAGTGGAATCCTCCACTGCAACCGCTGGGGTTTATAGCTTGACCCGTCCAGTGGAATCCTCCACTGCAAACGCTGGCACACAGCTTGAACACAAGAGTTTCAAAAATAAGAAAAAATAGAATCAAACGAAAATGGAAAACCCAAAAGAAATGTAGCTCAGAATGAGCAGTATCAGCTCTGGTATCTGAACCAAGAGACTGATTCACAAGCTCTCGAACAAACTCTTCTCAACTGATCTCTCTCAATCTTCTCTTCTCTCTTTTTCTTCTTCTCTCTGGATCGTGAATTTTCTTCTCTGCTCTCAGTGGCTCTCTGCTGCTTCGAGCTTCTCTGCTCTCTAGCCTTTTCTTCTCGATCAACCTTCTTCTGATGGAAGAAGATTCATATATATACCAGTAGCAATTTGGAGAGCGTGTGGCTTTCAAATTCCCGCCCAATGACTTGGACCACGTGGCAGCATCCAGGCTTGTTGCTTTACACGTGTCACGTTTCGGACACCTCGTCCATCCTTGGATCACGAGCCATGTCATCAATCTCTGCAAAGAGTCCCTGTCAGACAATCAAACAGAGTTATCAGTTTAAGGTTGAAACCTTGTACAGACTATATGAAGACAGCGCTGAAGCATGTATAGACTTTGTGAATGTGAAACTATGCCATGTACAGACTTTATATATGCAACGCTAGAGCATGTATATACTTCATATATGCAGTGCTATGGCATGTGCATACTTCATATATGCAAGGCTGAGGTGTGTACAGGCTTAGTGAATGCAACACTGAAGCATGTACAGACTTCATGTATGCAAGACTATGAATATCACAAATGGATGTACTGACATGCCAAATGAATATGTAGACTCAACGTGCATCATTGTGCAGACTTACTAAAATGATGCATGAGCACAGCAATACACAATGTGCAGACTTCGTGCAATGCATGAAGCAGTGTATAGACATGGGGTGCAATGTGCAACCAATGTACATACTTTGCAATGCCTAGTGTTAAAGCATGAGAGCACAATGCACAAACTAAGTGTGTGCATGTGTGGACTTTGAATGCATGATACTGGGCGATGTATATACTTGCCACTATCGAATGTGCAGACTCGATGAGCATGCAGCAGCCAATGTATAGACTTGCATACTTGTGCAGACTAGCCAGTGTATGGACTTGGTGAGCATGCAGCACACAATGTGTAGACTTCGTGCAATGCATAAAGAAGCAATGTATAGACTTAGACCGACTTCAGCTCGTGCAATGCAGTGTACAGACTTTGGACATGCGTGCATGCTATGCGATGTACAGACTTGAATGCGTGCATGCAACATGATGTATAGACTTGCTCATGACTGTCTAGACTCTGCATGCGTGCTATAGCAATGTGCAGACTTGCTGACAAAGCGTTGTGCAGACTCTGCGTGCCACAATGTGCAGAGTTGCGAGTGTGTGACATGCACAAAGACGCTAAGAAAGCCGGTCCAATGTATAGACTTCAAGTCCACTTGAGACGCTGAGTGAGACGGACCTCACAAGTTCTACAGACTTGAATGCGTGCTTGCAACACGATTTATAGACATTGCCTGTGCGAGCAATGTAGCAATGTATAGACTTTGCCATGCTCAAGGCGATGTACAGACATGCTGGCAATGAGTGTGCAGACTATGTATATGCGTGAGACAGCTTAATGCACTTGAGAGCAATGTACAGACTATGTTGAGACGCAACATGAGACTCTCAATGTACAGACTTTGCATATGCATGATGGCGAGTGTATAGACTTCATCTATTAAGGTTCAGACATGTTGTCAAGGAATGTATAGACTTGATGCATAAACACATCTCTGCGATGTATAGACGTAATGGAGTGAACGATGCACAAATGCATGAGACACAGACTGTACAGACTTAGTGTTATGCAGCCAGACAAATGAATGCACAGACAATGTATAGACTTGGGAGTGCAACGTCGGTAAAGATACCAATGTATAGACTTCCTATGCCTGCATCAAATGCGATGTACAGACTTGCTATATCTGCTACACATGCAATGTATAGACTTTGAGTGTGTAGACTTGTGTGTGTGTGCAATGTGTAGACCTGTGTGTGTGTGCATGACGATGTATAAACTCTGACTGCATGGAACACATAGACAATCTGTTAAAGACAGTTTCATCAAAACATAAACAGTTGCCAATCAATCAAAACAAGCTGTTGCCAATGAAGTAAAGTTTATTGTCAACATCATCAACACAGATGAGTCACAACAACTTGTTCTTGATGGTGAGTTGGTTAAGCTGGTGGTAATCCATGCACAACCTCAAAGATCCATCTTTCTTCCTTACAAACAATACTGGGGCTCCCCATGGGGATGTGCTTGGACGAATAAACCCTTTCTCAAGTAATTCCATTAATTTCTCCTTCAATTCTCTCAACTCCGTAGGGGACATACGATATAGAGCCTTTGAAACTGGGGTTGCGCCAGGAACTAAATCAACGGAGAAGACTACCTCCCTCTCTGGAGGAAGTCCTGGTAAATCCACAGGAAATATATCTGGGAATTCTCGAACAATGGGAATGTCCTGGATCTCCAAATCCTTCTTTTCAGTCAAAGAAACCAACGCCAGGAATGCGTGACATCCCTTAATAACTTCTCGGCTCGAAGTGCCGAAATAAGCAGCATAGACCTAGAATGCCTTACCCCAACAAAAGAGAGCTCGGGGTTACCCGAGAAGGACACGGTGCCAGATTTACAGTGAACACTAGCCTCATGTCTAGCTAACCAATCTTCTCCTAGAATTACATCATAATCTTTCATCTTCATGCAAACCAAGTCAACTGGCATACTAAGTCCATTAACCAGAATCATACTTGAGGGGTAATAGTACTTAATAGCTGAACTAGTACCAATAGGGGTTGAAATTTCTAGCTGAGAGCTCATCAATACAGGTTTAGTAGATAGAGACTTAACAAAACTTTGAGAAATAAAGGAATGCGTTGCTCCAGTATCAAATAGAGCAAAAGCCAGCTTATCAAAAATAACAAGTGTACCTTCTACCAGTCCACCCTCCTCGGTGGCTTCCGTCTCGATTTCTTGCATGGCTTGCAACTTGCCCTGCCGCCTCTGGCCTCCTTGCGGCTTACTCGGTGTGGCTTGATCGGACAAGAGACGACACTCAGGGATACTGTGGTCCCTGCTACCACCACGCAAACAAGCACCTAGCTTTCGCTAGCACTCTTCCATCTAGTGGCCTAGACGGTCACAATACTTGCAAAGGACCTTGGATGGTGCACCCAGGCCAGGTTTCTTATCATCATTCTTCGGCTTCTTATCTTTCCACGAACTAGACCCACCATTGGGCCTCTTCTTGTCATTGCCGGATTTGAAATTCCCGGAACTAGTGGTCTGCTCCTTCTTAGAGTTCCTTCCTCGGATCCTTTCCGTCATTTCCAAGGTATCTTCAAGAACTTGAGCCTTTCTTACCATTTCGGCATAAGTCTGGATCTCCATAGGCGCCAACTGGTTGATATATTGCAACTTCAAACCATTGAGAAATCGCTTGGCCTTCATCTTTTCAGTAGATACCAAATGTGTAGCATAATGGGCCAATCGAGAGAACTGCGTCTCGTACTCCGCGACTGATAAGTTCCTTTGCTTCAAAGTAGCAAATTATGCTACCTTTTTCTCTTGTACTCGGTCCGAGAAATACTTACTATTAAAGAGTTCCTCGAACTCCTTCCATGTCACTTGCTTGTCTCCCAATGTGGCTTTCACAGCGTCCCACCACGTTCTTGCATCACGCTCTAATTGGAAAGTAGTCAAAAGTATGCGCTCTTGGTCACTGCATTGCATGACTTTGAAAATCCGATCCATTTCTTTCAGCCAGTGCTCGGCCTCATCCGAATTTGTTGAACCACTAAATCGTAGGGGATTCATCCCATGAAAGTTCTGGTGGAGATCACCGGCTCCTTGGTGCGCTGCTCTGGGCCACTTGCTGAAGGGCCCGCGTTAATCCTTGCACTGTACGCTGCATGTCCCACCATTGCGCACGCTCAGCCGCCATTGCAACAGACTCCTACACGTGGAATAGATTAAATTAGAGCAACCTAGCGGGAATCTTTTAGAGCTGATTTATTAACTCAACCTGAGTCTCTACTCAACCTCACCAAGTTGGATCTTAAACCTTTAACAAGTCTTGGTTCTATGACACCACTATGAAACCTAGGAACCTTTGAAAACTTGGCTCTAATACCACCAAACTGTCACGCCCCGACGCTAAAAATTGGAACGTGGCAGTAGTGTTAAAATATTTTGATTTCCAGACATGCCGTGCCTTGGGTTAGCATTTGAAGAACTCCAACAACACAATGGCAAAGGGAAGGAATAATTCCCAAAATAACTATTCATTCCAAACTAACGAAACATAACAAGTTCAACATCCAACTAATAAGAGCTGAAGAAGTCCCCAATATCCACTTACATCGTTACATTACAACTCAAATAATAACTAAATAACCAAATTACACCCCTAAAATAACTTTAACATGACGACACTCTTGACTCAAGCTATCTAAGGACACTCCAAGTGGCTATCTAGCTGGCTCGCTCCAAGGACTTCACCCCTGCCTATCCCCATCTGTTGGCGATTCCTCACCGGAGCTACCTGACAAAAAGGGGGGAAAACTGGGTGAGCGAACGCTTAGTAGGTAATAGCAGGCAAGGTTTAAGTAATTATCCAGTTGCATTAATGGCATACGATGAAATAAAAGAAATGACAAATAATGAATTACTCAAAGAAGAAGAATAGAGACATATCATATCCAGGAAATTGGCCGATCAAGCATGTAACAAGCAAGTCATGTAGATAATTCCATATAGGAATTCAATAACTTATCATAACAAAAAGAATGGAATGATTCAAATGAATGAAATGTCATAGATATCACGCTAGTCATGCACTCGGTGCAATGCCTCACCATGTCATTACAACTTCCAGGGGCACTAGTACTTTTCAGACGCTCCTCCCAGAACCAGACCGGGCCCTTATGATGCGTTGGCATTGATTTGGTGGATCCAAGATCCCAAGTTATGTCTAGACATTTACTGGACTTGGCCAGGAAAAAGGAATCAAGCTATATTCTGGAAATAAACAAGAAACAAATCCAGGATTTAACTACAACACAAGCCATCCACGGCTCGGCCACCTAAGCACATCAGAAAGTGAAACAAATAATCTCTGGAAGCTACGCGGTCACACCAGGGCCGCATAGGATACAAACGGCAATTTACTGGACCGCAGGAGATGAAACTGGGCCAAGGAAAACCCAGTCTGGTGCCAAGGGATAAATGGTCCTTTAAGGGCCGTTGGAAGTCAAGGACGGTCTAGAATGGGCCGTCTGACAAGTAAAGATGGTCCATATCCGGCCGTTTAGCACAAAAGGATCGAAGGCCCATAACAAGCGTTACACGGTCTACACTGGGCCATCCCAACACCAAACGGTCCACAGACGTCCGTGTAAGGATTTAAACGCTCCCATGTGGGCCGCGAATTTGGACAGAGGCTAACAAGCGATCCGGTCGACTTAACAGGTGATGAGGGCATCCCTTGCCCCTCCACATTTTCTCCGGACTCGGATTGTTCGTCGGCAAGCGCCATTATGTTAGTCATGTATTTTTGAGTCTAGTCATGTAATCTTCACATTTTCTTTGAGTCAATATCATGTAATTTTCTCTTTATTTGAGTCATGTACCTAGGTTGTTGAGTCATTTTTCTAAGTATTGAGTCATTATGTTGGTTTGATAGGTTATTGGGCCCATCTCATTGGGCTAGGCCCATGGATGCCCCCCCTTCCCTTCGGTTATTAGTCATTGTGTCTTTTGTTAGGGTCCTTTGTGAAAAAGTCATGTGCCTATAAATAGGCCACCCCACTCCTCATATGTAACAACTTTTGAAGAATCATTTGAATAGAAAAAATTCTATAGTCTTACTCCTCTCTACCAAATCTCTCTTCCCTCTCTCACCCATTATCTCTCTCTCTCTCTTTATCTCTCTCTCTCTCTCCCTCCACCCAATTTTCGGAATTTTCTCTCTCCTCCCCATTCACCCCTCATTAAGACCTCTCCCCTTCCCCATACACCCATTTAACTCCCCCCCAACCCAAGGTGGCATCCTCCAATCCACACCCCACCTCCCAACCCCCAACTATCCAAGACCACTTCCTAAGCACCCCTTCCTCTCCCCAAGGTTGAAGGGGCTCTTCCCTAAGCCCAAATTCGAATTTCCCTCTCCCTAGGGCAGTGCCCTTCCATCTCCCCACCTCCCAAACCACCCAAAGTCGCAGCCCCCCTTCCCCATACCAGCCAAGTTCACCCTCCACCTCTTACTCTCTTGGCCATCCCCTTCCCCACCCCCTCATCTTCTTCTCATTCAGCCTCTCTTTCAGACAGCAGTGTTGCAGCAACTTGAAGAGACAGTCACGACCGTCTCTCAAAGATTCAGGTGGCAAGGCCAACATTTCTGGAATCGTCATCGAGATAACTTTCCAACGGTGGTGGTCTCGCCGGCTTCCGAGGTTGGAGCTATCCGCAGGAGCTGATCTCCCACGACTGCACAGAAGACCCCAGGCAGGGAACCAGAGCGAGATTGGAAGCCCGACCACGACGAACCTTTTGGGATTCAGATCAAGTGTTCTTCAGCAAAGTTCTTCCCTCTCAAGTCCTCTTTCATCCTAAAGAAGCATAGCTGCATTTCGACATCATAATCTCAAGTTACAAATTTTCTACTCCAAGTGTGTCAGGTCAGTTTACAGGAGCCAGAATCGACACCCCTCTACTCATCTGATCGTCCTGGTCTTCTCCGACATCTGCCGACGTCGCCGTCAGTGCCAACAGAAAGAATACTCGGCTACGGTTCCAACGGTTCAGGTCTCGCCTCAATCAGAGCTCTTTAGAGATCCTGGCACCCTCTGCAACCAGCCACATTGATCTGCACCAGACAGGGGCAGAATTAATCAGTCGGGTCCCAGACTCTGCCACGGCCAGCTCGTGAAGGCTCTGAGCGCCATTTTTGGAGGGAAGAAACTACTTCAAGCTAGCGGCCACCTCCAAGAAGAAGGGACTCAATCGGCCACCGGAACCCTCTGCTCTAATTTTCTTCGTCGGAGACGGCAGACTGCCCCCTGTGGTCCCAGGTTAGACCAGTCCTCACTCCTCCGGTTACCCCTCTCTCCACCGACATCAGATCACATCCCCGTCAACTCCGGCTCGAAGCTACCCCGACCACGATCTCATCACCGCCAGTTTCATTCAAATCGGAGTCCGGGAGAGCCCACAGTGACTTCTGCAACCTGCTGCATCAGTTCGGTACCCGCCAGAGACCAGACGCTGCTGTCCTGTTCCAGTCGCCGGCGCGGTCAGCCCCGAGTATCAAAGCTTCCCCAAAAATTCAAGCTTCATCCTCTGTCAGTTGGGAAACTTTTGGCGCTGGTATCGTCAAGATCCGAGTTCCGTGGAACCCGTGGCAGCACCGTCTCCGACTGTCTGTCCAGTGAACCTGAAGCAGGGCAGAACCGGTGGAGCTCGGGAGGTCAAGTTTCATTGCGTAATCCCCAACCCGCTTGGCCGGCTGAAGGCCCCTCCCTGCGTGGAGGTAGTTTTGGATATAATTAACTTAATCCCCACCCCAAGATCATCCCTCCTGCGAGAGGCGTAGTGTTGTACTCTTTACACTTTCAGGTTGAAGCGACACCGACGCGGCGTGCGTGTACATACCCTCGCCTCCCCGCTCGCCCCCGTCTCCGGCCGGAGTCGGCATCTTCACGCCGGCTAGGTGAGCTCCTGAACATCCCTCATTGCTGTATTGGACTTGCTTAGTATAGTATTGCTATAGTTACTCCGTCGGCGGTAAGAGAGTGTCCGATTTTACATTGCCACCAAATTGAGTGACCACCGCGGGCGAGTTGAGAGTGAATCCACTTAACCCACACCCTTGGTGTGTTGGCCGCCCATGATTTGGGCATCCTAGGCCCATTTTGGGTTCTCCCCAAGCTTGCCAACCCTTGGAGCCTCATGGTCCCACCTCGGACCCTCTCCAACATCGCCTAGTTGCCTTCGGTCCCTAGTGTGTGCCATACGGGTGAGCTCACTAGTGTGAGTCCGCTGCTCAAACTTGAATGCTTGCAAATAGGTCCAAGGGTGGTTTCACATCAAGTGGTATCAGAGCAAGTTCACAACTTGTCTCTATCAAGTTGGTCCTAGGGTATGTCTATGCATTTAGAGTCTTCAAGTGCATCACACTTGTCCCCCTAGTATGGCCACCTCATATCGACCTTATCAATCGGCCCACTCCATAAGTCCAAGCCACCAAGAGATGCCTACCACTAACACCCATAACTTCCCTGGCCATGTCAACTACTTCATGAAAGCCTTGACCTATGCCAATGAGCGGCTTGATAACATATCGGGCCGACTCAACCAACTTGGAGAAAATAGGCCCGTCCCAAGGACAGACGATAGAATGGTCCCTTTCCCACTTCCCACCTTTGATGGAACCTCTCCTAGAGAATATTTAGATTGGGAAGCTACAATGGACCAATACTTCACTTGGTATCATATATCCGAGGATGAAAAGGCATTGGTTGCCAAAATGCAACTTACCAAACGGGCGGAAACTTATTGGATGCAAATTGTCGGGCTAAAGATACTTAGAAGGGAAACTCCCATCACCACTTGGAAGGACATGAAGGAGCAACTTAGAGCAAAATATATGTCCCCTTCCTACCCAGGTTACCAAAATTTGAGGAGCACTCTCACTCCTCCAAACCCACCCGTCCAAACCCTTACCACTAGAACCCAAGTCTCCAAGGCCTCCACCTCCCCACCTGATCCCATGAGGGCCGCCACACCCCAACCAAAACCCCCTTCACTAACCTACACTAGTCAAGCCTCTTTAGCCCCCACTTCCACCCCAAATAATCCCAAGGGCAAGAGACCCCTAACCGACCCAATTCCCTCCATGGTGACCACCACTCATCCAACCCTCACCATTAAAAACCATGTGGACACCGTGTCCACCCCTCCACCAAGGCCCATAATGGCCACCATCCCCAAACCCAAAACCCCTCACCCAACTCACCTCCCGCTTCCTACACCAATCTTTCCCCAACCTAGGCCTCCTCTACTTCCCCTTCCGATCCAAGTCCACCCTTGCCCACCACCCCAAGTGCACCATGCTCCAGCTATCACCAATTCTCCCGCATTAGACCTACCCAACCCATTAACACTAGGAATTGAAACCTCCACAACCCTCCACATGGGAGTAGATGCTAGTCCGGAACCCATTCCCACCCATAAGGAAGCCCAAGATCACACCAATGGTAAGGAAAAGCCTCAACCCTTTACCACTTCAAATAGCCCGGATCCTCAAGAGTCACCCACCTTCACCATGAATGAGCATATACTCCAATGGCTCAAGCAAGGACCCACCCTTCCTAGCTCACCCCCACCTCTCTCACCTTTGGGATATCCATCCCAAATTGTTCCCCTCCACTCCTATCACACCACAATCCAATCCTACTATGAGGTAGTAGATTGGGATGATCTCCTCAAAGGTCTAAAGTGGCAATCAGACTTGACTTCTTTATTGGCCCTAGGAGCGGACCAACCCAAGAGCCTTAACCTCATCCATCCATGCATTGGGTCTATCTCCTCGGTTTGCACTATTGGTTGCTACACTAGTGACATCCTTTTCCTTCTCCCCATAGTGGAAGAGCCCATCCTGGTCCACTCCCCTACCATTGTGATTCCTAAAACTTTGACCAACCAGCCCACCCCATACACCGGCCCAACCATTCCACTAGAAGAAGACGACTCATCACCTTTTGAGGACCTTGAGGACATGGAGCCCCTTGGTAACCCACTTTATGATCCCTATGATCCATTCCAATAGGAGTCAAGGAACCCAAGTAACCCAACCACCTTAACTATCACCTACCTTTCCCTACCCCAACCCACCATGTTTGATCCAATCCACCCCATCCCAGACCCGGGTTACACCATGGGAACCATGACTTTGGGTGGTATACACCTAGGGATCGAGGAAGTGCCCCATGTCATGATATCCACCTTTCTAGACCCCTTCGACCCATTCCAATGGAAGTCCAAAGGCCCACACATAGGAGACATCTTTGTCACAAGAGTGCATAAGTCTTGGCATACAACACCACTTGGCATGATTCATAAGTCGGGTACATTCATTTACATCACCCACATGTCAAGTAGGAAGCATAAGTGGACCGTATTTGGATGTATTGGCCCACCCTCATTCATCATGAGTCTTAAGTATGAGAGAAGCATACATGGATGTCCGGGTCCCCCGACATTTGTCATACCCATGCATAAAAGGTTCATCTATGGATGTCCCGGCCCCCCTGAGTCTGTCACAATCTTCATAGCATCAAAGCATGATCGATCTACATGTGGCTGCCCCGGACCACCTTTGCATACCAAACATTGCCCACTCACATCGCATCATCAAGCATGGCATATGCATCCAAGCACATATCAAGCAACAAGCGGTGATATTCACAACAAGCGAGCAAAAACTCATGAGCGCCACTTGGAATTCCAAGTTGGTAACTTGACGATGATGACGTTGGAGTGGCTCTACCCCAGGGTCACCTCCAAATTGAGGGCACGAGGACTTGGACCTTGCCAAGTTCCGAGTGGCTTTGGCAACCCGGCTTATGGGTTGAACTTTCAAAAAGGGTTTTGGGATTCTCCCCATTACTCATGTGGCGGATCTAGCACCTTATAAGGGCACCGCGGTGGATCCTAGTGAGTGCCTCCAGCTTACACCTACCCTTGTGAGAGACACCCTCGGAGTGCCACCACAAATAGCCTGAGAGCCCGACGTGAGCACACAGCGGCAATACTAGGCAAGCAAGATCCCATCACCAGCATGAGGGTATGACCGAGTCACTTTGTCGAGCTGAAGCGCCGTTCCCCGACTATGGTCGCGGGTTGAGTATGGAGATCGAGGATCACCCAGAGCCGTAGTTCGATGTACTACTTCCCTGGTGGACCCATACTCGACGGGGTCGAGTTTTCCCCACCCCGGGGGTATGATGAGGGCATCCCTTGCCCCTCCACATTTTCTCCGGACTCAGATTGTTCGTCGGCAAGCGCCATTATTTTAGTCATGTATTTTTGAGTCTAGTCATGTAATCTTCACATTTTCTTTGAGTCAATATCATGTAATTTTCCCTTTATTTGAGTCATGTACCTAGGTTGTTGAGTCATTTTTCTAAGTATTGAGTCATTATGTTGGTTTGATAGGTTATTGGCCCCATCTCATTGGGCTAGGCCCATGGATGCCCCCCCTTCCCTTCGGTTATTAGTCATTGTGTCTTTTGTTAGGGTCCTTTGTGAAAAAGTCATGTGCCTATAAATAGGCCACCCCACTCCTCATATGTAACAACTTTTGAAGAATCATTTGAATAGAAAAAATTCTCTAGTCTTACTCCTCTCTACCAAATCTCTCTTCCCTCTCTCACCCATTATCTCTCTCTCTCTCTCTTTATCTCTCTCTCTCTCTCTCCCTCCACCCAATTTTTGGAATTTTCTCTCTCCTCCCCATTCACCCCTCATTAAGACCTCTCCCCTTCCCCATTCACCCCTCATTAAGACCTCTCCCCTTCCCCATACACCCATTTAACTCCCCCCCAACCCAAGGTGGCATCCTCCAATCCACACCCCACCTCCCAACCCCCAACTACCCAACACCACTTCCTAAGCACCCCTTCCTCTCCCCAAGGTTGAAGGGGCTCTTCCCTAAGCCCAAATTCAAATTTTCCTCTCCCTAGGGCAGTGCCCTTCCATCTCCCCACCTCCCAAACCACCCAAAGTCGCAGCCCCCCTTCCCCATACCAGCCAAGTTCACCCTCCACCTCTTACTCTCTTGGCCATCCCCTTCCCCACCCCCTCATCTTCTTCTCATTCAGCCTCTCTTTCAGACAGCAGAGTTGCAGCAACTTGTAGAGACAGTCATGACCGTCTCTCAAAGATTCAGGTGGAAAGGCCTACATTTATGGAATCGTCATCGAGATAGCTTTCCAACGGTGGTGGTCTCGCCGGCTTCCGAGGTTGGAGCTATCCGCAGGAGCTGATCTCCCACGACTGCGCAGAAGACCCCAGGCAGAGAACCAGAGCGAGATTGGAAGCCCGACCACGACGAACCTTTTGGGATTCAGATCAAGTGTTCTTCAGTAAAGTTCTTCCCTCTCAAGTCCTATTTCATCCTAAAGAAGCAGAGCTGCATTTGGACATCATAATCTCAAGTTACAAATTTTCTACTCCAAGTGTGTCAGGTCAGTTTACAGGAGCCAGAACCGACACCCCTCTACTCATCTGATCGTCCTGGTCTTCTCCGACATCTGCCGACGTCGCCGTCAGTGCCAACAGAAAGAAGACTCGGCTATGGTTCCAACGGTTCAGGTCTCGCCTCAATCAGAGCTCGTTAGAGATCCTGGCACCCTCTGCAACCAGCCATATTGATCTGCACCAGACAGAGGCAGAATTAATCAGTCGGGTCCCAGACTCTGCCACGGCCAGCTCGTGAAGGCTCTGAGCGCAATTTTTGGAGGGAAGAAACTACTTCAAGCTAGCTGCCACCTCCAAGAAGAAGGGACTCAATCGGCCACCGGAACCCTCTGCTCTAATTTTCTTCGTCGGAGACGGCAGACTGCCCCCTGTGGTCCCAGGTTAGACCAGTCCTCACTCCTCCGGTTACCCCTCTCTCCACCGACATCAGATCACATCCCCGTCAACTCCGGCTCGAAGCTACCCCAACCACGATCTCATCACCGCCAGTTTCATTCCAATCGGAGTCCAGGAGAGCCCACAGCGACTTCTGCAACCTGCTGCATCAGTTCGGTACCCGCCAGAGACCAGACGCTGCTGTCCTGTTCCAGTCACCGGCGCAGTCAGCCCCGAGTATCAAAGCTTCCCCAAAAATTCAAGCTTCATCCTCTGTCAGTTGGGAAACTTTTGGCGCTGGTCTCGTCAATATCCGAGTTCCGTGGAACCCGTTGCAGCACCGTCTCCGACTGTCTGTCCAGTGAACCTGAAGCAGGGCAGAACCGGTGGAGCTCGGGAGGTCAAGTTTCATTGCGTAATCCCCAACCCGCTTGGCCGGCTGAAGGCCCCTCCCTGTGTGGAGGTAGTTTTGGATATAATTAACTTAATCCCCACCCCAAGATCATCCCTCCTGCGAGAGGCGTAGTGTTGTACTCTTTACACTTTCAGGTTGAAGCGACACCGACGCGGCGTGCGGGTACATACCCTCGCCTCCCCGCTCGCCCCCGTCTCCGGCCGGAGTCGGCGTCTTCACGCTGGCTAGGTGAGCTCCTGAACATCCCTCATTGCTGTATTGGACTTGCTTAGCATAGTATTGCTATAGTTACTCCGTCGGCGGTAAGAGAGTGTCCGATTTTACATTGCCACCAAATTGAGTGACCACCGCGGGCGAGTTGAGAGTGAATCCACTTAACCCACACCCTTGGTGTGTTGGCCGCCCATGATTTGGGCATCCTAGGCCCATTTTGGGTTCTCCCCAAGCTTGCCAACCCTTGGAGCCTCATGGTCCCACCTCGGACCCTCTCCAACATCGCCTAGTTGCCTTCGGGCCCTAGTGTGTGCCATACGGGTGAGCTCACTAGTGTGAGTCCGCTGCTCAAACTTGAATGCTTGCAAATAGGTCCAAGGGTGGTTTCACATCAACAGGTGCAGGATTTGAGGTACAACGTGCCCGGCGTCCTAGTGGGAATCCCAGGCTCGCGAGGGCTTACGGAGGTCTCATAATAGAGGTCCTAGTCCGACGGAAGGAATATCCGGCGGAGAGTCCCAACTATTACAAGAATTAAGAGTTGAAAAACTTTGGAAAATGATGTATAGCGGTCAGTCAGCACCACCGGGGTGGATCGACTGTCAAAGAAAACCTAACAATTAATCCATGGAGAGAAATTTTTTAATTCAAGAGACTTATATACCCATTCAAGAAATAGTCAAGATGATACAATTGAATGAAAAAGGGGAATGAATGGACACTGGCAATCATGCTCGTAGTTCAACAATTATCAAAATTATCCCATATGTTCTATTTAATTTAGTGAGTTTCTACCCTATTCAAGATAGCTAGCAACGTATATTGAAGTGAAAGTAACTCAAATAGTACTTAGAAACGGTCATTCACAGGGCCGCTAACCTAGACCTTGCGGTCTATCGAGGGGCCATTTAGGTAAAACGGGGTTTAGAATCTGCAAAGGGGAAAACGGTCTATCACGAGACCGCCAGGGACATAAACGGTTTCTATAAGACCGTATTCAGAACGCCATGTCCGCCCTCCGGCGACTCCGATAGACTTCGATTGCAACCATAATTTCACTTGGTATAGTGCATCAAAATTGGGCAAAAAGCTATCATTAGACAGAGGACAAGAAAACACATGGTTTGGCATGATTTAATTTAGGTTTTAAAGCCTGCAACCTGTCATTTAATCTAGATAAAAGGGAAGGGTAACTTGATCGGTGCCTTAAATGACATGCTCCGACTAAAGCTAACAATACGAAGGCTATACAGAATAAAAATTGGGGCTTTTACTATCAGAAGAACGATGACTTTTTTTTTTCACATAAAAGAGCGTTTCAAATAACCAAATTACACCAAATCATAACCAAATAAAAAAGAATGTGATTTTTCACACGTAACAGCAAGCTGAGATCCATGAGGGATTTAAAAGGGCAATACTAAGTTCTCAAACCTCAAAATGACTTACAATGTAGAACTATAATCACCATCAACATCGAATTCTTGAGAGACGTCTGAATCGTCGTATTTGTGGGGTCCTCTCCAGAAGTAACAATAAACCGACATCCCTATATGATAGCCCAAATGTATACTTGCAACGACGTGTTGTCTTTCTGGAGAAAATACATGATGCAACCCACTTGATCATCGACACGAATGAGAAGCGGCTAAAGAAAGAAGGCTTCTTCATGAGCTTCCTCGCAGGTGGAGGTAGAGGAGGCGGTGACACATCCTTATTACACAAATGTTGAGCAATCTCCTTCAGCAACACTAGCTGCACCTTGTCCGTCTACATCGACATGATCACGTGCCTCATCGACTCCCTGTCGGCCTCCAGCGCCTGTAGCCTCACATATAGCTTCTTTATATCAGTGTCCTCGGCACCGGTGGCCCTGCACACCGAAAACCTCGGAGATCCGACATATCCCTCGCACAGTCTGACGGTGGGAGGTCCACAGTGCACCGCATCGATGGTGTACACCCTGTCGCAAGTTTCGTGGTTATCATCCCCTCCAAAACTCGAGGAGCCATCAATCCCCACGGGGAACTCCTCCTGCTGCTTCCAGTTGAAAGCTTGCACCTTGGCAAGGGGAGACCATGGGGTATCCGTGGAGATGTTTCGGACGTGCCTCGCCCGCCCACGGGGTGAATGCCCCATCACCACTCCCTTCTCCATCTCGCTCACCAGGCTGACCTGGCTCGACGTCCGCTCCAGTTGATGGATCCTCCGCTCCAAGTTCTACAGTTGATCCTTGCGACGCGCATCTCCACATTCTCAGCGGGATACTTGTCAAGATTGGCGTCGTTCTCACCATCACCGCAATCAATGTTGTTGTAGCATCTCAACCAGGGGTAGTCGTAAGCCGGATAGGGATAGAACAAGGACTTGAAGATGAATCCAACGGTATATTTTACTTGAGGTTTGGTCTACTAGAACCTACCTTAAATTGAGGGAAGAAGAGGACGACGGTCGCCGGCCATGATAATAAAACCCTCCTGGAACTCGTCGGAATTCCCCCTCGTCCTTGCTCCTCGCCGGCAGCCGCAGTAAACGTCGATACTAGGTCGAGCTAGGGTTAGTTTTATAAGGTCAATTGATTCTGGAAGGGTTGATTGGAGGGGATAGAGTCCCACAAACGCGAGTCGCGCGCGATTCGCTCATGACCAAGTCCGCCACCGCCTTAAACTCAAAAATTCTTCTCCTAGGGTTAAGGTTTCAGCGGGCTAATAGAGGGGAAATCATCTACAGATCAAGGCCATCCAAATGGGTCCAATCTGGGCTTAAATGATCGAGCGTTGGGTGCGAATTAGGCGCTCTAAGGTCCGATAAGGTTAAATGTGGATTTAGCCCTTATAGCATTAATTCGACTTGCTTATAATTTTATTTAGGGTCTACTCTAGAAGACAAATTGTCTAAAATTTTCATCCTCTCTCTGATTTTAATTTTTCTATATTTTTTTAAATTGGTTGCATCTTTTCTTATCGTATTTTCCATATAATTTCTTATCTATTTCCCTTTTATTTTATCTAATAATTTATCGGGGTGCTATAGAACTGGTGATGGCGATTAGGCTTTCGACCGGTCGCGCAATCAGAGGCATCAAAATAAGGCAGATACGCCCGTTAAGAGAGGTGAGAAGCACCTAAGGAGGAACTTCTTCAATCTTCCTCTCTAGCGTTGGTGCTCGTTGCCTCTTTGCCACTTGCTTAGTGTTTGGTGAGGTTCCCTCCATCACCCTCCTTCCTATCGATCCCGTGGCTCCTCATAGAAAGGTTTTCCTCTCTGAAGCTAAGTCTTTTGGTGACGGGGAGAGAAACCGTGGTGGTGTCTCGAGCACGTCAGGCACTTAACTTGGTCCTTGCCTTCCCTATTTCAATGTCTCTTACCGCATAGTCTATGGCCTTAGAGAAGCCTTTCAGATCTCGGTGGACGTTGACATTTTCTTCCCCACCGTAGATGAATACTTAGGAGGGTATATCCCCAGGGGGGTCCACGCCTTCTTTGAGGCGTTCAAGGCTGGCTTCCACCTTTTGATCCTTCCTATTTTTGTGAGCTTCCTTCATGTTTATGGTTTGACACAAGGACAATTATCACCCAACTCCTAGCACATCCTTTGTGCCTTTGTATATATCTATCATCAGGTGAGGGCTACTCCCACCCTCTGGCTTTTCCACCATTTTTATAATATTCAATGTTGCCCTAGCTCCGATGCCATAGCCCATTACTACCGGGTTCAGAGCAAACAGACCTTCTTGCATTTTTCCCATATTATCTAGAACGTCAAGCATTGGCAGGAGCACTTTGTTATCTTAGTGAAGGTTGGAGGCACCGGGCGAGCTAGTGATTGGGGCTTCACCAGTCTCGCCCACTGTTCCATCTACGTCTGCCCTGGTACTTGCCCACAAAGATGACGTACCGTTGGTCTTGGCCTTCGTCAGCTTGCTGTTGTCGAAGGAGACCTAGAGGAGCTCGGACCCCTTTGTCATGTTCCATGCCAAGATGAGGAAGGCTCTAGAGCTGAGGGGCCTTCCCGTGACCTTACCCCCATGTTGACATCTAAAATATCACCATACGGCATGCATGTCCTAGCCCAAGAGCGCAACCGACCGGTGCGGGAAAGCCGAAAAAGCCTGAAAGGAGGTCCACTCGGATTGCTGAAGCCCCAGAATACCTGGGGGGTACCAGGGACCTCATAATTCATTGTCTCGGGACATTCAAAGAATTTTTGCAACAACTCGGCAACGCCGTACAACAAGCCAAAATCAACAAATCGGCATCGACTCGGTCATGCCGAATAAACCCCATACCCCGTCTGATGAGGACGAAAATACCCTTGGTGGTCTGCCCCCTAATAAAGACGCCTCTCGATGTGAAGGAGGGCACTTGGTCCTCCAAAATAGGGTTCCGAATGCAATATCAGCAAAGGAATCCGAGTGACCTGATCAGAGTACAGGTTACACCAGAAAAATCCTTAAGAGGCCAAAAGACTGCCCGATGAGGACCAAGATACTTCAGGAGGACACCCATTGGACGAAGATGCTCTACATATCAATAGGGCAGGCTTGGTGGCACGAATGAAAGTGCCGATGGCCAAAATCAGGTTAAAACCTGAGTATTCCGACATAGGTATGACAAGCGTCGAAAATCACTTAGAACTACACTCTGAAGTCCGAATTGACCTCGAGGTCACCCCCCCCCCCCCCGAGACAATTGATCATGCCAGGAGCGGTCTCAAGCATAGGGCACTAATAAGTGTCCATTTTCTATGATAATTCATTGCATATACACCATTTTATGTACACATAATTAGGCAATTATGTATATTTCATAGTTAACCTCAACTCTGCATATAAATTGGGCATTTCACGTAAATTGATTAATTCGCTGATATCATTTAATAAAGTAAAGTTGAGGGCTATGAGCATTAATTCTCCATTTCATAATCATGAGCATTTGTGATTTATGTGCACATTGTAATAATTTTTATGGATTAAATCATAATTATGTGTGTGCAAGACACTGAAGGCAATTGCAGGCGAAGTCGGGGGCAAAACAGTCTCATGACAAAGAGAAGAAACCCTAGGGCGCCCTCTTCCCTCTCCCTTCATGGTTGACCAAGTCAAATGCAGCCGCCACCTATTTTTGATGGAGGGAAAAGAAAATTCAAAGTTTGAAATAGAGAAAATTAAGGAGGAGATCAAGGAGGGAATAAAGGAGGAAAATGGGGAGGATCTTCACCTACAAGGAAAGGGGCGCCCAAACCCTAAGGAAGAGGGGTGCCCACCATTTCTCCCTCCCTCATTCATCTAATTCTCCATCTATCCTAGCCCTCCATCTCTATCAAACTTGATCTCCACCATCTATTTGACATATTTACCCTATAGATAGCCCATGTCAAGGAGGGAAAAGATAGTTTTTTTTCTTTTAACAGTTTTCACCCTTCTTCTCCTAACCCTAGGCCACCATTTTTCATCCCTTTTTCCTCCTCTTTTCGACTTTCTATCTTCATGAAAGTTCTCCGTTTTTAAAAGCTCTACGATTTCTTCTTCTCTGTCTTCCTCTAATTCTATTTCATTTTCGTGTTAACCTCCAATTTTCAAAGGTCTATCGTTCACATTTACTGTTCATCCGTACCAGTGCCCCCCTATTCTTTGCACATTTTCTCCCTCTTCCAATCTTTGTCTCCCTCTGCACTCTTCACCAAAGTTCTTCCTCACTTCACCCTCTTCAACTTCTTCTTCTTTGTCATCCTCTTATTTCTCTTGAAGCATCCTCAAAGGGTGGACCCAAAGGTGAAGGCAACTTCCTCTCGCCATATACAACATCCTCGCGCGGTGGTTCGTGATCCAAGGCAAAGAGAGGAGGGCACCATCATCACCATTGCTGCCACCATCTTCAACCCCAGGCTCTTTATGTTTTCTTCATTGTTTATGTGTCAATTTATTTCATTGTAATCCCATCGCACTCTTAGTGTAAGCTTGTCTTACATTTGTGTACTTTTCTTTAAGTTAATGAAAGTAATCTTTTGGTTCATCTTGATCTTGTCCTCCATATCTATCCCTCTCTTCCTCTTTCTCTATGTTCTTCTTCTATCTCTCCTTTTTCATTTTTTATGCACTCATTCTCTTAGCATAGGCGCATAGTCATAGGTGTTTTAATTAATTGTTCCTTGTTTAACAAAAAAAAATCACAAACATTCTCTCAAGGAACCCAAGATTTTTAACTTTAGAAATCTCTTCTTCCCTGTGGATTCGACCCGTGCTTGCCATAGTACTACATTCTCTTTTGATCATTTTGTGAGAGTTCGGTTTTAAGATTGTTAGCGCACGTGTAGTAATGATATACATTTCTGCATTATCAATTTGTGGCGCCGTTGTCGGGGAAGAATGATGATTTTTAATTTAAAAACTTTGGTTTCCTTGTGTTTATAAGTGTACTAATATCTCTTTCTTTTTCTTATTTTTGTAGAAAAAAAGAAAAAAAGATAGAAAAATCAATTCTGAAAATCTAGAAAAAAAATCTGTCAGAAAATCTATCGAAGAAGGTAGAAGCGTAGGTGTAGAGGACAGAAAATAGAAAATTCAGAGAAAATAACTGTCACAGAAAGTAGAAATCTGTAAGCGAAGGCCCTGATCCAAAAGAAAGGAAGTTCAAAAACAAAGAAAGAAATTAGAAAAGCCAATAAAAAAAGAATTAGAGGTAAGTTGTCCTTCTTTTTCTTAGTTTTGTGATTTAGGCATTCATTAAAAAAAAGAACGAGGGAACATTTTTCAAGTAAATATCCAAACCTTTCCTCCTTCATTTTAATTTCATTTCTCTACATTCCATATCTTGTGGTTAGATAGGTTCATTAAAAAAAAATCACTTGAACTTCAATAAAAATCTTCATTGCAAGAATAGAATCCACACTTCCATGTTTTAGGTCATGCCTCATTTAGGATAGAATTTTTCTTATTATTTAATTTTTTTCAATTGCATCATTGAAGATTGCGGAGGCAAGGTGAGTTCTTCCAAACTTCTTATTGAATACATGATCATGCATATTACATAAAAACCCCTTGTTTGACTTTGTGGTGTTACATTTTATTTTAAATTATCTTAAGGGAAAAACCCATAACAATATAAGGTGGATATTTGATCACCCTTCCTTGGCCAACAAACCACAACTCCTTGTATCTTGCAATTCCTAAGCCAAATAAAATCCAGTAGACATTGGCCCTAGGGTTCACATTGAGATTTGGGTCCACTTAGGCCCATTATCAATTTGAAAACTGGTGTCTAGGAAAGAGTTCCAATAGAAAATGTCTTAAGCGGACTTGTGGTTACTTAATTAGGTCCCTACGAGAGTAGGGGGAGTCTCCCACAACCCTTTCTCTTACCTGGCTAGTGGACAAATCTGATAGTGGACTTGGGCTGGACTTAGGTTGATTTGTGAGACATATCACTCATAGGTATAGGGCACCCACTTAGTTATAGGTTAATTGTTTGATAACTTGTCTGTGGTTGTTAAAACAAAAAACAAAAAACCAAACAAAACAAAACCAAAAAATCTCTTCTCTTCTCTCTTTCTTGGTTCTAGTGCATGAAACAAAAAAAAATGAAAAAAAGGGGTGAGAAAATTCCTATCTTTGAGTGGGCTCGTAAATTCAATAAGGTGGACTTGTTGGCCCATTTTTCTTGATCCATTCTTTGAGTAATGAATCCAAACTTCTGCATGCCACCTTATAATCAAGAGTATGACCACATGTGGACCAATTCGGCCTATTACACTATTGATTGCCCAAAGCAATTTTTGCCTCTCACCCAACATAGCCCGACCCCCTATGAAAGTCCATATTCTTGGTCGGTTCAACAAGAGAACCCATTACCCTTGGCGGCCCAGTCTCTATCCTTTCCCCAAAACCAATCCAAACTCACTCAGTTCCACCAAGGGGCCCATACTCTACATCTTCCCCAAGAGCAACCCCAAATGTTTCAAGCTTCTCCACACCCTTTATATGAACCATGTCCATACACTCTTAATCATGGGAGGAGTGACCAATCAAATCTATCTTGGGAAACTCATCAAAATCAAGTGCAAACTCCTCCTGAGCCTGTTAGGATGACAATGACGCAATCAAGGATTTAGAGGGGGGGATGAATGAATCCCCTTCCAAAAACTTGAACAATTTAAAACTTTAGCGGAATAGAAATCAGTTAAGCTCTGCTGAAGAATTAGACCAATGAAGCAGTTAATCAAACATATGAACTGCAAAAGACAGACTCCCAAGCAAATCTATACCGTTGACAGAACCCAAACAAAGCTGCGTGTACATAAAATCCTATCTGAAAGAACCATAGACAAAAGCAAGCCTAGCACGCATCTATTGTGTGACAATTCATCAAGCAAACCACAGTACATAAAGACTTTTTAGGTGGTTCGGTCCTCCAGACCTACATCCACCCCACACTCAATCTGAAGTGTGGATTATTGCTGACAGACGACTTGAAATCGCTAGGCCTCACAGCTTGACTACAAACCGCTGTGCATCATAACTTGCATCAGCTGGGCATCACAGCTTGCCAACCGTTGAACATTACAGCTTCACCGACCGCTGAGCATTACAGCTTAGCTATCCAGAGGAATTCACCTCTGTCGATGGGCCTTACAGCTTTGCCTCCGCTGATACACAGCTTACAAGGAGTATGAAAAATAAAAGCGGAAAACCAAATGATTCAGCATCGAAAAGCTGACAATGAAAATAAATCACAATGCTCACGCGGGAGCAAACTGCTTTGGATCTTATCCAAAATCCAGTGGACCAAGTCTTCTCAATCTTACAGACTCCCTCTTTTTCTTCTTCTTCTCCTTCCCTTTCTGGCTGACTTTTCCTCGCTTAGCCAATCTCTCTTCTCCTGTATCTCTATTTCTCACTTCTTTTCTTTTTACTTCCTCATTTTCGCAGCGCCTATGTAATCCGGCGATAATGCCTCTTTTATATGCAGTAGGCGAAGGGCGTGTGGAAGCCATGTTCCCCGCCTAAGCTCTGATGCAGATCTGGTCCCCATCTATCCACGTGTGAGGATTACTGAGCTATGGCACTCCACATGGCAGAATCACTGGCTCGCTCATTACCTTGGATCACGTGCCATTCATAAGCTCCCTGGAATCATGTGCCAGCTTTCAGCCTTTCTAGGAACACGTGCCTACTTCTGTTTGAGATTACGTGCTGCTTAGATACTTTTAATTGAAAGAGAGACATTTCATCAAACATCTTGTAGTCACCCATATGTAATGTGCACAGACTTGATTATGACATAAAACAGGATATGCACAGACCTTCTAGCGTCAAAACTGAAATGTGCACAGACCTACGATGTGCGAGTGAGAGAGTGTGCACAGACCTATTGATGTGACACAAATATGCATCAAGCAAAAATGAACCCTTGGACTTAATTCGCAATCACAACCACAAGATTGGGAGCAACTTGAGAGTCGCCGTCACACCGCACGCACACGTTTCCCGGGGTGACTCGGTGATGCCGAGTCGAGATTGTGGAGAAAGCCCCTGGCTGGCTAGAGGACCAGCACCGCTAAGGTTGTCCCTCCCGAGGACATGAAGCCCACAAACAAGGACGGCCGGGTGCCTTGGGGGCACTAGGTCACTCGCTCACTATTATCCACGGTGACCACACAAGGGTTGGTGGCTCCGGGGTCGGGCACTCCCTCACCGACCAGTAGATAAGTTTTGCAGATATGAAATGAACAGGAGTAATGAGCAAGGGTAGAGACTCACCTGGTTGGTTTGAGGAAACCAACCCCGGTCGGAGACGAGGGCGAGCGGGGAAGTGTGGGTTCCCCGCACACTGCGCCGGTGTAGCTTGAACCCTATTTCAAAATTACATTCACTACTCCTCACACAGGAGGGTTGGACTAGGGGTGGGGAAGTAAGTTTTACAAGCAAACACTACCTCCACGCAGGGAGGGGCGGTAAGCCGGCCAGGCGGGGAAGGGAGAATCGCCGGAGAACGGAAGAGGGAAGCCGGGGCTGTTTCCACTTGCAGGCTGTGATGACTGACTGCCGGTCGGTCCCGGGGCTGTAGTTCACGTTCCAGAATTCTTATGGAGGCAAGACCAGCGTGGGAATCCTCGTATCTGGCACGCGGAAGACCCAGAATTTTCTCGATTTCTTCTGCTGCAGCTGCTAGTCTGGGTCGAGCTTCGAACAGAGTGACTGAAACTGGGTGCAGCAGCTTACTGTTTCTGACAGCAACTTGCAGAGGTTGCCCCGACCGCTCCCGGACTCCGAATCATGAACCGTCAGAGTTTCTGGAACCGTGGACGAACCCTCTGAGTGGAAAAACTGACGGAGCGGCCGTCTGACGCCGGAGAGGACGGGGAGACTCAGAAGAGTGAAGACAGGTCACTGCAGACTGTGGGAGGCAGACCCGACCAGTCGAGGGAGAAAAATAGGAACTTTAGCCTCCGGATGCAGAATGTAGTTCTGCTTCTTGCTCCTGATAGAGGACTGGGGGAGGAAGAAGTTTGTTGAAGGGCTTGTGGTCTGAATCTTCTGCGGTTTGGCGTGGTGCAGCGTCGAACCGGGTTCTGGTACTCTGCAGGGGAAGCCCGCGCAGTCGAAGGAGAACGGCTCTCCTGGACAGCCCCGAACTCAGAACGGGATGAGATCACCTTGCCTGCAAAGCTAACTGGACGACCTTTCCAGATTGGTATGGTACGCCTTCATACGACACCGTATGAATCCGTGGGTGCTTCTGCAAGTCTCCCCTTTCTCTGCCACCTGCAGACTTGGGACAAATGAAAGGGATGGAGGTGGAACTAGGTTAATGGAGGTGGAGGCTAGCAATGGTGGGAAGGGGATGGTGATGGTGGATGGGGGAGGGATGCTTAGGAATGGTGAGAGGGGTGGAGCAGGGAATGTGGAGGTCTGAGGTGGTGGAGGGGTGAGGGGGCCGCAGCTAGGAGAGGGGAGATGGGGTGGTCGGCCAAGGCAAGGAGGGGGTGAGATGGGAGGGGGGGTGCGCAACTTGTGGGGGGGTTATGGGGTTTAGCTCCCTAGGGATATGAATGGGGGGTGTGGGGGAGTGGAATAGTTGCTTGGGGGAGAGGGAAGGGTGCCTTGGAAGTTGAGAGGATGTATGGGGAATGGGAAGGGTTGCTTGGGGTTGTGGAAGTATTGATGGGAGTTATGGGCCTTGGGGAGGTGAAAGGGTGGAAGGGTGATGTGGCTGATGATGTGGCAAGGGGGGGGAAAGAGAAGGGGCAGGTTCGCCCAAGGGAGAGAGAGAGAAGGGGGAAGAGAGAGAGAGGGGCTCGCCCCCTTAAGTGAGAGAGAGAAGTAGAGGGAGAGTGAAAGAGCTAGAGAGAGAGAACAAGGCTGGTGGATAATAATACTCAATGCTTCATTAACCTTCAAAAGAGGGATTGGGGTCCTATTTATAGGAAACCCACTTTTACATATAAGACCCTGACTTTTAACATACTAACAGATAACCAAGGAAGGGGGGGGGGGTGCGCCCATCGGCCTAGCCCAAAGAAATAGGTCCAATAGCAAGCACCGTAGCCTAATGAGACTCAAACTTAGGGAAATGACTGGATAACCTAGGTACAAGACTTAAATAAAAGGCAAATTACATGATTATGACTCAAGTAAAAAGGAGAAAGTAATAAGATGACCCAATGGTAAGCACTAAGGTCCAATCCAGAAGAAGGGCTGCTCCCTAGCTGCTTCCGGGAGGGAGAGAGGTGCCAAGCCAGAGGGAATCGTGAGTGATGCCCTCATCACCTATCAGTCTATAGGCAAACTATGACAGACCATTATGTAGACAAAAACATCATGCACCGACCTCATATGTGAACCAGTAGAAATTGCACCGACATGATATGTATGTTAACAAGTTATGCACAGACCTTGTATCGCACAAGGAAAGTGTGCACGGAGCTGGTTTTAGTACAAGGCGAAAGCTGCACCAACTGATATAGAAATATGCATCGACAGAAACATGCACCGACTTGATATACATACTGAAGAAGTATGCATCAACCTTATTTATATGCCTGAGCAAAAAGATGCACCGACGTGTATATGCCTTAGACATAAACATGCACCGACCATGTATATGCCTTAGACATAAACATGCACCGACCGTGTATATGCCTTGACAAAAACATGCACCGACCTATATATATATATATATATATATATATATATATATATATATATATATGCATGAGACAATCAATGCACTGACCTTTATGCATTTGGCAAAGAGTATACAGACATCTATATGCAACATGCACAGACATTAGATGCCATGATCCAAAACGAGCTCAGACCCTATGTGTAGCCACATAATATGTGCACTGACCTTATGTGTAAACATCTGAAATGTGCACCGACCTTGAGCCTTTGACACCTAAACCTGCACCGACCTATATGTATGCATAAACGTAGACTTGCATCAACCTAGGTGCTGACTAAAACATATGAGATTTGATTGATGTATATATGCATTCCAGTCTTAACATGATTCAAAGAATGTCATCCTCAAAACTAGGGTTCTAACAATCTCCCCCTTTTTGATGATGACAACTATGAGTCCTGTATGATTGAAACACACAATGAATTAAACAACCAACAACCAGTCTTCATACACTTTCAATTTCCAAGCATTCATAAGTTGTTTATCATTCATAGAATTTATTCACTGAGATGCATAGCAAGAGTTACATCCAACATAAGTATGCATTTCACATTCAACACAAGTATTCATTTCGCACAAGTATGCAATATGCAATATGCAGTAATTACATTTCTATGTACAGTAAGAAAAGACAACTGATGTTTGAGTAAGATCTCATTACAAGAAATTCTCATTCAAAATATTTTTTACAAAAGAGACATCAGAAACTTATCTATCAACATCAGTATCTATCCAAACATCAGAACAATATCAGCATTGCCATCAGAACAATATCAGCATTAGTCATTATCTGCTCAGCATCAATATCTGTCCCTCTAGAACTAAACTGTCATACATGACTAACAATTTATTCTCCCCCTTTGTCATTATCAAAAACAATTGGAGGACTCTTAGACATCAGCAGAACTTGTGCGACCATAGCTAGTACCTCTAGAGCTTCCCCTTCCTCTGGGTGGTGTGCTGCTAGAACTACCTCTCAAAGGTACTGCCCTTGGATATGGAATTCTTTCAACTTTAGTTCCTAGGGTACAAACTTGGCCATCACTTTTTGGTCATTCTTCTTGACTAAGGCATGAAGCTCTTTGACAGTGGTTGTTATATTCACAAACCAGTTTTGCATCATGCTTCCCAGATTGTCTAATTGTGAGGTCTGCTGGTTGTGTATATCTGCCATAAAAGTGGAAGAGCTAGTGGCCTATTCAGTAACAACATTTGTGAATCTGTCAACTAAGTTCTCCACTTGAGTCTGAACTATATCAATTTTTTGAGTAAGCCCCTGCTGATCTTGTTTGAGTATGTTCACCTGAATCTTTAACAATTCAAGATCTATTTTAAGATAATAAGTATAATCAAGAGCTTTAGAGAGTTTGATGAAAGATGTGGCTTGAGTGTCTTGAAGGTTGAGTAAAATATCTCCGGCCTTCGTACATACTGCCAGTAGGGAGTCCAAAACACCATTTAATTTTGAACTAGACTTGTGCTTATCATGTATAAACTTTATCCACTGACTATTCACAGTCTGTTCTAAATGACACATTCTAGCATCCAATCGATCCATAACATAATTTGTATGGACGAATTGTGCATTCATCATACTATTTTGATTCATCACAAGGTTTGTCAGTGTAGTGAGCATTTCAGCAATATGTGACTCTGAGCTTGGTCCAGTAGAGCTAGATGCTTGAACACTTGGAGGAATGAATGGTTGTTCAGGGGATAGAGGAGGCTATATCCCAAATGGAGTTAATGGCCCATGATAGGGTCCATACAAAGGAGCAGGACCTAGAAATTGATCTTGTGGAGCTACTTCATCAGCCTCTTGGACTTCCTGTTGTTGTTCACCTTGAACTTCTTCCAATCTTTGTTGTTCTTCTCTCTGTTCTTCAATAACAATGTCAGCAATTTCTTCTATGGCTTTATCGACTACTTGTTTCATTATTTCATCAACCATTTCAACCATAAATTGTACATCTAGATCAGTTTCTTCCTCCTTTTCTAAATCATTTACAATTTCATCAATCATTTGTTCATCTTCAGCTATCACTGGATGAGGCTCCTCTTGAACTTCTTCTGCTCTTTGCTGTTCAACTGACTATTCTGGTTGATCAGCTGCTAGATGTTGCTGAGTCTGCTTTCCAAACTTATCAAATAGCTCATCAATATGCTGATCTAATTGTTGCGATATTTGTTCTTCAGTCAAGTTCAATTCATGAACTTATTGTTCCAATTGCAAATTTCCAATATGCTGCTCTTCTATTTCCTCTTGAAGCAACTGGGGAGTCTGCTCTAAAGATTCTACTCGCTCAACTATTGGTTGTAGTTCCTCCCCCTAACCAATCTGAAGCTGTTCAGTATGATCTCTGATATGAGATGGCTGAGACTGCTCACTAACATCTAGTACAATTGTTGGGATCTCCTTTACTGTTAGATCTTTTATATGGCTGACTGAGGATAACTTCAATTTCATGAATTTATTGATGAAATCCATGTTATATATATTCACTTTGAGAATCTCCTTCGAAGTTTCCTCTTCTAATGAAATGTACATTTTCTTGAAAATAGCAGTCAAATGGGCTGCATAGGGTAAATTTCTCCTGGATTCTTTGCAGGTACCCATAATCTGAATCATTATCTCTGGTAAACAAATCCTGATTCGTTTGAGCAAACAAAAGAGAATGAATCTCTGAGACTCAGTCAGTCTCCCTCTACCTCCAACTTGTGGGGTTATCATAGTGGTAAGAATGTGGTGCAATAATCTCTTTAGAGAGGAAACCTTATTTGCATTGTACTGAGCCAGTTTTATTTGTTTCTTGTCTCTGGGATTACTAGGAAGTCCCGTGATAAGGGAGTAGGCCTCATGTTGATTGAAATCAAAAACTCCGTCTACTGCCCCATCTTCTGGAATTCTAAAGATTTTATGAAGGGAATGCCTAGAAACTTCGATCTTTACTCCCTTGACAACAGACTAGATTTTTGACTCCTCGGGATTATATTTCAGATTACAATAAAACTCTGCAACCAGTCTTGGGTAGTATATTCTATGTCTACTCAGAAATTTCTTCCATTTTTGAAACCTAAACATCTCCAACATTTTAGGAAATTCTAAAAGCATGGATTGATCATCAAAGTCCACATAACGTGGAAGCATAATCTTGCCCGCTTCCAAAGTAATTTCAGCATGAACTGAAGACTTAGCAGAAATACCTTCTTCTTCAGGTTCTTCTTGAGTGGTTTCTGCAACGAGTGTTTGGCGCCGCTTGGAAGAGGTCTCTTCTACCTTTTCCTTTCCTTTAACAGATAACTCTTTGGGCATATCAGAAATGATACCTTGTTCATGTTCTTCCTTTGATCTTCTTTCATAGTGAATAAGCGTGGCATACTTCACGGACACATGGTCCGTCGACTGCTGCTCCTTCAACGAGTCTGATGGCTGCTACTCCTCCATTATCTTCCTCTTTCCCTTGCTCTTGGTGATCAGAGAGGACATGGTGAAAGCTGTAAGGAGTAGAGAACAAAGTGTAGAAGAACAAGTAGAGAAAATGTGGAAAGGGAAACCTGAGAGAGCTTACGGTCTCGGCACGAGAGAGGGAGTCGTGAGTGCAGGAAGAGGTTTCGGCTTGAATGAGGAGAGTATGAATGACAATGCAAGTAGGGTTGAGTATTATAAAGAGATACTACTGACTTTACCAAATTCAACAATTAATACCCACACTACCCTTTACTTAAAAGAAAATGCCTTTCCACGCTACTTTGTGGTTCTCGAAGTATGGGATTATATCTTATAATGTAAATCTTTACAACTTATTCCTAAGAAGCAGACTCAATGGAGATAACTCAATTTAATCAAGGACACTGCCCAATCAGAAAAATCAATAATCTTACTGGTCATTTTCATTAGCCAAAACTGATTGAAAAATCTATTTTATATTGAACTTAAAACAGTTTTAGTTTACTGAAAAGACTCCAGAGTCAACCATATTCTTGATTGATCTCATATAATTTTTGATTTAACATTCCAGTATTGCTGCACCTTTTTACTGAAGAAGACATGTTGATTAAACACCAGAATCCCGGGTTACTCAATGCAGTTTACCTTTATGCTTCAAATTTTGAACAGAGATAGCATTTATTATCATGACTTGACCTCTAAATTTCTTTGAAATAGATGGTCAGTTTCTCAAATAATATGCCATTGCTCTGCCTATTTCTTTATTTTTCTTTTCATTTAATGGCGTATTCCTTGGTCTTTTAACAGAATTTTATTAAAACTTGGCTTAAGAACCATATAAACACCAGATCTCCTATCAGATTGACTTATTACTGATGACTTTCAAATTTTAGACAATCTTCTGAGCAGTTCCAATTTAGACTGTTTTAAGACCATTGAAGACACATTCAAGGGTAATTGTAAGTATTTTAGATAAGATTTAATCTTCATACACAGAAAATCACACTTCAGTTAAGATCAACAATTCTATTCTTAGTTCAGAGTGATCTTAGCAGTAAACTATTGAAGATTAATAAAGGTGATAGATTTCAGATTATACTCCCCCTGACTAACACAGTCTATGACTTTATTATGAAGAATGGATGCGAATATGGAAGTACAAAAGTCAAAGAGAAGATGAGCAATGAGATATAGGTGAAAGCCACACAAGAGCAATGGTTAAAGCTAAGGGCCAAATGGCACACATCCAAAGACTCAGCATTAAAGTCTATCAACAGACTACCAGCCTTCTCTATAATCCAGCAACATTCAACCTATAGACTCAACTGTGTATTCAAATCCACTTCTCTTCTCATAAGCCAGACTTAGCTCAATATCCAAGCAGCAATGCAGCATTAATCATCAGACATTTCATCCCCAAAACTTTATACACACAAACTTTGATCAACTCAGCTCCCCCTCAGAATGTGCAGAGATCTCAAACAAACATCACTTGATTTTTCTAGAGTACACAGAGATGCAGTAACTAAATGCATATTTTAGACTTAAACTACATGCATTGTTTTGACTTTTGGTACTTGGCGGAGGTTTAGCCTCTACATATGGCGTGGGTTTCCAGACATAAGACATCTGCCCTTCTCCCAACTTCCATTTGATATACCAAGAAGTCATGCAAACTGATGTAAAACTAACCTTGGACCTATTTAGCAAGCATTCAAGTTTGAGCAGCGGACTCACACTAGCGAGCTCACCCGTATGGCGCACACTAGTACCCGATGGTGACTAGGCGATGTTGGAGAGGGTCCGAGGCGGGACCTTTGGGCTCCAATGGTTGGCTAGCTTGGGAAGAACCCCAAATGGGCCTAGGATGCCCAAATCATGGGCGGCCAATACACCAAGGGTGTGGGTTAATTGGATTCACTCTCAACTTGCCCGCGGTGGTCACTCACGGTACTAGCAATTTGAGCCGAGCTCTCACTCTCCGTCCGACGAAGCAATAGCAATAATACTAAGCTAAGCAAGTGATTAAACCAGTCAAGAGAGGGTCCGAGGCTCACCTAGCCAGCGTGAAGACGCCGACTCCGGCCGGAGACGGGGGCGAGCGGGGAGGCGAGGGTATGCACCCGCACGCCGCGTCGATTGAAGCTTCAAACATGTGACTTAATAATGACATGAACTACACCCCATGCAAGGGGGGGGGGGATCTCGGGGTGGGGGTTATGTGAATTACAGCCAAAACTACCTCCGTGCAGGGAGGGGCCTTCAGCCGGCCAAGCGGGGTGGGGAATTATGAAGAAAACTCGACGTTCGGATTGATGCCGGTTCTGCCAATCTTCAGAATGACTGGACAGGAGTGCGGTGATGATGCCGCCACAAATTCCACAGAGCTCAGAACTTGATGAGACTTGCGCCAAAAGCTTCCCAACGGACGAAGGATGATCTCTGAATTTTTTGCGAAGCTCTGGACCTCGGGGCTGATCGGACCGGCGACTGGAGCAGGACAGCAACACTCTGCTTTGGACTGATGTAGAACTGATGCAGTGGATTGCAGAAGATGCTGCGGTCGCTCCCGAACTTCAAATTGAACGAAACAGGCGGTGACGCGATCATGGTCGGAGTAGCTTCGAGTAAAAGTTGACGGGGCCACAATCCGAGGTCGGAGATGAGAATGGTGGCCAGATAAATGAAAATAGGTCAAACTTGAGTCCACTGGTGGCAGACTGCACACTCCGATGAAATAATTCAGAACAAATAGCTCGGGCAGGTGATTGGTGTCGTTCTTTCTGCTACTGATGGAGGACTAGACGAAGAAGAATTTTGTAGAAGGAAGTATGCTCGAATTCCTCCAAGGTTGACCGCAGAACAACTTCCAAGATCGCTCTGGTCTTTAGTCTGGGACAGATTGCGCAGTCGTTGAAGATGACGCTCCTCCGGACAGCTCCGAACTCGGAAGCCGGCGAGACCACCACCGTTGGAAAGCTATCTCGATGACGATTCCAGAAATATAGGCCTTGCCACCTGAATCTTTGAGAGACGGTCGTGGCTGCCTCTGCAAGTCGCAGTAACTCTGCTGCCTGAAACAGAGGCTGAATGAGAAGAAGATGAGGGGGTGGGGAAGGGGATAGCCAATAGAGTAAGAGGTGGAGGGTGAACTTGGCTGGTATGGGGAAGGGGGGCTGCGACTTTGGGTGGTTTGGGAGGTGGGGAGATGGAAGGGCACTGCCCTAGGGAGAGGGAAATTCGAATTTGGGCTTAGGGAAGAGCCCCTTCAACCTTGGGGAGAGGAAGGGGTGCTTAGGAAGTGGTGTTGGGTAGTTGGGGGTTGGGAGGTGGGGTGTGGATTGGAGGATGCCACCTTGGGTTGGGGGGGAGTTAAATGGGTGTATGGGGAAGGGGAGAGGTCTTAATGAGGGGTGAATGGGGAGGAGAGAGAAAATTCCGAAAATTGGGGTGGAGGGAGAGAGAGAGAGGGGGGGGGGACCCCTTAGAGAGAGAGAGAGTGAGATCTAGTGGGATTTGGAATTGGATTTCAATTTTCATTCAATTGTTCATTACTTCAAAATGAGGGGAATGGGGTCCTATATATAGGTAACCCACATTTCTACAAAAGTCCCTGACATTTGACTCAATGACAAATAACTGAAGGGATAGGGGTGCTCTTGGGCCAAGCCCAATGAATTGGGCCCACTAGCCTAACAAACCAATCTAATGACACAATACTTAGGAAAATGACTCACTAACCTAGGTACATGACTCAAATAAAGGGAAAATTACATGATATTGACTCAAATAAAATGTGAAGATTACATGACTAGACTCAAAAATACATGACTAACATAATGGCGCTTGTCGACGAACAATCCGAGTCCGGAGAAAATGTGGAGGGGCAAGGGGTGCCCTCATCACAAACCTATGCATCTACTCATGAACATGAATGACTAAAAAAAAGCTTTCACATGGAATTTGCATGAATCAGATTGTCAACATGTATTACTCATGGCAAGATGGCATCAATCATCAATTTATTCCAATCAAGCATGCAACATTCCACAGAGAGCATTGTTCATACAATTTCAATAAGGCGAATTGAGAGGTGGGGTTTAACTAACCTTTGTGCCCTGATTTTATTGAACCCCATTTTATTCTATCCACAGGAGCACACCTGCATCCAAAAGGTTATTTGAAATATCTTGGAGCTCAAGAGTTCTTGGGTCTAGCAGGATTAGTAGCACCCCACATTGGTGCTCTCCAATTATTCCACTCACTCAACCAAAAGCATTCATAAGAAACATGTCCTAATTTTTCATAGTTGTTGCATGTAGGAGGTTTATACATGAATGCAGGATTCTGAGTTCTCCTAAATGCAGAATTATTCACATGAACAAGATGAAATGCATTATTTTTGTTAAACCAACAATTTGATGAATTATGCCCAAACTTTCCACAATTAAAACAGTTAACTCTCTGATTTTGAGATTTCCTAACATGCTTCTTTACATAACTATTTCTGAAATTTTGATCTTCTTATTTCTTTAAATAACAGTTATGCATATAATGACCCTTTATGGCACAGTAAAAGCATGCATTAGAAATATCTCTATCAGACCTTTTCACAGATTTTTTTTTAATTATGTTGGCAGATTTACATGCACCTACTTCATCATTCAACAAAATAGTACAGTCATCTATAACATGCCCATTATTACCACAATAATAGCATGTAATTCTCTTATTGTGACCATGCACTATTGTGACAGGTTTCTCTATGACATGTGCATGTGAATGTGTGTTAGAGTCATGAGGAGCATGCACAGGAAAGGCAGAAACATGTTTGGTTTTATTTAAGCTACCATTATTTTTCTATTTTTGATTCTCTTTCAGATTTTTAATTGAATTTTCTATTTTCTTCGTAGTAAACTAAAAAATAAATGAATTGGAGGGCTTTTCCTGTTCAAACTTCTTACAAAGACAGTAGAATTCTTCTTCACATTAAATTTCTTATTAAAAGGATTGAACCACAAACTCTCTTTCTGAAAACTAACATTTGAGCCAAGAAGTTTATTCAAGTTGTATTTTCCCTTAACGAACTTTGAAAGAGAATTATTTAGATCTTCAACTTCTGCTTGCAAAGAAGCAATATCATTTTCACAGAAGATAACCTGTTGATGCAGACCATCATTTAGACTTTTCAAAGATTCATTCTCTTGTTTTAACTTTGTTTCATAGTTAGCTTCATTTTCTTTCAAAACAGATTTTCCTTTTTCCATAGCTAACCATTGTTCTGACATGACAACATTCAGGACCATTAGCTTTTTGTTCTGATCTTTCAGATGGTTATTTTCTTTAAGCAGTTTATCTTCATATTCATCAGCTTCCTTTCTCTTTTCAACTAATAATTCATTTTCTTCTTTTAAGGATCTGATTAGACTCTTTTGGATGTTATCATCAGAATCAAGATCGTCAATCAATTCCTTTAAGAAAGCACATTCATTACATGAGTCTTCATCTTTAAGAAGTTTGTTTTTAAGACTCTCACTTTAGATTTCAATTTAATCAATTCAGATCTCTCCTTGTTCATGTCTGATTTTAGATTTTCATTTTTCGCTTTTAAACATGAAACTTCAGAGATCATTTCTCTTCTTAGCCTTTTCTTTTCAGATTTTACTTTCTCATATTTTTCAATCAAGTGTTCATTTAATGCAACAAGTTCTTCAAAGCTAAAATTATAAGTTTCAGAGTTTACCTGTGAAGACAATTCCTCCGTCTGATCACTGTTGTTACCTCTGGCCATCAAGCATTTAACTTCATCTTCTTTACGGTTGGTTGTTATCCTATTGATTATTTCAGCAGCACTCCTGCACTTAGCACTAAATGGAAATTGGTTAACATCTATTGGCTTTCTTGTTAATTCTAGGGCCTTTTGATTTTTCAAATACTTCAGGCAGTCTGAAGCATTCCATTGGGATTTGTCCTTTGGAATGTCATGCAGATTGTGTGCAATAAGTATCCAAAGATCAGAGTTAACAGAAAGAACGCAATCTCTGAATTTACTAAACCAACAATAAAATTCAGAACTAGAGTACTGAGGAATTTCAGCCATCTCAATCAAATACAAATTAGATGATAAGCACAAATCAATCAGATAAAACTGAATGTGTCTAAAAGAGTCGGGACCAGATCTGCAGGTCGTTGGACCCTCTGTGCAGATAACCCGCTCTGATACCAAGTGTTAGGATGACAATGATGCAATCCAGGATTCAGAGGGGGGTGAATGAATCCCCTTCTAAAAACTTGAACAATTTAAAACTTATGCGGAATAGAAATCAGTTAAGCTCTGCTAAAGAATTAGACCAATGAAGCAGTTAATCAAACAGATGAACTGCAAAAGATAGACTCCCAAGCAAATCTATACCGTTGGCGGAACCCAAACAAAGCTACGTGTACATAAACTCCTATCTGATAGAACCATAGACAAAAGCAAGCCTAGCATGCATCTATTGTGTTACAATTCATCAAGTAAATCGTAGTACACAAAGACTTTTTAGGTGGTTCGGTCCTCCAGACCTACATCCACCCCACACTTAATCCAGAGTGTGGATTACTGCTGACTAACAGCTTGAAACCACTGGGCCTCACAGCTTGCCTACAAACCACTGGGCATCACAGCTTGCGTCAGTTGGGCATCACAGCTTGCCAATCGCTAGGCATTACAGCTTCGTCGATCACTGAGCATTACATCTCAGCTATCTAGAAGAATTCACCTCTGCCGTTGGGCCTTACAGCTTTGCCTCCGCTGATACACAGCTTACAAGGAGTATGAAAAATAAAAGCGAAAAACCAAATGATTCAGCATCGAAAAGTTGACAATGAAAATAAATCACAATGCTCACGTAGGAGCAAACTGGTTTGGATCTGATCCAAAATCCAGTGGACCAGGTCTTCTCAATCTCACAGACTCCCTCTTCTTCTTTGATGTGGCATAGCCCAAGGATGACTAAATATGCAATGAACAACCTAGGACCTAGATCCACAAGCATACAAGCTCTCCAATGATTCTCACAATAGCGTCTTACTCACACGGCACACGCGATCACCCGGCGGGTCCGGGGGATGATGGCAAGGGTCCGAGGGGGGACCCAATGAATCTAATGGACTTAGTGGGCTTAGGCTGACCCCAAAGAGTCTAGGATTCCCAACTTAGTGGGTGGCTGGTCCGCAGGGCGGGGTTTGGGGGTGGCACTCTCTCCCGGTCCGCGGTGGGCACTAACAAATGAACATACAAGTACGGGCCCTCTTCTCACCGTCCGACGAGCATTCAAAGCAATACTAAACTTGCAGAAGTAAGGCTATCAAGGTTAGTACCAGAGGCTCACCTGATCGGTGTGAAGACACCGATCCCGCTCGGAGACGAGGGCGCGCCGGGAGGCGAGGGTATATACCCGATCGCCACGGTGATGTAGCTTGACCTGAAAGTGTAAAGAGTATAACACTACGCCTCTCGCAGGAGGGATGATCTTGGGGTAGGGATTAAGTTAATTACAACCAAAACTACCTCCACGCAGGGAGGGGCCTTCAGCCGGCCAAGCGGGGTGGGGAATTATGCAAAGAGGATCGACTTTCCGAGCTCCGCCGGTTCTGCCTTTCTTCTATATTTCTGGACAGGGGGTCGAAGTTGACGCTGCCAAAAATTCCACCGAGCTCAGAACCTGATGAGACTTGCGCCAAAAGTTTTCTAACGGACCAAGGATGATCTCTGAAATTTTACTGAGCCTGGTACAGTCGTTGCTGGCCGGGGCAGAGTCTGGAACTAGACTGAATGGTTCTACCTCTATCTGGTGCAGAACAATGTGGCTGGTTGCAGAGGGTGCCACGATCACTACCAAGCTCTGATTGAGGCGAGACCTGAACCGTTGGAACCGTGGTTGAGTCTTATTTCTGTCGGCACTGACGGCGAGGTCGGCAGATGTCGGAGAAGACCGGGACGATCAGATGAGTAGAGGGGTGTCGGTTCTGGCTCCTGTAAACTGACCTGACACACTTGGAGTGGAAAATTTGTAACTTGAGATGCCGATATCCAAATGCAGATCTGCTTCTTGAGGACGAAATAGGACTTGAGAGGGAAGAACTTTTCTGAAGAACACTTGATCTGAATCCCAAAAGGCTCGTCGTGGTCGGGCTTCCAATCTCGCTCTGGTTCTCTGCCTGTGGTCTTCTGCGCAGTCGAGGGAGATCAGCTCCTGCGGACAGCTCCGACCTCGGAAGTCGGCGAGACCACCACCGTTGGAAAACTAACTCGCAGACGATTCCAGCAATGTAGTCATTGCCACCTGGATCTTTGAGGGAAGGTCGTAGCTGCCTCTGCAAGTGACTGTAACTCTGCTGCCTGAAACAGGGACAGAATGAGGAGAAGAAGAAGATGTGGAGAAGGGGATGGCCAAGAGAGTGAATGGGGGAGAGTGTATCTAATGGCTCTAGGAGGGAGATTTGTGATGTTTAGGGGTTGTGGAGGTTAGGGAGAAGAAGGTGGGGAGGGCGAAATGGGCTGGAGAGGGGGGCTGGAGCTGCAAGTGGTGGTGGTGGGAGGGAGAGTGAACACAAGAGAGAAGGTGAGTGTGAGTAGAGGTGGGGGCGAACTTGGCCTTGGGGGGGGGGGGAGATAGGGGGTTCGACCTAGGGAGGAGAGGGTGAGGGGAGATGGGAGGGAGATTCAAATGGGCCTAGGAAAGAGATCCTTCAGCCTTGGGGAGGTGGGGAGGTGCTTAGGGAAGTGGAGGGTGGTAGGTGGTGGTTGGGAAGTAGGGCTTAGATTGGTGGAGGGGCCTTGGGACTAGGAGGGGAGTTAATGGAGGGTTGTGGGAAGTTGTAGAGTATTAAAGGAGGTAGGTGGGAGTTGGATTTGAATGAGAGGGGGGGAGGAGAGAGGGGAGGTTCGCCCCTTTCCTTGTGGGAGAGAGAAGGAGAGCTAGAGAGAGAGAGAGAAGTGGAGTAATGAGAGACTTGAAAGGGATTTCTTCAATATTCATCAAAAGTTGTTACAATGAGAGGGAGGGGAGGCCTATTTATAGGCTCCATACTTTCATATGACCATAATGACCCTGACAAGCTAACTAATGACCAAAGCAGTCCAAGGGAGGGGTGTCCCTGGGCCTAGCCCACTAGTTGGGCCCAATAGCTTAACAAACCAACATAATGACACATGACTTTGGTAGATAACCTACTAACCTAGGTACATGACTCAAATAATATGAAAATTACATGATTTAAGACTCAAATAAAATATATAAATTACATGACTAGACTCACAAACACATGATGAACATAATGGCATATGTCGACGACGATTCGAGCCTCAAAAAAGTGGAGGGGCAAGGGATGCCCCCATCATACCCCCGGGGTGGGGAGAACTCGACCCCGTCGAGTATGGGTCTGCCTGGCGATAGTACTAGCTCCAGAATGTGGAGGTCAAGTCGCAACAGGTCCTCCCGACTCGCCCAAGTATCCTCAATCGGGCGACGGTTCTTCCACCTAACCAGGTAGCGCTGATACACCCTGTGCCTAGTAATGATACTCTGCTCATTCAGTATTGCCTCTACCTGCTCTTGTCGGTCTCTCAAGCTATGAAGTGGAGTCCCACCGGGAGTGTCTCTCTCAAGGGGGGGTAAAGGCTCGAGCTCCTCACTAGGTTCCACCGCGGGGCCCTTGTAGGGTACCAGGTCTGCCATATTGAAAGTAGGGTGTACCCCAAAACCCTCAGGTAGGTCTAGCTCATAAGCATTACTGCCAAGTCATCTCAGAACCCGAAAGGGTCCCGAACCCCGTGCCCTCAACTTGGAGGCAGGTCCCAAAAGGAGCCGCTCTGTCCTCACCATCACCGAGTCTCTCACTTGGAACTCGTAGTGGCACCGATGAGCATCTGCCTGCCTTTTGTAAGCCTCATTGCTCTTTCCTATATGCTTGCGAGAATGCGTATGCCATGCACTATGATGCGATGTTGGTGTGAAAAGTATGGTGTGCAAAGGTGGACCTAGGCAGCCAAATGTAGACCGATCACATTTTGATGCCATGAAGACTATGACAGACTTAGGAGGGCCGGGACATCCATAGATGAACCTTTTATGCATGGATGTGACAAATGTAGGGGGACCCGGACATCCATGTATGCTCCTCTCATGCTTAATACTCATGATGAATGAAGGTGGGCCAATACATCCAAATACGGTCCACTTATGCTTCCTACTTGACATGTGGGTGATGTGAATGAATGTATCCGATTTATGAATCATACCAAGTGGTGTGGTAAGCCTAGACACATGCATGTTTATCCCAAAGGTGACTTCCATGTGCATATATGTGGGATGACCTTTGAACTTCCATGTGAATGGGTCGAAGGGATCTAAGAAGGTGGGCATTATGGAGAGGAGCTCTTCCTTGTCTCCTAGGCATATGTTGTTTATGGTGATGGTTCCCTTTGTGGGGCCTGAGTCTTGGAAGAGTTGGTCTTGGTCAAACATGGTTGGTTGGGGTAGAGAAAGGTGGGTTGTGGGTAAGGTGGGTGGGTCACATGGGTAACTAGGCTCCCATTGGAAGGGATCAAAGGGGTCATAGATTGGGCTTCCTAGAGGAAGGAACTCCATGCCCACAAGGTCCATACAAGGTGGGTCATCCTCTTCTAATGAAGTAATTTGGTCGAAGCTCTTGGGAGGTAGATCGACCATGAGGGAAGAGCTTGGCTTCCTACCCGAGATAAGAAGCTCCAATTTGAGGAGATGGTCGGGCTCATCGGGTGTGGGGATGAATAATAGAAGGTCACAAGTGTAGCAACCAATGGTGCACATTGAGGTGAAAGACCCAACACATAGGTGTAGGAGGTCAAGGCTCCTAGGTTGTTCGGTCATGGGGGTCAACATGCTAGTCAACTCTAATTGCCATGCTAAGCCCTTGAGAAGGTCCCCTAGTGTCTCCACTTGATAAGATGATTGGATGGTGGTGCAATAGGAGTTGAAGGCCACTATGGGGAGGTGTAGCAATCCTGACAAATGAATATTTGAAATAAATTAAAACATATATATTACATAAGTAATACAGATAATAAGAATGGGGCTAACCAGACGAAATAAAACATATTACAAATAACGCCTCTTAGTAAGGCGTTAATTTAAAAAGAAACGCCTCTATATACGGCGTAACTAAAGAAAGGATGCCCTCACCTGCCGGCATCAAATTCCAATGCCAAAGACGGTAAGCCAATAAACGCCCCAATCTTGGGCGTGTTTTAGAAACATGAAACGCCCTTCCTCAAGGCGCTTCTTAAGACACGGCCTGCACAAGGTCGTCAATTAAAGAATCGACGACCTGACCTAAGTCGTTAATTCCATTCGAGTTCCGTTCGACACGGGAGCTTATCCAGGGAAGGATTATGTTAATCCAGTAAGTATTTAATAGGGCAAGGACTCTATATTGGAAGCATTACTTCTATTAGAACACTAACCTTAACAGGACGTCCAAAATCTTATAAATAATCTTGATCGAACAAACCCTAAACCTATTTGGACGATCGAACCGCACAGGTACGTGAAGAACATATCTTCTTCTTCTTCTTCTTTTCCTTATGAACGTAATAGCAGTTCATATAAGTTTCTCTTTGCTTCGGTTACATGAAGAACTAATAGTTCTTCATCCTCTTTTCCTCTTACAGGTTGAGGACGCAGCAGCATAAGTGAAGAACAAGGTAACGTTCTTCTAATCTCCTCTATTCTGATAGGTGAAGAAATTAATAAATGTTTCTTCTTCTGTTCCTGTAGGAGTACAGAACCGAAGAACAAGGGTTCTTCATCAAAGCCATCATCCAGTAGCTGCCATCTTAAACAGAGCATCGATCCCCTTCCCGAAACCTTCACGGTTCAATCTTCAGATTATCACAATGTAGGTTTTCTCAAGTCACTGTAGCCCAAATAAAATAACGCAAGATATATGTATAAGCATGGCATGCATACAGTTTTATTATGTTCTGCAATATTTTGAAAGAAACGCCCCTGTCAAGGGCGCTAATTTACAAGACACGACCATGCCCAGGTCGTCAATTTCATATTTGACGCCGTGTACACATGCGTTAATTACATGTAAATGTTAATCACCCACCTTAAGAACTGATTATCTATGAAATCATGACTATAAACAATGCATGATCCTCTGTCTTCAACTTGCTAACGTTACTGTCCTGATATTATCTTCGTTCCTCTGTTATCCTGAAATTATTACTGTCCTTCAAAAACTTTAAGTAACGACCTTGACAAAGTCGTTTTACACATTTTAACGCCCTGCCATAGGGCGTAAATTGAAAAGACACGCCCCTTCCTAGGGCGTTTATCGGTCAAAATCCTGAAATACATATATTCTGTAATATAGAATTAAACAGTAACGCCCCTTGCCAGGGCGTGTTTTAGACAAATCGTGAAACATTATTGAAATTCTGTCAAATATATAAATAATGAGACGCCTGCTGCTGTAGTCGTCAACTCTTTAAGAAACGACCCCGTCCAGGGCGCGTTTTAGATAAATTACTGAATTATTGGAAATTCTGCAAAACGGAACATATGTAAACGCCTTTCTCTTAGGCGTTACTTACTTGAGAAACGACTTGACCTAAGTCGTTATTTTCTGTAAACTGATTTTTATCCTGATTTTATAACCGATGGGTTCATATTATACATATACGTATATATCGGCATTATTCTCCACTCCGTGAGTATAGTCCCACTTTTCACGTTGTTTCATCGATCACACTCAACTCTCATTGACATACAAGCTCTCCATTGGACATTCCGTTCCTTTGGACTAGCGAGTTAGTCATAGAGACCTCCGTAAGACTCCTCGTAGCCTTGGATTCCCTCAAGGCCGACTGAGCTGGTTGTACCCTAAAAACCCATTACACCATTGATGCCATGTCAATCTAAAGAAACATGGTATACCGGCCCTTATGATTATACAAAGAGTATATCATAAGAAATTCTTAATGGGATGATGATATCATGCCATATCATGTCATTCTTGTAAACCTCAATTCTATGATAAGAATGAGGGTATCTTACCTTTGATATACTGTTCATGTGGACCTCAATTCTATATATAAAATATCCATATCGATTTGTCATGGTACCTAAGTTAAGGGAACCTAATTCCACCTAGTTTCATCGATAATCGTGATTATACCGTTATTATCGCCAATCTATGTCCTTTGTCATATTTTGGACTCTATTCTATCAAAGTTGTCGTACGTGTCTACAAGCTTGATTATTGAAATTCTATGTTGGCTATAAACAAGAGTGGATGTCAAAACACATGATAAATGCCTGAGCATATAGGGCCCGATCTGGTCCTGGGAGGAGCACCCGAAAGTACTTGTGCCCATGGGAGTTAAAATGATAAGGTATCTGGCATTATACCGAGTACTTGACTTGCTTGATTGGACATTCCACACACATCTTGTACTTGAATCGTACTTGACTTGACATGAAATGCGTGGCCCGCAAAAGGGTAATTTACTTGCTTGATACATGATAGCCAAAGTTCTTGACATGACTTGTTAAACGTACTTGCTTGAATATCTTGAATAAACTTGTTATCTTGTTGAAAGTTCATGATTAAGTTCATCTTATGTCCTTGATATTACATTCTCTCTATCTTGTCGTTTTATGCGAGCATGCATAGCTTTATCGCATTCATGAAAATGTAATTACTTAAACCCCTTGCTAGTACTTGAGATATAATTTCCTACTGAGCGTTCGCTCATCCCGTTTGTCCCTTTTTACTTTTCAGGTAAGTCCGACGACGATGGAAGTCAATCGGATGGGAATGGTCATGAGTGAAAGTGCTAGAGCTGCTCAAGTGTCATCTAGTCTTTTCTATAGTTTCTTGAGTCAACTATGTACTTTTCTTTTTATTAAACAGAGTATTGGATTTGTAATAGTCTATTATAAAGGAATAAAGGATTGGGTTATCTTGCTATTTTGCGCATCTCTGTCTTTGTGTCGAATACACGACCACTCTGATTGACATGATTGATATAGACACATCGCGCACCTCCGGGTATCTTCCGCGCTCGGGGCGTGACAGTCTTTGTGGTATCAGAGCCTAGGGTATTCAATTCCTAGGAAAAACCCAAGTCCAAGGATAAGTTTGAACCTTTAAACCAGTGAGATTGGGTAGAACCAAGGGTTAAATTTAACATAGTGTACGAGTCTTTAAATACGATCACGTACTGATATAGTTATTGTAATTGTAGGATAATGGCTGCCGAACGTGCTCAATGGCGCAACATGCAGTGTACCCTCCAAGGGATGACTCAAGTGCTACAACAGGTAGCACAAGGTGGTGCTCTACGAGCTGGAAGCTTACACCAAGCATTTAAGAACATGAATCCCCCGAAGTTCACGGGATCGATCGATCCGGACGATGCCGAGCATTGGGTTCGGGAAACCGAACGCATATTCCGTGTCATGCAATGCACGGATCAGAACAAAGTTCTATTAGCTACATTCCAGTTAGAGAAAGATGCTAGGTGCTGGTGGGAGTCTATTGAAGCAACCATCGATCCTACTCAAGTAACATGGGAAGAATTTGTGGAATACTTCAATGCTAAATATTTCTCGGACCGAGTCCAAGAAAAGAAGGCTGCAGAATTCGCTGCATTGAAGCAACGATCTTTATCATTAGCAGATTATGAAGCTCAGTTCTCCAGGTTGTCTAGATATGCTAAGCATCTTATTAGCACGGAGAAGATGAAAGCCCGTAGATTTCTTAATGGGCTTAGGCCCCACTACATTACTCAACTGGCGCCAATGGACATCCAAGTTTATTCCGAAATAGTGCGCCGAGTTCAATTACTTGAAGATGCCACGGAACTATCTGATAGGATCCGTGGGAAAGATAAGAAGGAGCAAGTCACAAGTTCGGGTTCTTTCAAACCCAACTTTAAGAAGAGGCCCAATAATGGAGGTTCATCCTCTCAAGATTCCAAGTTCAAGAAATCCAAGCCCTTCTCTATCACCACTACACCTTCTAATACAGTATGCAAGCATTGTGACAAGGCTGGTCACAAGACCGAAGAATGCTGGAGGAAATTAGGAGCTTGTCTCCGTTGTGGGAGTCGCGAACATCAGATTCCCGATTGTCCATTAATGAATGACCAAGCCGGTGACGGTAAACGCCCGGTGACGAAGAATGCTCGTCTTCATGCAATCCAGGAGACCGAACCTGAAGAAGAAGGCGGATTAGTGGAAGGTACATTGAAAATTTGTTCCAAAAGTGCTTATGTCTTATTTGATACGGGTGCATCGCATTCCTTTATTTCTAAGAAGTTTGCCGACCCGTTACCGTTAGAACCAGAATGGATAAAAATAGTCCTAACTACTCCTCTGGGAAGTGAAAATGATATTACTCATCACTATCAAAACTGTGAGGTAATGGTTCAAGGTAGGAATTTACCTATAGATCTCATATGCCTCGATCTAAAGGAGTATGATGTTATACTGGGAGCGGACTGGTTATCCAAATACCATGCAACGGTTGATTGCCGCAATAGCCAAATTGCTTTTAAAGATTTTCCAGAATTAGTCTTTTCTCGCCCCAAGAGTCGGAGCAAATCCCCTCTTATTTCGGCTCTTCGAGCAAGCAAGCTCGTCAGGAAAGGATGTGTATCCTTCCTTGCATTTGTCACAGTTAAGGAAATAAAGGACACTAAGATAGAAGACATTCAGGTAGTGCAAGAATTTTCAGACGTATTTTCGGAAGATTTGCCGGGATTACCCCCTCAAAGGGAAGTGGCCTTCACCATTGACTTAGTCCCTGGTGCTGGTCCAGTTTCAAAGGCACCCTATAGAATGTCCCCGGCTGAACTCAAAGAGTTGAAGGAGCAGTTGATGGAACTGATTCGAAAAGGGTTTATTAGACCAAGTACTTCCCCGTGGGGAGCACCAGTCTTATTTGTGAGGAAGAAGGACGGATCCATGAGATTGTGCATCGACTATCGACAGTTGAATCATCTCACTATCAAGAACAAGTATCCACTGCCGAGAATTGATGAGTTATTTGATCAGATTTCAGGATCCAAATATTTTTCCAAAATTGATCTCAGGTCAGGATATCATCAATTAAGAATCAAGGATGATGACATTCATAAGACTGCATTCAGAAGCAGGTATGGCCATTACGAATTTGTTGTTATGCCTTTTGGACTAACAAATGCCCCTGCTGCCTTTATGCAGTTAATGAATAGCATATTCAGGCCTTATCTAGATCAATTTGTGGTGGTTTTCATTGATGATATATTGATATATTTCAAGACTAAGGAAGAACATGAAAAACATTTGAGGATTGCATTGCAAGTCTTGAGGACAAATCAATTATATGCAAAACTCAGCAAGTGTGAATTCTGGCTTGAAGAAGTGGCTTTTCTAGGACATGTGATTTCACGAGATGGATTATCTGTTGATCCATCAAAGGTTGAAGCTGTTAGAAACTGGGGAAGACCAACCAATGCTAGCGAGATCAGAAGTTTCTTAGGTCTTGCAGGCTATTATCGGCGATTCATCAAAGATTTCTCTAAGATCGCCGTACCACTTACAAGATTAACACGCAAGGAGATCCGATATGAATGGAGTGAGGAATGTGAAAGAAGTTTCCAAACTCTCAAGGATCATCTCACTACAGCTCCGGTGTTAGCTCTACCAATAGAAGGAGAGAAATTCGAGGTTTACACAGATGCTTCTGGCATTGGCCTCGGATGTGTCCTAATGCAACAAGGAAAGGTCATAGCATACTCTTCACGTCAACTGAAGAAGCATGAGGAGAATTACCCCGTCCATGACTTAGAACTGGCTGCGGTGGTATTTGCCCTAAAGATATGGAGACACTACTTATATGGAGTGCAGTTTACTGTATACTCCGATCACAAGAGTCTCAAATATCTATTCTCACAAAAGGAGCTAAACATGAGACAAAGACGCTGGCTAGAATATCTCAAGGACTTCGACTTCAATATATAATACCATCCCGAAAAGGGTAATTATGTTGCGGATGCCCTTAGTCGAAAGCCGAGAGCAATGATAGCCAATTATATGATACAAGAATGGAGGTTGCTAGAACAATTCTCCAAGCTCAATATAAGCTTGGACAAGGAAGCCAAATTTATCACATTATCTCATGTAAGCATACAGTCAGATTTATTATCTGAGATACAAGCACTTCAGGATGATGATCCTATATTAGTGGAAATCAAAGGCAGATTAGAAGGACAATCTGATTTTCAACTAACTTCTGATGGAAGATTATTATTCAAAGGTAGAACTTGTATACCCGACTGTCCGGAATTAAAGAAGAAGATCTTAGATGAAGCTCACCGATCAAGGTACACTATTCATCTAGGATCAACCAAAATGTACCAAGATGTAAAGAGAAACTTTTGGTGGCCCAACATGAAAAGAGAAATAGCGGACTATGTATCACGCTGTCTCACATGCCAACAAGTCAAGGCGGAACACCAAAAGCCTGCTGGAAAACTACATCCTCTAAATATTCCAAAATGGAAGTGGGAGGATATTGGTATGGATTTCATCATGGGTCTATCTAAATCCAAAGGAGGACATGATGGAATATGGGTTATCATTGACCGTTTAACTAAATCGGCGCATTTCTTGCCAATAAAGAGTCGATGGTCAATTGATGTCTTAGCTGCATTATATATCAAGGAAATAGTCAGGTTACATGGAATTCCTGTCTCAATCGTGTCTGATAGAGATCCCCGTTTCACTTCTCATTTTTGGAAGGGATTACAACATTCGTTGGGGACAAGACTAAATTTTAGTACAGCTTTTCATCCTCAAACGGATGGTCAGACCGAGAGAACTAATCAAGTTGTTGAGGATATGCTAAGAGCTTGCATCATTGACTTTGGTGGAAGCTGGCATGAACACTTGCCTCTAGTTGAATTTGCATATAATAATAGCTACCAAGCTAGTATCCAAATGGCACCTTTCGAAGCTTTATATGGAAGGAGTTACCGATCACCTTTATGCTGGAACGAAGTTGGAGAGAAACAACTGTTAGGTCCAGACATGGTAAGGGATACAACAGAGAAGATACAAGTGATCAGAAAAAGATTGCAAGTTGCTCAGACCAGACAAAAGGCTTATGCTGATACAAGGAGAAGAGATCTTGAATTCCAGGTTGGAGATCATGTATTTCTTAAAATATCGCCTGGACGTGGCATACGAAGATTTGGTGTTAAGGGCAAGCTTACGCCAAGATTCATCGGACCATTTGAGATACTCGAAAGAGTTGGCGAGGTTGCTTATCGCATCGCATTGCCTCCTCAATTGTCTGAAGTACACAATGTATTTCACATATCCATGTTGAAAAAGTATGTACACGACCCATCACACATTATTGAACATGGAGATCTGGTGATCAAGAAAGATCTCACATATGAACAGAAGCCTATGAAAATCTTAAATCGTGAAATACGAGCTCTAAGGAATAAGGTTATTCCCATGCTTAAGGTGCAATGGAATAAGAATTCTGAACACGAAGCGACATGGGAGACCGAGGAATCTATGAAGAAACGATTTACCGACTTGTTCTAAGAGGTATATACTCTACACTCTCCGCGTGTATACAGAATATGCAATTGAATTTGGGGACCAAATTCTTTTTAAGTGGGGGAGGGTGTAGCAACCCTGACAAATGAATATTTGAAATGAATTAAAACATATATATTACAGAAGTAATACAGATAATAAGAATGGGGCTAACCAGACGAAATAAAACATATTACAAATAACGCCTCTTAGTAAGGCGTTAATTTAAAAAGAAACGCCTCTATATACGGCGTAACTAAAGAAAGGACGCCCTCACCTGCCGGCGTCAAATTCCAACGCCAAAGACGGTAAGCCAATAAACGCCCCAATCTTGGGCGTGTTTTAGAAACATGAAACGCCCTTCCTCAAGGCGCTTCTTAAGACACGACCTGCACAAGGTCGTCAATTAAAGAATCGACGACCTGACCTAAGTCGTTAATTCCATTCGAGTTCCGTTCGACACGGGAGCTTATCCAGGGAATGATTATGTTAATCCAGTAAGTATTTAATAGGGCAAGGACTCTATATTGGAAGCATTACTTCTACTAGAACACTAACCTTAACAGGACGTCCAAAATCCTATAAATAATCTTGATCGAACAAACCCTAAACCTATTTGGACGATCGAACCGCACAGGTACGTGAAGAACATATCTTCTTCTTCTTCTTCTTTTCCTTATGAACGTAATAGCAGTTCATATAAGTTTCTCTTTGCTTCGGTTACATGAAGAACTAATAGTTCTTCATCCTCTTTTCCTCTTACAGGTTGAGGACGCAGCAGCATAAGTGAAGAACAAGGTAACGTTCTTCTAATCTCCTCTGTTCTGATAGGTGAAGAAATTAATAAATGTTTCTTCTTCTGTTCCTGTAGGAGTACAGAACCGAAGAACAAGGGTTCTTCATCAAAGCCATCATCCAGTAGCTGCCATCTTAAACAGAGCATCGATCCCCTTCCCGAAACCTTCACGGTTCAATCTTCAGATTATCACAATGTAGGTTTTCTCAAGTCACTGTAGCCCAAATAAAATAACGCAAGATATATGTATAAGCATGGCATGCATACAGTTTTATTATGTTCTGCAATATTTTGAAAGAAACGCCCCTGTCAAGGGCGCTAATTTACAAGACACGACCATGCCCAGGTCGTCAATTTCATATTTGACGCCCTGTACACATCGTTAATTACATGTAAATGTTAATCACCCACCTTAAGAACTGATTATCTATGAAATCATGACTATAAACAATGCATGATCCTCTGTCTTCAACTTGCTAATGTTACTGTCCTGATATTATCTTCGTTCCTCTGTTATCCTGAAATTATTACTGTCCTTCAAAAACTTTAAGTAACGACCTTGACAAAGTCGTTTTACACATTTTAACGCCCTGTCATAGGGCGTAAATTGAAAAGACACGCCCCTTCCTAGGGCGTTTATCGGTCAAAATCCTGAAATACATATATTCTGTAATATAGAATTAAACAGTAACGCCCCTTGCCAGGGCGTGTTTTAGACAAATCGTGAAAAATTATTGAAATTCTGTCAAATATATAAATAATGAGACGCATGCTGCTGTAGTCGTCAACTCTTTAAGAAACGACCCCGTCCAGGGCGCGTTTTAGATAAATTACTGAATTATTGGAAATTCTGCAAAACGGAACATATGTAAACGCCTTTCTCTTAGGCGTTACTTACTTGAGAAACGACTTGACCTAAGTCGTTATTTTCTGTAAACTGATTTTTATCCTGATTCTATAACCGATGGGTTCATATTATACATATACGTATATATCGGCACTATTCTCCACTCCGTGAGTATAGTCCCACTTTTCACGTTGTTTCATCGATCACACTCAACTCTCATTGACATACAAGCTCTCCATTGGACATTCCGTTCCTTTGGACTAGCGAGTTAGTCATAGAGACCTCCGTAAGACTCCTCGTAGCCTTGGATTCCCTCAAGGCCGACTGAGCTGGTTGTACCCTAAAAACCCATTACACCATTGATGCCATGTCAATCTAAAGAAACATGGTATACCGGCCCTTATGATTATACAAAGAGTATATCATAAGAAATTCTTAATGGGATGATGATATCATGCCATATCATGTCATTCTTGTAAACCTCAATTCTATGATAAGAATGAGGGTATCTTACCTTTGATATACTGTTCATGTGGACCTCAATTCTATATATAGAATGTCCATATCGATTTGTCATGGTACCTAAGTTAAGGGAACCTAATTCCACCTAGTTTCATCGATAATCATGATTATACCGTTATTATCGCCAATCTATGTCCTTTGTCATATTTTGGACTCTATTCTATCAAAGTTGTCGTACGTGTCTACAAGCTTGATTATTGAAATTCTATGTTGGCTATAAACAAGAGTGGATGTCAAAACACATGATAAATGCCTGCGCAGATAGGGCCCGATCTGGTCCTGGGAGGAGCACCCGAAAGTACTTGTGCCCATGGGAGTTAAAATGATAAGGTATCTGGCATTATACCGAGTACTTGACTTGCTTGATTGGACATTCCACACACATCTTGTACTTGAATCGTACTTGACTTGACATGAAATGCGTGGCCCGCAAAAGGGTAATTTACTTGCTTGATACATGATAGCCAAAGTTCTTGACATGACTTGTTAAACGTACTTGCTTGAATATCTTGAATTGATGTCCCCATCAATTCTCCCCGGGTGGGAGAAACTCGACCCCATTGAGTAAGGGGTGCGGTTGCGCATGTATCGCTCCTGCGGATCTATCGGATGTGGACCGTGCTCTCCATCGTACCAGGCAGCATGGGTACGCTCCACTCCTAGTAATTGTCACATGCTCATCCCGTATATGTTCTTTATGCACACGCTGCTGTGGGGATGAAGCTAGTAGTGGACACTCTGGGGTGGGGTCACTCTCAAAGGGAGGAGACGGCTCGAAGATTCACTAGGAATCACCACTGGGTCCCTGAAGGTGACTAGATCCGAGACTATGAAAGTAGAGCTGATCCCAAATTCTGACAAGTCTACAACGTACGCATGAGATCCGACTTACCTCACACTCGAAAGGGACTGACATTGCGAGCGTACATTAGACCGACTCGACTCAACATATGCAGACTTTGACTTGACACATGTAGACTCCCAACAGACTGGATGACAATAAACGAAAAGAAAAAAGACTCACACAAGACCCTAGACTCATACATAATGCAGTGACATTACCCATAGACATCATCCGGGTGCTGCATCTTGGGTGTCGATAGGTTCCTCCGGGTCATCCTCATAGAATTCGTCAACTAATCCCTATTCGGCCTCATAGCTGACATACATGAGCCCGGAAGGTGAGGCTTCTCCAACCCTTTTGTCCCCTAGGGCTAGTCATGTACGAGTGGGACACTGGCCTGCAAAGTGGCCAGACCCCTGACAGCGATAACACTACTATCGTGACCCACTAGTCTCCCCGATAAGTGTTCCCTTACCCTTATCCTCCTGACGGACAGGTGGTGTATGCAACATGGGAGGGGGTGTGGGTGCTGGTAGATGGGCAATGGGTGCCGAGGGGCGGGCAATGGGTGCCCGTGGTTGGGATGGAGGTAGATCCCTGGGCGGGGGAGGGCGAGGCCTTGGAGCGAATTGCTCCTGACGGGCGGGCTCCTAAGGTCGAGCCATGGGGGCCCTCTGATATGGGCCTAAAGAGCTACGGGGCTCGGCACTAGGGAGAGGGATGGGGCCTGGCCATTGGGTAGACTCGAACTCTCCCTCAAACTGCTCCAACTCGAGAGCAATCTGATACGCCTCTTCCAACATTTTTGCATTGCGGCAGAAAAGCTCATACTGGTAGTGTGGCCTTAGACCATGTCGAAAGCGGGAAACGGACATGGTGCTCTCCTCTGAGACACCACATAGTAGAAAATACTCATCAAATTCAGCGATGTACTCGGAGACGGACCGATCTCCCTGGTTGAGACTCTGCCACCTATCAATATGTCGTTGACAGTATGTGGCAGGAAGGTACTTTTGCCAGAGTTTGACCTTCATCTCACCCCATGTCCCAACCTGGGGGTCTTGCCGATGAAATAACAAGCTCTCTACGTTCTTCCAATATGTCTGTGCATGTCCCATCAGTTTCATGGTCGCGAATCAGACTCTTCGACGGTCCGTCATATCGAACCAATCGAAGTACTGGTCCATGCCGGACTCCCAATCTAAATAGACTTTCGGATCCAAGGACCCGTCAAAAATGGGAGGGTCCGCTCGCATGGTCCTTAGGACTCTATCATCCTCCTCATCTCTCTACTGCTGAAAGCCATGACGGCATCGGTCATACCCTTCATAAGCGTTATCGAACCCATATTCCTCAAGACCAAGGCCACGGAGCTGTGGTTCGGGGGCCCGGTGAGGTGTGGGCTGAGGAGCATGTGTGGGTGGGTCCAGGGCTACGGGAGCAGGCTGGACCTGGGCTATGGGAGCGACTTGGCTTTGGACCACCACTGGAGTGGGTGTGGGTGGGCCCTGGGCTGCTCTAGGATGGTCTCCATGTGACATCCTCTCCAACCGTCTGACCAAACCTTGGACAGATCTGTCAGATGACTCCATCCGTTTCTCCATGGCATTAAGTCGGCCATCATACGGTCCGAGAAGCTCTTAAAGGTCGCCTCGGATTGGTCCATCCAGGCTACGAGGGCCATTATCGCCTCATGCAAGGAGTGTAGGTCTCCAGAGACGGTATCCCGTGGATTTGCCATAGACGCGGGGTGATGGTATTGGGTACCTCGCCGGGTGGCATGGAACGACACAAAGCTTGGAATGCACTCACTAATGCAAACTAAAGAACCTAGACTCCAAGATTCGGTACAGGGCGGAGGTGGGATCCGAAGATCTACTCACGCAAGTGTGCAACCTTCCTAATAAGCGTAACCTATTGTTCCGGAAACACCTTTTGGTATATCAAATAATGCAATGAAATGCAACTCTCAGGGACCGACTACCCTAGACTCTAACCTACTCTGATACCAATTTGATGCTGGACGGGACATGACTCGATGCCAATTTGGATGCGAACCTTGGACTCTAGGCAAACTCGCGACTCATCCCTGGCGAGGGAAACGTGCGGATGTGCGCGGTTGAGAAACCGGCAATGAGCTAGGGTGGTCAACTCTCTTTCGTGCCCGGATCGAGTCACGAGATGGGTTTCTCTCTCTCTCGCAACGGTGATTGAAATTATTTAAAGAGCTAGCTTAACCTATCACAGTCAAGCAGTGGCATATAGAAATATACGAAGTAAGCAGAATGCCGAGTGAGGGAGAAGAAATGATACCTCCACGCTCAGGGTGTGGGGAAGGTGACCCCAGCCAAGAATCGTCCTCCCGGTACAAACAATTATCAATAATTTAAAGAAATGAATTTCACTGCCCACTCCATGCAGGGAGGTAAAGGGAAATAGTGGGACACAGGAATATCGCACTTGGGTTGACGGGTGGCTTTTGGGCAGCTTCGACGGTTCCGACGCGCTGCTACTCGGTGCGATAGCATGTTGTCTCGAACTTGTTCTACTGTTTCAGCACTGCGCGACTCGGCGGAAATAATTACGGCGATCAGCTCCGACGTTGGATCGATGCGAAACCAGCGCCGTTGCGAAACTATCTTGCAGATCTACGACCACCTGGTGTTACAGGAATTTTCCTATCTCTGTATCCTCCTTGGTGGAATTTAGAATAGACGGACCTTCTGTCTCAGGAAATATCAGGCAGACTGGGATCTGCCTGAAAACGTTGTTTGACCGAATGGCAAGTGGTGGATCTAGGATTTGGAATTTTTATGGATGATAGATGGGAGTGTGTGGATGACGTAAATTTTTTTTGGTAATGTTTGGAAGGGGTTTAGTGGGTGAAATGGATTTTATGGCAGGAAAGGTCAGATCTGGACTACTGGGAACAGAACAAGATCTGGTTCTTGCAGAGGTTTTTAGGAAGGGAAAACGAACTCACACAATCATGAAAAGAATTGTGGCACGGGGTTTTAGTAGACAGAAGTTCCAGTCCAAATTTTCGCTTGATCTGAAATTGAAAAGGGGGTCAAATCGAAGAAGAGATGGGCTGCTAGAACACAGATCTGCACAGGGGCAGATTGTGTAGATAGTGAGATTTAAAATGGAAAGGGGGGCAAACGAAATGGGATATATGTGAAACTTTTTATGGGATGTGGGAACAATAAGGGGAACTCACCCTAATAATTTCAGCTTGAACAGATCTTCGGATGGAGAGCTAAAAATTGGGCTTCAAGCTGCTGGAAGGTGGTAGATAGACTCCGACGACGAGGCAGTGGTGGTGCGACGGCGGCTCGATGGCGGCGGTGCTGAGCTTCTCACCCACTAGAGGACTGATATGGAGGTATCACACCTTAGAAGAAGGGAGCTTTCACACTTGCAAGGGGTTGGGGGAGAGAGGGGTGTGCCCTTGGGCTCCTTGGGGGGCAAATGCCAATTTTCTTTCATTAATCTTATGAAAATAGCAAAATACATGGATTATATAACTCCCACCTAAAGACCTAATTACCCTCAGATCTAGAGTTAGGGAGGGGCAAATAAGGGATAGAAAATTCTTCTCGATCCCATGTGGTCAAAATAACACATAATAAAAAAACTAAAAGGGTGGAAAATTGGGGGGGGGGGGGGGGGCGCCCATGGCAAGTGGGCATCTTGGACTTTTCTTGGTCCAACTTTGAAAGGTCTTGGTCTAAGCCCACCTTAGACCTTGGACCAGCCCCACATGGGCCCTAGAGCCTAGGTAGACCAATGGGAAAGAAGGTGGGGGTCCCGCCGGGCCAACATGGCCTTTTGCAAAGAAACCCACTAAAACTTAAGGACTCACACTTTGGCTTATAGTTGCCATACAATTACAAACCCATTTGACACAAGGGTATAAATGCAAACAAAACAAAAAACAAAAAAAAATAGTGACCTTGCTTTGATGTCCCCATCAATTCTCCCCGGGTGGGAGAAACTTGACACCGTAGAGTAAGGGGTGTGGTTGCGCATGTATCGCTCCTGCGGATCTATCGGATGTGGACCGTGCTCTCCACCGTACCAGGTAGCGCGGGTACACTCCACTCCTAGTAATCGTCACATGCTCATCTCGTATATGTTCTTTATGCACACGCTGCTGTGGGGATGAAGCTAGTGGTGGACACTCTGGGGTGGGGTCACTCTCAAAGGGAGGAGACGGCTCGAAGACTCACTAGGAATCACCGTTGGGTCCCTGAAGGTGACTAGATCCGAGACTATGAAAGTAGAGCTGATCCCAAATTCTGGCAAGTCTACAACATACACATGAGATCCGACTTGCCTCACACTCGAAAGGGACTAACACCGCGAGCGTGCATTAGCCCGACTCGACTCAACGTATGCAGACTTTGACTTGACACATGAAGACTCCCAACAGACTAGACGACCACAAAAGAAAAGAAAAAAGACTCACACAAGACCTTAGACTCATACATAATGTAGTGACATTACCGCTACACATCATCCGGGTGCTGCATCCTGGGTGTCGATAGGTTCCTCCAGGTCATCCTCATAGAATTTGTCAGCTAATCCCTGTTCGGCCTCATAGCTGACAGACATGAGCCCGGAAGGTGAGGCTTCTCCAACCCTTTTGTCCCCTAGGGCTAGTGATGTACGAGTGGGACACTGGCCTGCAAAGTGGCCAAACCCTTGACAGCGATAACACTTCTGTCGTGACTCACTAGTCTCCCTATAAGTGGTCCCTTGCCCTTATCCTCCCGACGGACAGGTGGTGTAGGCAACTGGGGCGGGGGTGTGGGTGCCGGTAGATGGGCAATGGGTGTCGGTGGTTGAGATGGAGGTAGATCCCTGGGCGGGGGAGGGCGAGGCCTTGGAGCTAATTGCTCTTGATGGGCGGGCTCCTGAGATCGAGCCATGGGGGCCCTCTGATATGGGCCTAAAGAGCTACGGGGCTCGGCACTACGAAGTGGGACGGGGCCCGACCGTTGGATAGACTCGAACTCTCCCTCAAACTGCACCAACTCGAGAGCAACCTGGCAGCCTTATTTTCCTATAAATAGGACACTTTCGGCCATGAAACAAAAAAGAAAGAGGGGAGAGACATAAAAAAAAGTCAGGATAGTTCGAAGGAGGTCTAGCCACCTTCCCCGTTCTAGTTTTCTCCCTAAGAGTTAGAGGGCTTGATCAAAGGAAGGGTTCTTCTGTTGCAGCATTTGAGGCAGAGTATCTTTCGGATCCCCTGTTTCAATTCACAGGTAGTTTCCCACTGTGAACAGCGCCCCAAGGGTCACCGATCTCCCTCCCTTTCCTGTAGCCTCTTTTTCTCCTTAATGTATGCCGAGCATTGAGATTTTGAGCCCGAACTGAATGATCCCTCTCATATTTTCCATGCTAGTGTAATCTCTATTCCTCTTTAGTTCTCGGCAGATGATGAGTTTGTAAAAAGCCCCTCGAGGTGACATTTCCCCTCCCCCTTTTTACCAGCTGCAATTCTATTGATTACTAATTGTAATAAGTACTCTGAGATATTTCTAATCAATAAACATGTGCGATGTTGCAGGAATAACTTGTAGTGATAATCTTCTTTTTCTATCCTCTGCATTCTTTTATATCTTCATGTCTCCATTCGTTGGAAATGAACCCTCCTAAGGCAAGGGGGCCCTTTCAGGGCTACAGATGCTCGACCTCCGATCCATCCGTGTAATGCGTGTGATGCCTTATGTCCTTTGAAATTGTGGTTAGTCTTACAACTGCTGGCGCAACTACATCCCACGGCAGAGGGAAAGTCTCTGTGATCGATCAATGCCCCCCATGGGCAATATTAGCTTAACGGACCCCTCCCCATATCTATCTATGGGCCCAGGCTGTTTACTCCGACATGGATTCTTTTTATGCATCCGATGGGTGTGCTCTTTGTGTGTTTAATGGGCATGCTCTCTCTCTCTCTCTCTCTCTCTCTCTCTCTCTCTCTCTCTCTCTCTCTCTCTCTCTCTCTCTCTCTCTCTCTCTCTCTCTCTCTCTCTCTCTCTCTGTGTGTGTGTGTGTGTGTGTGTGTGTGTGCAATGAAGAAACCTTGTGGAGCTGGCCATCTATCTTCTCACCCACGCCCATGAGTTATGGGGGCTATGGCATATTCCCAGATTTCCCATTCAATTCTATCCGTTAGAATGTCGTTGCTCATTTTACATCAATTATCTCGGCGCTTAGGTCAATCACATACACGAGCCTCTTCTGTTTGTTCAAATGCCCACCAGAATTTCACCTCTGACAACCCCCTGCATACGCACACTCCCTCGGTTGCATCCCCTTTGAGCTTAAGTTAGCAATATATTTCATCCATGCATTCGGTATTATAGTCTGCACTTAACCCACACGTTCTATAGTTTAGCACGTGAGTCACATCCCTATCTCAGCTGCGCATTTCATTAACATTCAGTCTGCATAAGTATCGAGTGTCATAATTTCTTATCCCCGTTTGGGACATGGATTTGATAGCTCCGTCAGCATGATCTATGATCCCATATTCTGGGGTGATAATATGATTTCTTCGGCTTCATCAATGTTTTCTTTATATATAATATGGGCCCGCCACTGGGGAGGGGTACATCTCGCCGCTCAAACAATTTCACAATGCTCTGATTTAATTCTGTTCCTACTTTCCCGATGTTCAGATTTTCTAATCACCCTTGGGTCCCCGGGGGCTTGCTTCCTATCAGCATGGTCCTCGAAGGACCCCCTTTAAAGGGGTGAATATCCACAGCCACAAGATTGGCAACAGTTTAAGTCCACGCCTCGAAATCGAGACTGTGACAGGCCGTAGGTCATCGGAGCCCCATGTAGGCTAGTCCTCGAGGCTTTCGCACCCAATTCGGGTCATGGGGTTGCCACTTTCAGCTTACCCAACAGTTAATGAGACCATCTCGGATCCTTCCGTGGGTGAGTCTCTATTTTCCCCCCTTGCAGTCCTCCAGGATGAGGGGAGATGCTACCAAAATTTACCCCGCACTCTGCGGCTTTTCTGTTTATTTTCTTCCTCGTTCCAAATGCAACTAAGAGCCTTTTAGATGTCAAAAGGGGGCTAACATTAAATAATAAAAGAAAAGAATATGAGAGTGAACCCCTGGGTCGACTTGCCTTTGGAGCAAGTCGACTTGCTCTTCAGCAAATCAACTTGCTCCCATGGAGCAAGTCGACTTGCTCCTCAGCAAGTCAACTTGCCCCGGGTTCTGGCCGATTCCCCACTTCTTTTTAGGTTCTATTTGATACTCCTATGAAGATATGTTGCACAGGGGTCAACCTTCCTAGTCCAGACCTTTGTCCAATGGCAGCTTCCTCTGTGAATGAGGGCGAATAGTTTGATTTAACAAAGAAGAAATGAAAAAATGAGATTTGAAACAAAAGAAGTTTAGCATCCCTTGATTTGCTATACTAAGTCCATATCATGAGCAAGAAGCGAATAAGTGAGAGAAGAAGAAAAGAAGAGAATTATACTAGAGATTGAGTCGACCCAGCCCTCACCCTGACGCAGTGAGGTTCTGGGTCAGTGCAGCAAGTGCACTGGGTTGACCCCCCAAGTCCTACGTCGACTCATCCTAGCCCAATCAGTTTGGTTGGGTCTGCATGGCCCATGCCGACCCCTCCCCCTGTGGGTATTGTGTATTAAAAGAAGGGAATGATTCCCCCAGACAAAAAATAATAACAATAATAAAGAAGAAGAAGAAGAAGAAGAAGAAGAAGGAAGAGAAGAATAAATAGCCAACTTTGGCCTATGATCCCTTTCTGCAGATCAAACGAAACCCATTAGACATGGGACAGTCTGAACCGGTGGCCATCCTCACCTGACAGGTGATACGGGGGAGAGGGGGAAGCCAAATGAGCCAGTGCGAAGGATCCCTTTGCGTCGAATCACCCTCTCCTAACCAGTGGACCCTTCGCGCCGAATCACCCTCTCCCCACCAGTTCGCCTCATCCTTCTCTCTCTCTTCCCCTCCGTGCCGATACAACCTTCCACCGATTCAGTGCTCTTCATCCCCCTTCGCCTGCCACCGATACAAGCCTTACTCCTTCCCCCATTTTATCATTTTCTTTTTCTTCGCCGAACTACATGATCACCATACACCCCAGGTCGATTCATCTGGTTTCGAGTCGACTCAATGGCTCCATCAATCAACTGGCCGTGGATTTATCAGCTAATCGGCTCGCCAGACCCCTCGATCAACTAGCTCCCCTGTCCTCCTTCATTGTTTCATCCTGACTGGCCCATGGCTACTCACATCACTAAAATAAAATAAAATAAAATAAAAGAATAATTATAATAATTATAATGGTGATATTAACCAGGGCATACTTGCATGTGCACGTTAAGTATACTTATGTGCATATAAATATACATCTATCCTACCATGTGCCTGCATGTCATGATACCATGGTATATCAAATGGTGATTTATGGAAGGTCAAATCCAGTCTGACTGAAAGCTTTCACTATGCGTGAATAAAAAATTTTCGTCTCATGTCGGAAATCAATTTAATCAAATAAGTATCGTTACATTGCATGCTTGGATGCGTGATTAAACCCTGCTCCATGCAGTAAACATTTCTTAAATTTATGTGTTCCCTTTTATTCATTAGCCCTGAGGGCTCCTCTTGCTTGGCGATTAATCAATGGTTTTATCCTTTTCGAAGAGATGTAATTAACGCCGATACCTATATGGTGCGGCGGACTTCCGGTCCCGACACGAACATCACTTTCGTCTGATCAGTCAAATGGAGCACACAATAAACTTGTCACATGTGTGACTAGGATGCCCACACAATTAATAACGAATAAACCAAAAAGATCCACAAATAAATTAATAAATAGATCCTCATCCCCATCGAGTTGGCACGCCCGGTGGGATCGAGTCTCCCTTCATCTCTTCGCTAAGATTAAGGGCCATCAAGGTCCCTTATTAAATATTGATGATTTGTTTCGTGTCATTTACTAAAGACACAATGGTTTCGGGACTTGCCGCACTTACCTTCAGCCCCCAAGTCGTGGTCGATCATGCGACACATGGGTACCTCGCAGTGCCAACCATGTTTGGAAGCTTTCCGCCCATCGTGGGATTCCCCAACTTTTGGGGGGTTACTTTCACCGACCTCCTAAGTGTGGCAGCTACTAAACCTGTCAAGACTGTTGCTGCTAAGAAGTCGGTGGCCCGCCAAGATGGGGGCCAAAGGTGCCGGGCCTTCTCGGAAGGTCGAACTCAACTGGTGAGCTGCATGGTGCATGACATAGCATGTAGCGCTCTCCCAGCCCACAGGAGGAGGTCTGGGGGCAATCAGGAAAGAAACTACTGAAGGAGGGCCTCTATATCTCTGCATTGGCGGCTTTCAGCCTCTGGAAAGTCCATCATGATTGGTGGCATCCATGTATTCCTGAATGGACATAAGTGATCCCAGAACGAGTCATTCAAACAGTTCTAGTTCGTTACTCTTTCCAAGCTTTAGCTGCAAGGAGAGCCGAGAAAGAAGAGGTCGGCTACCAAGGCCGAATAAAGTTGGCCCCGAGGCTGAAGAAGTTTAAGCATGTCTGGATGCCGAAGAGGATCCAGCCTACCCCGCCATCTGCACCCATCTACAACAACCCTCATCCTACCAAGGTGAGGTAGAAGAAAGGAGTTGTGCCTAGTAAGGATGCTACTGTCGTGGCTCCCTCACCCCATGCTGGTTTTAGGGCCTGTGCAAGACAGGTCGATGTTTCTATTGTAATGAAGAAATCTAATCAGTCTGCTAGGCTGTCATGGCTGGCGTACATGCCTCCGGTGCGAGGTCAGAGGCCACCTCCCACCTCCTCTCCGGATCATGATCAGGAAGGTATGGCCAGTATGGCCTAAAGTTACTTCCGGGGTTTAGGAAACCCCTCGCTTGGCCAACAACGGCTGCTCCATGCGATGGCTGCTGAAGAAGAAGAGGTAGACTAGACGCCGCTTGTAGGTAAAGATGATCCGAGGGAAGAAGAAGTTGAGCATCCGGAGGTGCCTCTAGAAGCTGACAAGGCAGAAAGAGTTTTTGTCTTTGAAAGGATGACATTCCCGCACCAATCCAGAAAGGAAGTCAGAAGGAAAGGGAAGACAATATGCGTCTACTCCTGCAATATGACAGGGGTCGCTAATCGGTACGGGGCCCTCCCAACTGAACAAGAAGAGCTTGCTAGGCTAGCTGAAAGACCTGGCCTAACAACCAGAAGAAGCAAAGCTGCTGGTGAAATTCTACGAGCCAAAGGAAAAGAAGCTGTCAATGAGGAGGTGATCACCGTCGCTGCTAATGTGGTGACGACAGAAGGGGATGAAGCTATACCAGTCATCCCGATAGAGGTGGTCTCAGGCGAGACCTCAACAGTTGCTGCCAAGGGGTCTGCCTTGGATACATCTGTATTGATGCTATTACAGAAGTACCAACAGGAAATAGAACTCCTAAATAAGCAGTTAAATGAGAGGATGAAACAAGCCTCGCTGTCCAGGCGGTCAGAAATGCCGGCGGAGTCATCACGGGGAGGTGCCAACCCGGGCGACCTTTGACCACCATGCACTCTCTTCCAACCCGTAGAGCACAGCCAGGCTTCTACCTAGCAACGCCCACCCCAGCCGTTGCTACCACCTTTGCTGCCCCAATATCATCACGTGTCGTTACTCTGTCCTGCGCCGCAGGCAACTACTCTGGTTACTCCGTACCTGTAGTCGACGCATCTTTACCCTGAGCCGGTCGGCCCGACCGCCGTAAATAGGTCGATGGTGGAAAAGATGATAGAAATGAAGCTGGCCGAGCGGGGTGAAGGAGACTATGGACATTCGATGCATACCGGGTGCCATACCCGCCTCACCATGCTGCCAAGGGGCTCCCTCCAGGGATCAACAAGCCACCAAAATTTGACAAAATTAATGGGCAGGGTTCCCCAAAAGAACACATTGCATACTACATGACAGTTATGGATGACTTGGCGGCGGATGAGTCATACCTACTGAGTTTTTTAGGTCCTCACTAACGGGGCTTACTTTTGAATAGTACTCTAGCCTACCGGCCAGATCGATGAGCGACTGGCCGGATATGTTGAGCATATCCGTGTGATTTTGATGATAACAAAACCCAGGACATTTATCTCCTACGTGCCTTGTATTAGAACAATGTTTTATGCGTTAAACCATCAAATTTCATCCCATTTCAACTTAGTGTTCAATAATCCTCCCTTGTGTTAAAATGAGCCTAAGCAAACTTGTAATCAACCATAACACAAGCTCATTGCAAGCATCGAACTCATGGATAGTTCTTAGTGTGCTAACACTTGGATTTTGTAGGTTTGGAGATTTTCGATCGACCTCTGGACCCTTGGCGGTCGACCTAAAATCACAGAATTGACAGAAGGCAACCTGTAAAATTGGCGGTCGACCGCCAGGACCCTAGCGGTCGACCTATTTTTCCATCAGCCAAATGGCTACAGGAATGCTCAGAGCGGTCGACTGCTGGCCTCTGCAGGTCGACCGCCAGCCCCGATAAGCCCATAAAAGTTGACTTTTGGCCATCTCGAAAGAAGCATCTTCTCTTGGTATTGTTTAATCCCAAAGTCACCAAACCTTCCAGGTTTTGTGGATCTGGTTCATGGGTTGATGTGACACCACCTAGGACTTACCAAGCAAGTATAATTTAGCATTCAAACGGATCGATAATGGCAACCGCTCACCCGATGCTCACCCAAGTCCTGGGGTAACTTGGCAATGCCAAGGTGAGGTTGAGAGGGTTGGGCCCTTGATGGTAGAGGGCCAGCAAGGCCAAAGTTGACTCCCAAGGGTAATGGCAGCCCAATTCAAGGGAGCCGACGTCGTGCCGAGGGCACGGGTTCCACACTTTTCCCACGGCGATGTCTTATAGCAAGGGAGCTTAAGGATCGGGCTCTCATTCACGGACAACGGAGTTATGAACTAATATTGACTGAAAAAATACTATGTAGAGCAAAGTTTGGAGCACTTACTCGACCGGTTTGAAGAAATCGATCCCGCTCGGAGACGTGGGCGAGCGGGGAGGTGTGGGGATCCCCACACGCCGCGTCGGGGCAGCTTGACCAGTTTAAACAATTACAAAACTACACCTCTCGTAGGAGGGGGATCTTGGGGTGGGGACAACTTGTTATTACATTCAAAACTACCTCCACACAGGGAGGGGCCTTCAGCCGGCCAAGCGGGGAGGGGAGAAACGGGGAAAAGAACGCCGAATGGAGACCGAGATCAGTTCTGCCTGTTCTCTACGAGTGCTGACAGACGGTCGAAGAAGTGGCTGCTGTGACTGCTCCCAAATGTTTTTGGGGACGAAACCACCTGGAAAATCTTCTTAGGAGGACCGGGAAGTCGTCCATTTTTTTTTGGAATTTCGGGAAGTCACTGTTGGCCGGGGCTGAGTCTCGAACAGGGAGGCAGACCTTCAGTTCTGACTACTTCTGGATCACCACAGCAGGAAAAAGAGGTTGCCACCAGCGCTCCCGAGCTCAAAATGAGGCTCCGCTGAAGTCGTTGGAACCGCCTGTGAGGCCTCTTTGAAACGATCCTGACGGAGATGCCAAATGTTGTTGGAGCAGACCGATAGACTCTGAACACTGAGGGGGGGTTGGTGTAGACTAAGTGGAGGCAGAACCGCGCACCCGGGGAAGAGAATTGATAACTTTCAGATCCGGATGCCAAACTGAGTTCTGCTTCTTGGGGATGAAAGAAAACTCGGAGTAGAAGATTTGTGCAGAAGAACTCTTGTTCAGATTCCCAGTAGGATTGCCGCAGTCGAGCTTCTACTCAGGTTCTGATTTTCTACCAGACATGCTTTGTGTAGTCGAGGGAGAACTACTCTCCCGGGCAGCACGGTGCTCGGATGATGACGAAACCACCGTCGTTACGAAGAAGACTGGCAGACGCTTCCGTGGGTACTTCTTGGGCCTCCAGGGACGCTGGGATGATGTCGGGGCCGGCTCTGCAAGCTGCTGGTACTCTACTACCTGTGACCTGAGAATTGCAGGTGGTGAAAGGTGGTGGGGGAATGGGGTAGAAGGGATGGGAAATGGGGTGGATGGGTACGGGGGCAACCCCTGGCTGTGAGGGGGTCTGGGAGGGGGTGTTCCAAGGTGTGGGAGGAGGAGAATGGGGTCTGGAAGGTGGTGTTTGCAGTGGGTGAGAGAGGAGCTGCGAATTTGGTTGGAAGGGAGAGAGGGAAAGGGTATTTGAAAATGAGTTTAAGGGTGGGGTTAATTTCTGATCTTGGGGATGGGAAGGGATGTGTGGGGAAAGTAAAGGGGGGCTTGGGGAGTGGGAATTCTCCCTTGGGAGATGAGAGGGTGCTTGGGGAAGGGGAGTGGGTGGTTGGTGGTTGGAGGGTGGACTGGGGAGTGGTGGAATCTCCCTTGGGGCTGGGGTGGAGTTAAGGTGGGGAGTTGGGGATGAGTTATTGGAGGTGGGGAAGAGAGAGAAAGGTGGTTGGGAGGGGAGGAGAGAGAAAGAGGCGTAGGTTTTAGAGAGAGAAAGTGGAGGACAGAGAAAATGACTTCTTAGAGAGAGAGGTAGAGAGAGAGGGGGGGGATAGGGGCTTCTCACCCACTCATTTGGCTTCTCACCAAAAGAAGAAGATTTAAGTTGGATACTGGAAAATTCAAATATTCAGTCATTCATTCATTCATTGATTTCAAATGGGGGGAATGGGGTCCTATATATAGGCAACCCAAATTTTACAAAAAGTCCCTGACTCTTGCAACAATGACAAATAACCAAGGGAAGGGGGGGCGCCCTTGGGCCTAGCCCAATGAATTGGGCCCATAAACTAATCTATCAACCTAATGACACTTAATCCTAGGTAAATGACTCATTAACCTAGGTACAAGACTTAAATAAAAGAAAAATTACATAATTATGACTCAAAGAAAATATGAAAATTACATGAATTGACTAAGGAAAATGTGACGGACACATTGGAAGCATGCTAGCGAGCAACCGGGGTTTTGAAAATATGAAGGGCGAGAGATGCCCCCATCATACTCCCGGGGTGCGGAGAACTCGACTCCGTCGAGTAAGAGTCCTTCCCTCCTCAGAGGGTGTATAAGTGATGCCGCCCTCAAGTCTTCCGAAGGAGACCGATCCATCCACCCGACGAGGTAGTGCCCATTCACCTTGCTCCTGGTGATAGTGACCTGTTCATCCAATATTCGTTCAATGCGCTCACGCTGGGCTCTCTTGGCTGGTGATCTCTCCTCACAGGTGAGTGCTTTCTCAACATGAGGAATAGGCTCAATATTCTCACTGGGTACCACCGTGGGCCCCTTATATGGCACTAGGTCGGCTACATTGAATGTGGGACTCACTCCATACTTCTCGGGAAGATCTAACTCATAGGCATTAGTGCCAAGGCGTCTCAGAACCTGGAAGGGACCAGTCCCACGAGACCTCAATTTCGAGATGGCTCCTGGGGAGAGTCTCTCTATCCTCACCATCACAAAGTCACCAACGTGGAATTCTTGGTGACGTCGATGAGAGTCGGCCTACCTTTTATAAGTCTCATTCTTTTGATGATGTGCTTGCCAAGGTTTTTATGTAATTTTGTGAATGCTGACATTCTAGGGGTGATGGGTGGACCTGGGCAACCAAAAGTAGACCAATCATGCTTTGATGCCAAGAAGACTTTGATGGAATTAGGAGGGCCAGGGCAACCATATGTGGACTTATCATTCAATGCTATCATGTAGACTTTGGTGGGTCTAGGTGGGCCGGGACACCCGTAGGTGAACCTATCATGCAAAGTGGTGATGAATGTCGGGGGACCCGGACATCCGTAGATGCTTTTGACATGTGTATGACCAATGTTAAATGAGGGAGGGTCAATACACCCAAATATGAACCAATCATGCATCCTACTTGACATGTGGGTGATATGAACGAGTGGACCTGACTTATGAATCATGCCAAGTGGTGTTGTATGTCAAGAGTTATGCACTCTTGTGCCAAAGAGGTCTCCTATGTGTGGGCTTTTGGACTTCCATTGGAATGGATCAAAGGGGTCTAGGAAGGTGGATATCATGAAGTGGGGCACTTCATTGATCCCTAGGAGTATATTGTCCATAGTCATGGCTTCCATGGTGTAACTCTAGTCTAGGAAGGGGTGGGTTTGATCCATCATGGTGGGTTGGAGTAGGGAAAGGTGGGTGGTGGGTAAGGTGGTTGGGCCACATGGGTATCCATACTCCCATTGGAAGGGGTCAAAGGGATCATGGTAAGGGCTACCTAGAGAGAGGAACTCCATGTCCCCAAGGTCCTCATAAGGTGGTGAGTCATCCTCCTCCCAAGTAGTTGGTCCAAGGTCTCTAGTGGGTTGACCGTTCAAGGTACTTGGGATCTCAAGGGGTGGGGAGTAGACCGGGATGGGTTCTTCCTCCAAGGGGAGAAATCGGAGGATCTCACTAGTACAATGCCCACTTATGCAAAGGGAGGTGATGGAACCGATGGATGGGTGGACAAAGTTGACGGTGCTAGGCTCCAATGGTCCCATGGCTAGTAGGCCGATTAAGTGGGCTTGCCAATGTAGGCAATCCACAAGGTCTCCCAAGTCTTCCACAGAGTAGAAGTTTTGATAAGTGACATGGGGAGGTCGGGTGGGAACAATTTGGGATTTATATCCCAAAGGGGGTGAGCTAGGGAGGGTGGGACATTGCTTGAGCCATTGGAGCATGGACTCATCTATGGTGAGGGTGCCATGTGTGACGGTGCATGGCCTTTGAGGACCATGAGGGGTGGGGGAAGATTGAGGCTCTTCTTCTTTATTGGTGGGAGCTTGGGCTTCCTCTATGGTGATAAGAGGGTCCATATGGGCATAAATCTTCCTAAGTTCATTTCTCATCTCAACCCAAGAGTCGATGGGCTCTTGCCTTCCAACTTCCCTTAAGCCTACAATGTTTTGCCATTCATTCCTAGCTTGGCGCTAGAGCAAACTTTTGGCATAGTTGACTTGCATAGACCCTGACAGGGTGAACCTCCCAAAGTGGTGATCTATAGAGCTTTCCCATTCTAGATATAAACTAGGGTGGGATCCATCAAACACAAAGACGTCTATTGGGTCCAAGCGAGACGAGTAGGCTAAGTAAGAAGTGGCCATGATGATCGGGTGAAAAATGCAATGGCCCTAGGAAAAGACTTAGTAGAGACAAGTCTAGAACTTGCTCTGATACCAATTGATGTGACACCACCTAGGACTTACCAAGCAAGCACAATTTAGCATTCAAACGGACTGATAATGGCGACCGCTCACCCGATGCTCACCCAAGTCCCGGGGTAACTTGGCAATGCCAAGGTGAGGTTGAGAGGGTTGGGCCCTTGCTGGTAGAGGGCCAGCAAGGCCAATGTTGACTCCCAAGGGTAATGGCAGCCCAATTCAAGGGAGCCGACGTGGTGCCGAGGGCATGGGTTCCACACTTTTCCCACGGTGATCTCTTATAGCAAGGGAGCTTAAGGATCGGGCTCTCATTCACGGCCAGCGGAGTTATGAACTAATATTCACTGAACAAATACTAAGTAGAGCAAAGTTTGGAGCACTTACTCGACCGGTTTGAAGAAACCGGTCCCGCTCGGAGATGTGGGCGAGCGGGGAGGCGTGGGGATCCCCACACGCCGCGTCGGGGCAGCTTGACCTGTTTAAACAATTACAAAACTACACCTCTCGTAGGAGGGGGATCATGGGGTGGGGACAACTTGTTATTATATCCAAAACTATCTCCACACAGGGAGGGGCCTTCAGCCGGCCAAGCGGGGAGGGGAGAAACGGGGAAAAGAACGCCGAATGGAGACCGAGATCAGTTCTGCCTGTTCTCTGCGAGTGCTGACAGACGGTTGAAGAAGTGGCTGCTGTGACTGCTCCAAATAGTTTTTTGGGGACGAAACCACTTGGAAAATCTTTGTAGGAGGACCGGGAAGTCGTCCAAATTTTTCTGGAATTTTGGAAAATCACTGTTGGCCGGGGCAGAGTCTCGAACAGGGAGGCAGACCTTCAGTTCTGACTACTTCTGGATCACCACAGCAGGAAAAAGAGGTTGCCACCAGCTCTCCTGAGCTCAGAATGAGGCACCGCTGAAGTCGTTGGAACCGCCTATGAGTCCTCTTCGAAATGATTCTGATGGAGATGCCAAATGTTGTCGGAGCAGACCGGTAGACTCTGAACACTGAGGGGGGGTCGGTGCAGACTGAGTGGAGGCAGAACCGCGCATCCGGGGAAGAGAATTGATAACTTTCAGATCCGGATGCCAAACTGAGTTCTACTTCTTGGGGATGAAAGAAAACTCGGAGTAGAAGATTTTTGCAGAAGAACTCTTGTTCATATTCCTAGTAGGATTGCCGCAGTCGAGCTTCCACTCAGGTTCTGATTTCCTACCAGAGATGCTTTGCGCAGTCGAGGGAGAACTGCTCTCCCCGACAGCACGGTGCTCGGACGACGATGAAACCACCGCCGTTGCGAAGAAGACTGGCAGACGCTTCCGTGGGTACCTCTTGGGCCTCTAGGGACTCTAAGATGAAGTCAGGGACGGCTCTGCAAGCTGCTGGTACTCTACTACCTACGACCTGAGAATTGCAGGTGGTGAAAGGTGGTGGGGGAATGGGGTAGAAGGGATGGGAAATGGGGTGGATGGGTATGGGGGCAACCCCTGGCTGTGAGGGGGTCTGGGAGGGGGTGTTCCAAGGTGTGGGAGGGGGAGAATGGGGTCTGGAAGGTGGTGTTTGCAGTGGGTGAGAGAGGAGCTGCGAATTTGGTTGGAAGGGAGAGAGGGAAAGGGTATTTGAAAATGAGTTTAAGGGTGGGATTAATTTCTGGTCTTGGGGATGGGAAGGGGTGTGTGGGGAAAGTAAAGGGGGGCTTGGGGAGTGGGAATTCTCCCTTGGGAGATGAGAGGGTGCTTGGGGAAGGGGAGTGGGTGGTTGGTGGTTGGAGGGTGGAGTGGGGAGTGGTGGAATCTCCCTTAGGGCTGGGGTGGAGTTAAGGTGGGGTGGTGGGGAGTTGGGGATGAGTTATTGGAGGAGGGGAAGAGAGAGAAAGGTGGTTGGGAGGGGAGGAGAGAGAAAGGGGTGCAGGTTTTAGAGAGAGAAAGTGGAGGAGAGAGAAAATGACTTCTTAGAGAGAGAGGTAGAGAGAGAGGGGGGATAGGGGCTTCTCACCCACTCAATTGGCTTCTGACCAAAAGAAGAAGATTTAAGTTGGACACTAGAAAATTCAAATATTCATTCATTCATTCATTCATTGATTTCAAATGGGGGAAATGGGGTCCTATATATAGGCAACCCACATTTTACAAAAATCCCTGACTCTTGCAACAATGACAAATAACCAAGGGAAGGGGGCGCCCTTGGGCCTAGCCCAATGAATTGGGCCCATAAACTAATCTATCAACCTAATGACACTTAATCCTAGGTAAATGACTCATTAACCTAGGTACAAGACTTAAATAAAAGGAAAATTACATAATTATGACTCAAAGAAAATATGAAAATTACATGAATTGACTAAGGAAAATGTGACGGACACATTGGAACCATGCTAGAGAGCAACCGGGGTTTTGAAAATATGAAGGGCGAGAGATGCCCCCATCATGGGTTGTCTATTGACCACCCTAGGTCTATAAAACATCTCTTTGAGGGATCAAAAAACTCTAATCACTTGTGGAGATCAAGAAGGCTATTGAAGGGGTGAGAAGGCTACTGTAGCTACGTGAACAGTGTTTCATCCAAAGGGATTCTAAATCCAACATTCAAGCTCTCAAGCAAATCTGCAATCCATTCAAGTGAAGATCAAGGCAAGAGATCAAGCTGCATCCAAAGCCTTCGTCATCCACTAAGGGGGAGCAAATCAAGATTCATCTCTTGTGTTCTACTTTCATATTTTCTCTTGAGCTTTATTTGTGGTTTCTATAATCTTCAAACATTTGTGTGTGTGTGTGTGTGTGTGTGTGTGTGTGTGTGTGTGTGTGTGTGTGTGTGTGTGTGTGTGTGTAATCCGTTATAGTCCTGTGTGTGTTAAGGTGTTCTTACACCTTCGTGGGAGCTCTCCTTCCCAATGTATGTTTGTGTGTGGCTCATCTTGTAACACTTTACAAGATAGTGTGTGGATCCTCACCGTCGGTGAGGGGTGGACATAGGTTGCCGTTGTGGCATCCGAACCACCTAAAAATCATTGTCTCATTGTGGTTTGTTCCTTTTCTCCTATCCCCCTTCTGCGCATGCTTGTGGAATTAGATTTATTGCATCCTTTAGATCTAGATTAACTGATCACTTTCAAATAGATCCTCGGTATATCAAAAGCTGAATTCGGACTGACAAGGTTACTCTTGCTAGAAAGATAATAGTTTGCATGAGTGAATCTACGGATTTGTTAACTCCGCCTAGCACCAAGGGTTATTGTAGTGATTGATTTTGATAGATCTAGTTTATCCTGCTCTCGTTCCTTAGTGTCCTCACGTAATCTTTAAATTGAGTTTAGCTTTGTTAAAATTTTGATATCACCCAATTCACCCCCTCTCTTGGGTGCCATTGATTGCGGGACTTCAATTGGTATCAGAGCTAAGGCTCTATTACATCCGATCTAACGATCTAGAGCAAGATCCGATCAATGGCAAACAAGGGAATGATGCATGAGGGCCACTCTATCAATCATCCTCCATACTTTGATGGCTCAAATTACTCCTATTGGAAAAATAGGATGCATGTTTTCCTAAGAGCTCAAGAGTATGAGATCTGGAGAGTTGTGGACAAGGGTCCATACAAACTCGAGGATGATGAAGAGAAATGGACACCTGAGGAAATTAAAAAATGCACTGTAAATTTTTATGCCATGAATATTATGCAATGTGCTATTCATCCTAATGAGTTCTCTCGTGTTTCTATGTGCAGCTCAACCAAAGAAATGTGGGACAAGCTGCGTCTCATATATGAAGGAACCTCGGAGGTGAAAGAAACTAAGGCCAACCTGCTCATCAGCGATTACGAGCTCTTCAAAATGAAGCCCGAGGAAACGATCTTAGAAATGTTCGCGAGGTTAACTGAGATCACCAATGGTCTCAAGAGCCTTGGGAAGGAGTACACAAACTCCGATCTGGTGACGAAGGTTCTGAGGTCACTTCCGTCTGCGTGGCACACAAAAGCCACAGTGATCGAGGATTCCAAAAATCTGTCTACATTATCCTTGGATGAGCTCATAGGGTCCCTAATGACCTATGAGATAAACATGAAGAGAGCAACTGAGGAAGACACGAAGAAGAAGAAAATTGTGGGGCTGAAAGCTCATCAGTCTGATGATAACCTTCAAGAAGACGAATCCAGCGAAGGAAGCAATGAAGAAGAAGACTTGGCAATGATCACTCGCCAAGTGAGGAAATTCTTGAGGAGGAAGAGGAATTTTCAAGGTAACTTCAGAAGGGAACCAAGGAAGCCCATTCAAGCTAAGGGTGAACCAAGCAAACCAAGTAGCATTATATGCTACAAATGCAAGAAGCCCGGGCACATGAGAGGAGAGTGTCCAGATCTGAAGAAGAAATTTAAGAAGGATAAATTTAGAAAGCCCAAGGCCATGGTCGCCAATTGGAGCGACGAAGAGGACGAACCGTCCGACGAAGAAATTCAAGAGCTGGTGGAGAGCATGTGCTTTATGGCACATGAAGATGACTCAACCGAGGTAAATTCTGACCTGGACTTTATTTCAAATAAACAGTGGGAGTCAGAATATGAAAAGCTGTATACAAAATTCAAAAAAATTAGAATTGAAAATAAAAATCTCAAGAAAAAGATTGGTGAGTCAACCCATGATGATATTTATGCTAGATTTGAAAAACTAGAACAAGAATGGTTTGAGCTATCTGAAGAAAAAGAAACACTGCTTCAAACAATTTCTGATCTTGAAAAAATTAAAGAGGAACTTTCATGCAAAATGTCTGAAATTGAAAACGTGTGTGAAAAGCTCAAGGATGAAAAAGAAATACTAACATCTTCCATGTCAGAAATCAAAAATGAAAATGTGCGCTTGAATAAAGAAGTGACTGACTTGCAGTCCACTCTTTCTAGGTTTGTTAAAGGGAAGTAGAGCCTAGACAACATTTTGGGAGTTAAAGTTAACTTCCAGAGAGAAGGATTGGGGTACATACCCCAAAATAAAAAATCTTTTGAACACAAGATCACCACATCTCACGTGCATGAAAAAGGAAATGACTATGCTTCATGTTCTCACACCAAGCCCTAACATGTTCAGCCTAAACCACACAGATATCCAAGAACATTCTCACATGTTAATTGCTTTCATTGTGGTAGATTTGGTCACGTGATTTCTAACTGCTGGTTTAGACAACGCACACCTAAATATCATGCTCCATGGATAAAAAGGACACATGCAAGAAGTTGGACTAACTCTTATGGACCCAAACTTGTTTGGGTACCAAAAACAATTGCATGAGAAATTTGTTTCTTGCAGCTATGTCTTGAAGCCAAGGGGAGCAAATGGTATTTGGACATCGGTTGTTCAAGGCATATGACAGGGGACAAGAAATTGTTCTCCAAGCTGCAAGAAAAGGAAGGAGGTTCAGTTGCTTCTGGTGGAAAGGACAAAGGTAAAAAAAATCAGAATTGGAAACATAGGTAAGAATTTTGAAACCTTGATTGAAAATGTCCTTTTGGTGAAAGGATTGAATCATAATCTGCTGAGCATAAGTCAGTTGTGTGACAAGGGTTTTAAGATAGTTTTTGATGAAACCCACTGCCTTGTCATGAATAAAATTTCAAATGAAATCAGTTTTATCGGTAAAAGGAACAACAATGTGTATACTATTGATCTTGATGATGTTTCATGTGATGATGTGTGTTTGGTAGCTAACAACCATGAGAATGCATGGCTATGGCACCGAAGGCTAGGCCATGCTAGTTTTGGAGTGATCTCCAAGTTGTCTAGACATGATTTGATAAATGGTTTGCCAAAATTAAAATTTGAAAGCGATAGAATTTGTGAGGCTTGCACAAAAGGCAAGCAAACACGTACTTCTTTCAAAAATAAATACATTGTCTCTACCTCTCGGCCTCTAGAACTGCTGCATATTGATTTATTGGGTCCCACTAGGATATCCAGCCTAGGGGGTAAATCCTTTGGATTTGTAATTGTTGATGATTACTCCAGATTCATATGGGTGTTATTTTTAGCCAATAAAAGTGATGCCTTGACGGAGTTTCAAGTGTTTTGTAGGAAAATCTAAAATGAAAGAGGTTACCTCATCACCACCATCCAGAGTGATCATGGCGGTGAATTTGAAAATCATGAATTCAACATCTTCTGTAAAGAGCAGGGATACACACATAATTTTTCGTCACCAAGGACGCCCCAGCAAAATGTAGTAGTGGAGAAGAAAAATAGAACATTGATAGACATGGCCCGGACCATGCTCAGTGAGAACTCCCTACCTAAGTACTTTTGGGCTGAGGCGGTAAGTACAGCATGCCACATCATCAACAGGGCAATGGTAAGGCCCATTCTAAAGAAAATTCCATATGAGCTCTACAAGGGTAAGAAACCAAACATCTCATATCTTAAACCCTTTGGATGCTCTTGCTATATTCTCAACAACGGTAAGTCTAACCTAGGTAAGTTTGATGAAAAGAATGACAAAGTAATCTTTCTAGGTTATGCACTCAATTCTAGAGCTTACCGTTTATTTAATAAAAGGACTTTGGTTGTTGAAGAAAGTTCTCATGTTATTTTTGATGAATCCGAATCAAAACTGACAAATCAAATTTCTTCTACTTTGAATGCAGATGAAGCTCCTAATAACTCAACGAATGACAGAGCTAAGGATGAGCCATTGAATGCAACATCAAGCGAAAATGAGGAAGATGAGGATCCTACAATTGAGGCATTGCAAGAACCATAAGTGCAGCATCCTGACTTACCTAGTTCTTCCACATTTCTAAAGGATCATCCAGCTGTGAATATCATAGGTAATTTGGAGGATGGGGTAAGAACTAGGTCCTCTCTAAGGCAAGTAGAAGAGGAAGATTTGATGGCGTTACTTTCACAAGAAGAGCCCAAGGATATTCATGAAGCTCTTCAAAATGAATCCTGGATTCAGGCTATGCATGAAGAGCTGCACCTGTTTGAAAGAAACGAGGTGTGGACTCTTGTGCCACGTCCTAAGAACCATCTCACTATTGGAACCCGTTGGGTTTTCAGAAACAAGCTAAATGATGCGGGAGTGGTTGTTAGGAATAAGGCCCGGCTTGTAGCCAAGGGGTATAGCCAGAAGATGGGCATTGATTTTGATGAGTCTTTTGCACCGGTTGCTAGACTTGAAGCAGTTCGGATCTTACTGTCCTATGCTTGTTCTTTGAACTTTAAATTATTTTAAATGGATGTTAAATCTATATTTCTTAACGGCTATATCAAGGAGGATGTTTTTGTAGAGCAGCCTCTAGGTTTGAAGATTCCAAACATCCACGACATGTGTACAAGCTCCAAAAGGCCTTGTACAGACTAAAACATGTTGGAACCCTAGTTTTGATAATGACTTTCTATGAATCATGTTTAGATTAAAGTGCTTAAAATTCTTCGACTCTATTTGTTTTGTGTGGTTCACTTGCTGCATGTTATCTCATAAAAGAAATCATAGTCATTGCATGTGTTGTCCTGCTAGAGATCTAGCTTGGTGCTAGTCTAGCTTAGTTCTGCATTTCACGTGTAAATGCTTGCCTCGGTGCAAACCTTGCCTCGGTGCAAGTCTATGTTCACACACAAACATTGTCATTCCGTTTTCATCTCGGTGCATTACTTGTCTCATACACATAAGGGGTCAGTGTATTTCAATGCAGCATGCGCATTTAGGCTCGTGCATTCCTTGTCTTTGCAACTCACCTTTCAAGGTCGGTGCAAGTCTTTAGGTCCATGCAATACTTGCACAGCACGCACTGTTTAGTCTTGTCACTTAGTGTCAGTGCTTTCTTCTCCACCATCTCGGTGCAAGTTCTGTCTTGCATTTTCCTTTTTCCGTATACTCTTCTCCATCATCACGGTGCAACTCGTGTATGGATCGCAAATCCAACTCTATGCATCTACTGTGTTACGCATTTTTTTTAAGAGTCAGTGCACTGTTCGCCCTAGACATCTCTAGAGTCATTGCATATCTTTGGTTCTTTTGTTCTTTGAATCAGTGCATAGTCTTCTTCTTGTGCCTCTTGGATTCATGTCCGTGCACATCAGCTGCATGGGTGGTCACTAAGATTTGTAAGTCAATATGGTGTCATGCATATTTGTAAGTCAATACATTTCCCAGGTCTGATTTTATCAACTCAGTGCATGCAATGCTTACTCTCTTATTACCCCGGTGCAAACTGTGCTAAGTGCTTGACTAAGTGCCTTGCGTTCTCTGACAGAGTTTCTCTCCAAGGAGGGGCATGTGATCCAAGGCAGATCGACCTCCGAAAGAGTGCCACGTAGAAGGCTACAACGCTTAGATGGTGACACGTGGCTGAGAGCCTTCTGGAAGCCATTTGGGCGGGAGTTCACCCTCCACATGCCCAGGGCGTGAGCACGGGATTCAGAGACAGAAGATATATATATATATAAATCCTTTATGAAGTGGAGAGAACAAGAAGGTGTGTGAATGAACAATTGAGAGAGAACTGAGAGAATACGAGGTTGCATAGAAAAGGTAAAAAGATTAGCAGCGAGCCCATTCCAGAAAAGAAGAAGAAATTAAGAGAGAGCTTGTGGCAGAAGAAAAAGAGGTAGAGAAAGAGGGAGATCGTGAAAAGAATATCTGAGAGTCTATCCACTGGTACTTGGATCCAATCCAGACCAGTCTACTCCTGTGTGAGCCATTTCATCGGATTTCATTGTCAGCCTTCAGTAGCTATTTTCTACCGTTTTCTTTTCTTTATCTTACTCATCTGTTCAAGCTGTGAGGCAGTAGAGGTCAAGCTGTAATCCTCAGCAGTCAGAGGAAGGATCCTCTGGATAGCAAGCTGTGTTGCTCAGCCGTTTGTATGCAAGCTGTGAGGCTCAGCGGACGCAAGCTGTGTTGCGTAGCATTTTCAAGCTGTAAGGCAGCAGGAAGCCTCACTCGGATTTGAGTGAGGGATGGACGTAGGTCTGCAGGCAGCAGACTGAACCATCTAAAATCTCCTTGTGCTCTGTGTGGCTTGCTTGTCTTTTATGAATCGATATATGCATGACTAGGCTCGAGTAGTTTAGCTTGGCTTTCAAATTTTACTGGTGCACATCAGTTATTCAAGTCTTGATCTGATTTAATCAGCCCTTTGCATTTGGATTAATTGGCTTTCAGTTGGTCAAAGTTTTTATTGATAGAGGGATTAATTCACCCCCCCTTTGAATCCTACACGCACCTTTGCTAGATCCCATCAATTGGTATCAGAGCGATTGTCTGCACAAAGGGTCCCACGACCTACAGATCAGTTCCCGGATTTGGTTTCGGTGCGTTTTCGTTTGATCTGTGCCTCTTATCTTTGCCTTCGATTTGTCCTGCATTTAGTTCAGTGATTTAATCTAAGGATGTCTTCGTTTGTTGATCTCCCGAAATATGAGGGTCTGAATTTTTATAACTGGCTAAACCAGTTCAGGGAACATGTGATGCAGTTTAATCCAAATCTGTGGATAGTCATTGCACACAGCCCTTTTGAAGTTCCAAAGGATAGATCCTTATGGAAAGCTTCGGACACACTAAAATCCTCTGAGAATCAGAGAGCCCTGGACCTAATAAAAGGGGCGATAAATACTGATAAATTCTCTTGCATTGCCAATTGCTGCAGTGCCTCTGAAGTGCTCAACATGTTAGCATCCAGCAGGAGCCGGAACGAAGTGAAATGTCTCATGGCTTCAGATGAAGATCTGATTCAAACTGAAGAAACTTCCTCACAGGTAAACTCTGACATTGTCAACTTTACATTTGAAGATTTGGTAGAGTTGAATGAACATCTCTTGATCAAGTATGATAGAATTAAATCTGAGAAAATGAAGTTAATGAGAGAGCTGGATATATTAAAATATGAGAATAAGAACCTGAAAAACAATTCAATTCGAAATGAGGATTCGTGCAATGAATGTGCATTCTTAATGGAACTGATTGAAGACTTAGATTCTGATGACAATATGCAGAAAAATCTGATTAGATCCCTGAAAGAAGAAAATGAGTCATTGGTGAAACAGAAAAAGGAAACAGATGAATCTCAAGATAAATTAATTGAAGAAAACAGCAATTTGAAGGAACAAAATAAAAAGCAGATGGTTCTGAATACAGTCCTTTCTGAAAAATGGCTAGCTCTTGAAAGAGGAAAATTAATCTTGGAAGAAAAAGAAGTGAATATAGAATTGAAATTAACACAGGATAATGAGACTCTGAAAAGTCTACATGATGGTTTGCATAATCAAGTCATTTCCTGTGAAGACTACATTGTTTCCTTGCAAACTGAAATTCAAGATCTAAAGAACTCCCTGGCAAAGTTTGTTAAGGGAAAGGACAATTTGAATAAGCTCCTTGGAGCTAATGTGAATTCTCAGAGAGAAGGACTGGGTTACAGTCTAGTAATGAAGAAGGTTGATGGAAATAAATTGAAAACTATCTTTGTTAAAAGTTCAGAAGAAGGAAAACCTTCCACTTCATCTATATTTCAGTTCACGACAAAGAGAAGTGGAGAACAAAGTAAAAATTTAAAAAACGGAAGAAAACAGAAGAAGAGTGAAAACTAACATAGAACCAAAATTTCATCTAATGCTGTTAAAGTTTCTCTTATTTTTGAAAATCGTCCTGAACAAGTGCATGATAGAAAAAGCTTCCCCATTCAGCAACATGCAAACACAAAACCCTTTTCATGTCACTACTGTGGACAGAAAGGACATGTCATGGATGATTGCATTGTATTGGAAAATGATGAGTTAAATGCATGCAAGCATACCCACACAGTTCAAAATAAGTCTGTGGAAATGCATGATATAGTTGTCTCCGATGCATGTTATTACTGTGGCAAAAAGGGTCATTACCTGCATAATTATTATTTAAAGAAACTCGAAGATCAAAACTACAAAAGTGGTTATGCAAAGAAACATGTGAAGAAATTTTAAAATCAGAGTGTTAGTTGCCTTAACTGTGGAAGATTTTGGCATGTTAAATCTGAATGCTGGTTTTTAAGAGACAGAAAAATATATCATGCTCACACGAACCATGTTGCATATAGGAGAATTCAGAATCCTGTATACATGCATAAACCTCCCATTTGTAATAAGTGTGGCAGATTAGGTCATACTGCTTTTAATTGTTCCTGGAAAAGTTGGAAACCATCAATGTGGGGTGCTATTCATCCAGCTGGACCCAAGAATCCTTGGAGTCCAAGGACTTTCAAATAACTCTTTGGCTGCAGGTGTGCTCCTGAAGATAAAATAAAAAAAAGGGGGAGCTAAATAAATTCAGAGGACTAAGGTCAGTCAAATTCCACCCTTTAGTTTCCTTGTTAAATTTTTATTTGCATAATAATCTCTATGGAATGCTGCATGATTAATTGAAACAATTCTGATGATTGATGACATTCTCTTATGAGTAGTACATATTGAGAATGAAATCCATGTAAACTTCCTGCAGAATGCATATTTTGTTGATACACTTCTGTGAACTTTAAGAAAAATAAAAACAATAATGTTTGATGGAAATCTCTGCTCACTCAAAGGGGTTGCTTAGTCTATCTAAGGTAGCTGGTCATAAGAGGTATACCCGTCTGAAAAGGAGAACATGAGACTTGGTATCTCTTTTGCTGGTGAGCTTTAAGTATCTGGTCTACTGTGAGTTGATAACTCTTTTTGTGGAGTGTCACTGGTATTGGTTCAGTGAGCTAGATGCTACCGTGTGAATGTTTAAAACTTGAGAGGCTGTGCTTTGCTCTAGTAAGAGTCATTTTGTGATGTCTGATGAATTTGGAAATACCGTTGCCGGTTCTGTCACTGGTGTAAGCTGAAGTTCGTTTGAGAAGACTGTCTGAAGGCTGGATGATGATTTATTTACTGAGAGAAGTGCTGGTGGGTTGATGGCCGTTCAAGCTGTGGTCTTTGGAAATGCTCTTACCCTGCTCACGTATGGCATTCATCCTCCTTACCTTGTCATTGGTCTATCTCTCTTATCATTCTCTGTCTTTTAAATGTTTCTGATTATTTAAGTCAGGGGGAGTAGTATATAGATAAATATTGTCACCTTTACCCTCTTCAATAATTAAATGCCCAGATCACTCTGAACTAAAAAACATCTTGCTGATCTAAATTGAGATATAATTTACAGTGTATGAACATTAAATCTTATCCGAATAGTTCTCACAAATAACAGTGAATGATTTCTCAATGATTTTGAAACAGTCCAAATTGGAAGCTTCTCTGTAGAAGGTCTGATATCTGAAAATCTTTAGTAATCAGCCAATCTGTTGGAAACCTAAGGTTTATATGTTTGTTACGTTTTGATAAAGAGATTTTTCTGATAAAAGAACTGGGAATATGCCATGATATAAAATGATGAAAGAAATTTTGGCAGAGCAATGGCATGACATTTGAGAAACTGACCATCTGTTTCAAAGAAATTTAGAGGTTATGTCATGATAATTAATGTTAACTCTGTTCAACATATGAAGTACGAAAGTAAATTACACTGAGTAACCAAGGATTCTGGTGTTTGATAGACATGTGTCCTTGTGTAAAAAAGGTGCAGTTATACTGGAATACTCATCAGAAGTTTTTCCTAATAAAAAAAATGGAGGGAAAAAGGAGTAATAATATATATATGTGGTTGACCCAAGGGTTCTTTCAGTTAATCTCTACAAACTTAAGAAAAATATAAAACTGGGATCTTCAATCAGATTTTGGCTAACGAAAAGGATCGGTAAGATTAATGACTTTAATGACTTGGTTGTTTCCCTGAATAAGCTTTTTTACCTTCATTGACTTCAATTCATAAGATGTCTTGTGAAGAATTACTCTGTGAGATATAATCTCATATGCTGTAAATTGCTTCTCTACGAAGAAAGGCACCTTATTTTTAAGGAAAGGGTATTTTGGGTATTGTCTACTGAAGATTGGTAAAGTTGGTAATATTCCTCTATATACGAAACCCTATCTACTTTACCATTTTACCTTTTCTTTCGAAGCTGAAGCGTCCTCCTGCTCCGTGTGTCCTTTGCGCGTGCACAACCTGCAACCCTTCGTTTCTCCAACCCGTCTCTCCTCCCAGTGCACTTTCTCTGTCCCCACGTTTCGTCTCTCCTCCATCCCTGCTGCCGCCATGTCTACTTCATCAGTTGTGAGCAAAGGGAAGAGGAAGTCAGTGAAGCAGCCGCACCCAAAAGATGCTATGTCCACGATGGCCGCAGGACAACTTCAAGAGACGAAAAGACAAAAGAAAGCAGCTTCTACCATGAGGAGGGGAGATATGTTTACAACGTCTACAGAGAAACCTCTACTAGTGTTGGAAGTCGGGAAGATTATACCCCCTCGGTATATTGATTTTGTTGATCAAGAGATGCCTTCCGAGTTCCCTGAGGTACTTGAGCTGTTTGAATTCCAGCAATGGAAAGATTTCTTAAGCTTGTAAAGGGTGTATTGCCCTAATCTGGTAGCAGAATTTTACAGCAACTTGAGGTACGATAATGCCAAGTTCGTAATCTTCTCTCTGGTCAAAGGAAAAGTGATAGAGCTATCTGAGTAGTCTCTTCACAGGATTCTAAGAGTCCCTGTAGATGGAGAGGTCGAAGGAGGGTTTACTTTTAACCTATATGATGCGTTTTCCCTCATCACTGACCTGCCTAGAAATATTCATGACAAGCGGCAGACTAAGCTCGGTTATTATAACACCAACAAACTTTCTGCACCCAAGAGACTACTCCATCACATTCTCACCTCCATGATTACTCCACAAGTAGGAGGAGGGGGTAGACTGACAGATTCTCAGCGGTTCATTCTCTACTGCTTGCTAAAGAAAATTAGAATCTGTTTGCCGCATGTAATGATTCAGATTATGGGAACGTGCAAAAAGTTAAGAAGATATTTTCCTTATGCTGCTCAGTTGACTACATTTTTCAAAGAGGAAAACATCTCACTGGATGGTGAAGTTGTGTCAACAATCCCCAGGATAAACATTTATAACATGGGTTTTATTAATACATTCATGAAAAAGAAAGGAACCAAATGAACGAGTACTCCTTCTACAAGGATACACCATTGGAAAAGGATACAGAAACCCAGGATGAGTCAGTGTCTGAACAACCCACACAAGCCTCATTCAAAGAAACTCTCATTCTTGAGTCGATTCAAAGTAAGAGTCAATCAGCTCAGTCACCCATGGAACCAATTCGTCAGGAGAAGGATCAACCACCAGCTCAAGTTCAAGAAACTGAAGGTTCTGATGAGCAAGAACTTCAACTGGACCCAACTGCAGCTACAGCAACTGAGGCACCTCAAATTCATGAAATAGTTGAACAGAATGTTCAGGATGAGGACATCATTCAAGAATTAGACCACAATATTCATGAGATATTTGATGCTTTTGGACAGCAGTCACCGGAAAGACTAGTTACTAATCAAGCAGAGCTGGCACAGGAAGAGGCTCTAACAGAAGAACTACCTAATGACAGAGAAGAGGAAATCATTGTAGAGGAAGAGGAAATAGCTAAATTGGTCGACGAGGTTATGAAAGAAGCTGCTGAAATAATTTATGAAGGAACTGCCGATTCTATAGTGAATGAACAAGAAAATGATCAACAAGGAGCTCAACCACCTGCTGAAGAAGCTCAACATGAGCAACCAACTGGTTTAGCTACAGGGGCAATTGAAGAAGTATCACAAAACTATGTCATGGGACCTACCCCTCACCATAGGATGTATCCCAAGATGTCTTTCTCTCAGGCTCCTGAGTATGGTCCATACCTTGGAGAACCAATTAGTCTTGGCATACCACATCTTCCACTCCCTGAACATCATCATGAATACTTCACTGAGCTGCCAGATTCCAGTGCCTCTACTACTAGTACACATGGAACAAATATTGAACCCAATCTTGCTCAGATGTTATCTAAGCTGACAAAGATTGTTCTAGATCAGAATGACATGATGAACAAACAGTTACTGTTCCAGACTGTTCAAATAGATAGAATAGAGAGCCGAATGAAACATTTGGAAAAAGTTGTGAAACGCCAAGGGATAGAATTTTTAACTGCTAAGCGAAAGACAAATGAAATTGTAAAAGAAATTTTAGAATCTCTTATGGGTATCGGCACACGAATAGGTGACATGGTCAGTAAACTTCAAGATACCCAAGTCTCCATATTCACCAATATGGGTAAAATTCTTGACCACACCTTTGATCTGAAAATTGAGTTTGAACTATTAAAGAGCACATTAACCAAGATAGCAACCACTCAGCCAGAAATCATCACAACGTTTGAAGCTATTGAGTCTAATTTGGCAACATTGTCAGAGACAGTTAAACAAGCTCTCAAAAAATGAGAGTCAGTTACCTCTCTAGTGGAAAGGCTGGGGATCACTGTGTCACACCCCGATGCGGAATATTAGGACTGGCAGTAGAAATGAGTAATTATAATAATAATATGTTTATTTCTAGACATGATATGTTAAAGCTAAAAGATCGCACATCACCATAAATAGAAACTGCTCCATTCATTAAACAGCACATAACCAAACCATGTTCCAAACTACAAAGATCTCACTTAACATAATCTTTGACAACATCCACTCAACACTATTACATTGGCTAACTTCAAATTACAACTCTTCCAAAATACTCTTAAATACAAATAGACTCCACAACTAAAACTAGTTTCACATGCTTCTATCAGGTTCACTCCACGGTCGTCACTCTTGCCCGTTCCCATCAGATTGCGAGTCCTCACCTGAGCTACCTGAAAAAGGGGGAAAAACTAGGTGAGCGAACGCTCAGTAGGTAATAATAGGCAAGTTTAAGTAATTAACCAATTGAATTGCATGTTTGAGCACGTAAATAAAGAACGAAAGGAAATAACTATGCAACAAAATAATGAAAAGAAAGCAAGAACATGATATAACTGAGAATTTGGCCAACAAGCAAGATCTAACCAAGTCAAGAGAATTTAAGTAAGAGATTATTATCTTAGACATCACACTAGTCATGCACTCGGTGCAATGCTTCACCATGTCATTCAAACTCCTCGGGGCACAAGTACTTTTCGAGCGCTCCTCCCAGGACCAGACTGGGCCCTTATGATGCGTTGGCATTGATTTGTTGGATCCAAGATCCCAAGTTATGTCTAGACATTAATCAAGTTAAATGGCCAATACTCCAAGATATGGAACTTACCAAAGTTTCAAGGGTAAGTTGAAATAGACATCAGGTCTGGAAGGTTCAAGTTATCAAGAACAAATCAGGTCCTTGGATTCAACATGAAAAATCACGAAAATCACTTCTGGATGATAAGCAGTCATAACAGGGCCACTCAAGCAATGCACGGTCTAAACTGGACCGTTCAGGATAGAGATGGCTTAGGACTATCCATACCGAAGTGAAGGATACACGGTCCATGTAGGGCCGCTCGAGTAATTGAACGGTTGAAAATGGGCCGCTCAAGACTAGTAGAGCTGGAAGCCCAAGAACAAGATAAACGGTCCATATAGGGCCGTCCAACAGACAGACAGTCCAATAAGATCCGCGCTATAACATGGGCGGTTCCAGTAGGTCCGTTCCACTTAAACAACTAGAAGTCTACCCAAACGGGCTCCGGGCTGCCATAAGTGGGGCAGAACTGAACCAGGGTCCAGCCCACTCTCCATTGGTCAACCTAGGGCTTATTGGGTCGATCCAAACACAAATTGGTTGAAGATAGATCAAGGTTAAACAACCAATGTAAGTGGCACTTGGCCAGGGATGTACGGTTCGTTATGGGCCGCCCAATAAGATGAACGGTCCCTTTCGGGCCACGTAATTCTCAGAGGGTCCAAGTCGAGCCGTGACTTACAATACGATAGTTCAATCGATTCGATCACGTACACAGGTTCAGGTCTTGATGGTACAACCTGCCCGGCATCCTAGTGGGAATCCCAGGCTCGCGGGGGCTTACGGAGGTCCCGTAATGAAGGTCCTAGTCCGACGGAAGGAATATCCGGCGGAGAGTCCCAAACATTACAAGGAAATAGGGTTAACAAAACATCGGAAACCAGTAAGACAGTCAGTCAATCCTACCGGAGTAGAACGACTGTCATACAACCCCAATAAAATTTTCAATTTAATAATGAATCACGATTAATATTAACATTGAAAAAGATGATCCAAGGTCAAGATGAATAAATCAACAAGATTTATAATCATTACTGTTATACTTTTCTAGAGTTTTTATGCATGTTGCTAACTTACATTTAACCATTAATCTACCATCATAAATCATGCGAAAAAGATAACTTAATAAATTCTGTAAAGATGGACGGTCCAGTATGGACCTTTCATCCTCCTCAGCGGTCGCACGACAGGCCGTTTATCCCCCTCAGGTCAGAAGACCTTCTGGAGATGAGCGGTCTGTAATGAGCCGCTGGAGAAGACGAACGGTAAATAACTGACCGCCTGACAGAAGGGCGGTCTAGGTGAAGCCGTTCTTCCCAGAAACATAACACGAACCAGAGAACATAAACGGTCAGTAACATGCCGCCTAACTAGGTTGGGCGGTCTATCGCGAGACCGTACAAGTCAAAAACGCTCAAGTCCCCCTTTCGCCCTGCCCGCCTTCGGCGAGTTGGCTAGGGTTACAAAGAATTACTAATTACGCATAGCACAGAGCATAATAATTTGGGCTTTTGGATTCAAAAGAAAGAGCACGAAAAATTTTACAATAAAGCTTGCTCAATTTAATCTTTAGTGCCTGCAATCCCTACTTAAACGAGATGGAACAAGTATAACCCTAGATATGACATGCTTCTACTAAACCCTAAAATTCTCGCATGATACTAAGTAACTTTTAGGGCTTTTGCATTTAATAGAAAGGGCACTCGATGCTGGTTCTAATCATATATAATACTTAAGGTTTGGCTTGCTATAACCTACCTTAAACGGAGGAAGAAGGAAGAAGAGGGACGACGACACGCTAAGAACACCTCACCGGTGATCGCCGAAATCCGCCCTCGTCCACGATCCTCGTCGGCCGCCACAGCACCCAAACGAAAATAAGGTTCCTGAGGGTCATTTTTATAGGTCACACAAGGTCTAGAGTCTTCTATTCGAGGAGATAGGGTCCAATCAAGTTGGACGTGCGCGAACCGCGCGGATAGGGTTAGCCACCGCCTTCTCAACCAAAATTTGCTTTCTAGGGTTAGGGTTTCGGGGAGAACTAAGAGGGGAAACGATCTTCTCATCCTAGCCTTCCATTTGGATCTGGTCTCAGCCTAAATGATCCGGTATTGGGCTCAAATTTCGCGTTTTAAGGTCCAATTAGATTAAGTGTGGATTTGGGCCTTAATCAGTTGATTTGGCCTAATTATGAATTTTATTTGGGTCGGTCACAGAAGATACTATTATTAAAATTTTTATCCTCTACAAGATTCTAAATTTTCCATATTTTTACGAAATAGTCAAAATTTAACTTATTCTATTTATTAAGGATTTTCTAAGTAATTTCTTATAAATTTTCTAGAAATTTTTATTTGTTAATAAATTGGGATATTACACCTCCCCCACTTTAAAGAATTTGGTCCTCCAAATTCACTGCACTTTAACACGATGGGGAGTGGAACAACTCACCTAGAACAAGTCGGGATACTACTTTCGCATGGTATCTTCTGACTCCCAAGTAGCTTCTTCAGTTCCACGCCGACTCCATTGCACCTTGACCATAGGTATAGACCGGTTCCTTATCTGTTGCTGCTTACGATCCAGAATCTTAACAGGTCTCTCTTCATAAGTCAAATCTTCCTTTAACTCAAGATCCGCATGCTGAATGACATGAGTATGGTCATATATGTACTTTCTCAACATCAACACATGGAAGACATTGTGTACTCGAGATAACTGAGGTGGTAGTGCCAGGCGGTACACAACCTCCCCCACTCTTTCCAAAATCTCGAATGGACCGACATATCTGGGACTTAGCTTGCCTTGAATGCCAAATCTTCGGATTCCTCTTGTAGGGGAAACTTTCAAAAACACATGTTCACCAACTTGAAATTCTAAGTCCCTCCTTCTGTGGTCTGCATAACTCTTCTGTCTCAATTGTGCTACTTGCAATCGGTCTCTAATAATACGAATATTCTTTGATGATTCAGAAATAAGATCTAGCCCCAGCCATTGCTTCTCACCAACCTCGTTCCAACATAATGGAGATCGACAGCTTCTTCCATACAAAGCTTCAAACGGAGCCATCTGAATGCTGGACTGATAACTATTGTTATAAGCAAATTCAATCAAGGCCAAGTGATCACTCCAACTGCCTCCGAAATCAATCATGCAGGCTCTCAACATATCTTTCACTATCTGGTTGGTTCTTTCCATCTGTCCGTCTGTTTGTGGATGAAAAGCAGTACTAAAATTCAGACGGGTTCCCAAAGATTCTTGCAATCCCTTCCAAAAATGTGAAGTGAATCTGGGGTCTCTATCAGACACAATACTGACCGGAATACCATGGAGTCGCACCACTTCCTTCATATATAAAGCTGCTAGAACATCAATAGTCCACTTAGATTTAATGGATAGGAAATGAGCGGACTTTGTCAATCTGTGGATGATCACCCAAATTGCATCAAATCCGCTACGAGTCCTAGGGAGACCCATAATGAAATCCATGCCAATACTCTCCCACTTCCATTGAGGTATGTCTAGTGGTTTCAACTTCCCTGCAGGTCTGAAATGCTCGGCCTTAACTTGCTGACACACCAAGCATCTACTCACAAATTCTGCAATTTCCCTTTTCATATTTGACCACCAGAAAGATCTCTTCAAGTCCTTAAACATTTTCGTACCTCCAGAATGAATGGTATATCGGGATCTATGAGCTTCCTCGAGGATCTTGTTCTTAGCTTTGGCCACATCAGGTACACAAGTCCTTCCCTGAAATAACAGTCTGCCATCGTCAGCTATCATGAATTTCGGTCTGCTACTTAAGCTCTCCTTGATTTCTACCAACTCTGTGTCATTGTCTTGCAAGGACTTGATTTCTGTCAATAATTCTGGTTTAAGCTGAATCTGAGCAATCATGACTCGGTCCTTGTCAACATTAATATCCAACCCGGCTAATTGCTCCAACAGCTTCCATTCTTGCATCATGAGACTTGAAAATTTAGTCATTGGCTTGCGGCTTAGGGCATCCGCCACCACATTACCCTTCCCGGGATGATATTCTATGGAGAAGTCGAAATCCTTTAGATACTCCAACCATCTCCTCTGCCTCATATTGAGCTCTTTCTGAGAAAATAAATACTTCAAACTCTTGTGATCTGAAAATACTGTGAATGTCTCTCCATATAAGTAATGCCTCCATATCTTCAAGGCAAAAACTACGGCTGCTAGCTCCAAGTCATGGACAGGATAATTCTCCTCATGCTTTCTCAACTGCCTGGAAGAATAGGCTATCACTTTCCCGTGCTGCATCAGTACGCAACCTAACCCAATTCCCAAAGCATCGGTGTACACCACGAAGCCTCCTTCTCCTGATGGTAAAGCTAAAACAGGGGCAGTTGTTAAACATTCCTTCAAAGTCTGGAAGCTTTTCTCACAATCTTCCGTCCAATCAAACTTATTCTCCTTGCAGGTTAATCTTGTTAAGGGTACCGCAATCTTGGAGAAATCTTTAATAAACCTCCGATAATATCCTGCCAAGCCTAGGAAGCTTCTAACTTCTGTTACACTAGTAGGCCTGCCCCAATCTTTAACTGCCTCTACCTTCAACGGATCAACAGAAATACCTTCTTTCATAATGATATGCCCTAGAAAGGACACCTCCTGTAGCTAAAATTCACACTTGCTAAACTTGGCGTATAACTGATGGTCTCACAATAATTGTAACACCATCCTCAAATGTTCAGCATGTTCTTCCTTACTCTTGGAATAAATCAGAATGTCATCAATAAACACTACGACCCATTGATCCAGATAGGGCCGGAATACATCGTTCATCAACTATATGAAAGCTACAGGTACATTCGTTAGTCCAAAAGGCATTACAATAAATTCAAAGTGCCCATACCTGCTACGAAAAGCTATCTTATAAATATCCTCCTCCTTAATCCGCAACTGATGATAGCCTGATCGAAGATCAATCTTAGAGAAATACTGAGATCCTGCTATCTGATCAAATAACTCATCAATCCTCGGCAATGGATATTTATTCTTTATAGTCAACTGGTTCAGTTTCTGATAATCAATACACAACCTCATCGAGCCATCCTTCTTCCTTCCAAATAACACTGGAGCCCCCCACGGGGATGTACTTGGACGAATAAATCCCTTCTCAAGTAATTCCATTAACTGCTACTTTAATTCCCTCAACTCCGCAGGAGACATACGATAAGGAGCCTTAGAAACAGGGGTCGCGCCAGGAATTAGATCAATAGAAAACACAACTTCCCTCTCTGGTGGAAGACCTGGCAATTCCTCAGGAAAAACATCCGGAAAATCTCAAACAATAGGAATGTTCTTAATCTCGATCTTCTTCTCAGGGGTCACATAAACAAAGGCTAAAAGTACCTGACATCCTCTCCTCATCAACTTATCGGCTCGGATGGTCGAGATAAGTGGCACATATCTATGGTGCCTAACCCCTATAAAGGAAAGTCCAGGGTGTCTAGAAAAAGACACAGAGCTGGAACTACAATGAACATTGGTCTCATGCTTAGCCAACCAATCCGCTCCTAGAATTACATCATAATCTTTCATATCCATGCATACTAAATCAGCCGGCAAATTCTATTCATTAACCATAATCTTGCTAGAAGGATAAAAATATTTAATCACTGATCTAGAACCAATAGGAGTTGATATCTCTAAGGGGGAATTCATCAAAATCGGCTTCACAGCTAATGTCTTAGCAAAACTTCGAGAAACAAATGAATGAGTAGCACCGGTATCGAAAAGAACAAAAGCTGGCTTTCCATGAACAATGAGAGTACCTTCCACAAGTCCACCCTCCTCGGTGGTGCCTGCATCCTCCTCTTGTAGGGCCTGGAGCTTGCCCTGCTGCTTCTTGCCGCCTTGAGGTTTAGTCGGGGTAGCTTGCTCGGATAAGAGAGGACATTCTGGAATGCGGTGATCCCTACTCCCGCAACGCAAACAGGCGCCCAACTTGTGCCAGCACTCTTCCATCTTATGACCGGGGCGGTCACAATACTTGCATACGCCCTTAAATGGAACAATCGGGCCAGGCTTCTTGTCTTCATTCTTTGGCATTTTCCCCGTCCATGAACTAGACCCGCCATTGGGCCTCTTCTTGTTATTCCCGGGTTTAGCACTCTCGGAACCAGTAGGTTGCTCCTTTTTAACATTCTTCCCACAGATTTTCTCCGTCATTTCCAAGGTATCTTTTAAAACTTGGGCTTTTTTTACCATCTCTGCATAGGTTTGAATCTCCATTGGCACCAACTGGTTAATATAATGCAACTTCAGCCCATTTAGAAAATGTTTCACCTTCTTCTTCTCTGTAGAAATCAAATGTGTAGCATAACGAGAGAGTCTACAAAATTGAGCTTCATATTCCGCCACAGATAAACTCCGCTGCTTCAGAGTAGCAAACTCAGCGGCTTGTTTCCCTTGGATTTTGTCGGAAAAGTACTTGCTATTGAAGAATTCTTCAAATTCCTTCCACGAAATTTGTCTGTCACCGAGGGTCGCCTTTACTGACTCCCACCAAGTCCTAGCATCCCATTCCAACTGGAAGGTTGTTAAAAGCACACGCCCCTGGTCGCTGCATTGCATAACTTCAAAAATTCTCTCCATCTCCTTAAGCCAGTGTTCGGCTTCATCGGGATCAGTTGAACCTCCAAAACGTGGGGGATTCATCCCACGAAAATTCCGATGTAGATCGCCAGCACCATGATTTGCCGCTCCACCTTGGGCCACTTGTTGTAAATCTCGCGTAAGTCCTTGGACCGTCCGCTGCATGTCCCGCCACTGCGCACGCTCAGCTGCCATCGGAACGTCCTGCACAAAAATAATTTATCTTAAGTTCATTTATGAGAAAGAGTTTAGAGTTGATTATTAACTCAACCCAAGTCTCTACCCAAATTCTCACTAGGTTTGGACCTTTGACTGATAACAAGGGTATAGGTTCTACGACAACACTTAGAATCCTAGAACCTAAATAACCTAGGAATATTAGAAACCTGGCTCTGATACCACCTAACTGTCACGCCCCGATGCTGAATATCGGGACTGGCAGTAGAAACGAGTAATTATAATAATAATATGTTTATTTCTAGACATGATATGTTAAAGCTAAAAGATCGCACATCACCATAAATAGAAACTGCTCCATTCATTAAATAGCACATAACCAAACCATGTTCCAAACTACAAAGATCTCACTTAACATAATCTTTGACAACATCCACTCAACACGATTACATTGGCTAACTTCAAATTACAACTCTTCCAAAATACTCTTAAATACAAATAGACTCCACAACTAGAACTAGTTTCACAGGCTTCTATCAGGTTCACTCCACGATCGTCACTCTTGCCCGTTCCCATCAAATTGCGAGTCCTCACCTGAGCTACCTGAAAAAGGGGGAAAAACTAGGTGAGCGAACGCTAAGTAGGTAATAACAAGCAAGTTTAAGTAATTAACCAATTGAATTGCATGTTTGAGCGCGTAAATAAAGAACGAAAGGAAATAACTATGCAACAAAAAAATGAAAAGAAAGCAAGAACATGATATAACCGAGAATTTGGCCAACAAGCAAGATCTAACCAAGTCAAGAGAATTCAAGTAAGAGATTATTGTCTTAGACATCACACTAGTCATGCACTCGGTGCAATGCCTCACCATGTCATTCAAACTCCCCGGGGCACAAGTACTTTTCGGGCGCTCCTCCCAGGACCAGACTGGGCCCTTATGATGCGTTGGCATTAATTTTTTGGATCCAAGATCCCAAATTATGTCTAGACATTAATCAAGTTAAATGGCCAATACTCCAAGATATAGACCATACCAAAGGTTCAAGGGTAAGTTGAAATAGACATCATGTCTGGAAGGTTATAGTTATCAAGAACCAATCAGGTCCTTGGATTCAACATGAAAAATCACGAAAACCACTTCTGGATGATAAGCGGTCATAATAGGGCCACTCAAGCAATGCACGGTCTAAACTGGACCGTTCAAGATAGAGATGGCTTAGGACTAGCCATACCGAAGTGAAGGATACACGGTCCATGTAGGGCCGCTCGAGTAATTGAACGGTTGAAAATGGGCCGCTCAAGACTAGTAGAGCTGGAAGCCCAAGAACAAGATAAACAGTCCATATAGGGCCGTCCAACAGACAGACGGTCCAATAAGATCCACGCTATAACATGGGGGGTTCCAGTAGGTCCGTTCCACTTAAACAACTAGAACTCTACCCAAACGGGCTCCGGGCTGCCATAAGTGGGGCAGAACTGAACCAGGGTCCAGCCCACTCTCCACTGGTCAACCTAGGGCTTATTGGGTCGATCCAAACACAAATTGGTCGAAGATAGATCAAGGTTAAACGACCAATGTAAGTGGCACTTGGCCAGGGATGTACGGTTCGTTTTGGGCCGCCCAATAAGATGAACGGTCCCTTTCGGGCCGCGTAATTCTCAGAGGGTCCAAGTCAAGCCGTGACTTACAATACGATAGTTCAATCGATTCGATCACTTACACAGGTTCAGGTCTTGATGGTACAACCTGCCTGGTGTCCTAGTGGGAATCCCAGTCTCGCGGGGGCTTACGGAGGTCCCGTAATGAAGGTCCTAGTCCGACGGAAGGAATATCCGACGGAGAGTCCCAAACATTACAAGGAAATATGGTTAACAAAACATCGGAAACCAGTGAGACGGTCAGTCAATCCTACCGGAGTAGAACGACTGTCATACAACCCTAATAAAATTTTCAATTTAATAATGAATCACGATTAATATTAACATTGAAAAAGATGATCCAAGGTCAAGATGAATAAATCAGCAAGATATATAATTATTACTATTATAATTTTCTAGAGTTTTTATGCATGTTGCTAACTTACATTTAACCATTAATCTACCATCATAAATCATGCGAAAAAGATAACTTAATAAATTCTGTAAAGATGGACGGTCCAGTATGGACCTTTCATCATCCTCAGCGGTCGGACGACAGGCCGTTTATCCCCCTCAGGTCAGAAGACCTTCTGGAGATGAGCGGTCTGTAATGAGCCGCTGGAGAAGATGAACGGTCAATAACTGGCCGCCTGACAGAAGGGCGGTCTAGGTGAAGCTGCTCTTCCCAGAAACATAACACGAACCAGAGAACATAAACGGTCAGTAACATGCCGCCTAACTAGGTTGGGCGGTCTATCGCGAGACCATACAAGTCAAAAACGCTCAAGTCCCCCTTTCGCCATGCCCGCCTTCGACGAGTTGGCTAGGGTTACAAAGAATTACTAATTACGCATAGCACAGAGCATAATAATTTGGGCTTTTGGATTCAAAGAAAAGAGCACGAAAAGTTTTACAATAAAGCATGCTCAATTTAATCTTGAGTGCCTGCAATCCCTACTTAAACGAGATGGAACAAGTATAACCCTAGATATGACATGCTTCTACTAAACCCTAAAATTCTCGCATGATACTAAGTAACTTTTAGGGCTTTTGCATTCAATAGAAAGGGCACTTGATGCTGGTTCTAATCATATATAATACTTAAGGTTTGGCTTGCTATAACCTACCTTAAACGGAGGAAGAAGGAAGAAGAGGGACGACGACACGCTAAGAACACCTCACCGGTGATCGCCGGAATCCGCCCTCGTCCACGATCCTCGTCAACCGCCACAGCACCCAAACGAAAATAGGGTTCCTGAGGGTCATTTTTATAGGTCACACAAGGTCTAGAGTCTTCTATTCGAGGAGATAGAGTCCAATCAAGTTGGACGTGCGCGAACCGCGCGGATAGGGTTAGCCGCCGCCTTCTCAACCAAAATTTGCTTTCTAGGGTTAGGGTTTCGGGGAGAACTGAGAGGGGAAACGATCTTCTCATCCTAGCCTTCCATTTGGATCCGGTCTCAGCCTAAATGATCAGGTATTGGGCTCAAATTTCACGTTTTAAGGCCCAATTAGATTAAGTGTGGATTTGGGCCTTAATCAGTTGATTGGGTCAAATTACGAATTTTATTTGGGTCGGTCACAGAAGATACTATTATTAAACATTTTATCCTCTACAAGATTCTAAATTTTCCAGATATTTACGAAATAGTCAAAATTTAACTTATTCTATTTAGTAAGGATTTTCTAATTAATTTCTTATAAATTTTCTAGAAATTTTTATTTGTTAATAAATCGGGATATTACACGCTGTGCATCAGAAACTTGATAGACTGGCAGACTCAATTAGAGATCTTCGTACTTCTTTATTGAACACAGCATATTCTGCAAGAGACAGGGGGAGCTATCGAGGTCACTAATCTCTCCAAATTCCCCATTTTTGATAATGACAAAGGGGGAGAAGAGAATTTCATGTATGAGGAAGACCTCATGGATTCTGCTGGGTATATGCTGCAAAGAAACTCTACAAGAAACTCTGCTAAGATATTGTCAAGTGGAATGATGAGCTGTCAAGAAGGAAAATGTGCTGCTTCTAATATTTTTTTTGTGTGAAAAGAGATGTACATTCAAACACACTAATGTTTGTTTTCTTAATACTCACAGAAGCATTACTCTTACATGTTGCATATTTGCATCTTGCTCATTTACACAGTTGTTTGAATGCTGAGTTCTGAATATTGTCATGGTTTAATCATACATGACTCAGAGTTGTCATAATCAAAAATGGGGAGACTGTTTGAACCCTAGTTTTGATAATGACTTTCTATGAATCATGTTTAGATTAACGTGCTTAAAATTCTTCAGCTCTATTTGTTTTGTGTGGTTCACTTGCTGCATGTTATCTCATAAAAGATAGCATAGTCATTGCATGTGTTGTCCTGCTAGAGATCTAGCTCGGTGCTAGTCTAGCTTAGTTCTGCATTTCACGTGTAAGTGCTTGCCTCGGTGCAAGTCTATGTTCACACACAAACTTTGTCGTTCCATTTTCATCTCGGTGCATTACTTGTCTCATACACATAAGGAAGCAGTGTATTTCAATGCAGCATGCGCATTTAGGCTCGTGCATTCCTTGTCTTTGCATCTCACCTTTCACGGTCGGTGCAAGTCTTTAGGTCGGTGCAAGTCTTTAGGTCCGTGCAATACTTGCACAGCACGCACTGTTTAGTCTTGTCACTTAGTGTCAGTGCTTTCTTCTCCACCATCTCAGTGCAAGTTCTATCTTGCATTTTCCTTTTTCCGTATACTCTTCTCCATCATCACGGTGCAACTCGTGTCTGGACCGCAAACCCAACTCGGTGCATCTACTGTGTTACACATTTTTTAAGAGTCAGTGCACTATTCATCCTAGACATCTCTAGAGTCATTGCATATCTTTGGTTCTTTTGTTCTTTGACTCGGTGCATAGTCTTCTTCTTGTGCCTCTTGGATTCATGTCCGTGCACATCAGCTGCACGGGTGGTCACTAAGATTTGTAAGTCAATATGGTGTCATGCATATTTGTAAGTCAATACATTTCCCACGTCTGGTTTTATCAACTCAGTGCATGCTATGCTTACTCTCTTATTACCCCGGTGCAAACTGTGCTAAGTGCTTGACTAAGTGCCTTGCGTTCTCTGGCAAAGTTTCTCTCCGAGGAGGGGCACGTGATCCAAGGCAGATCGACCTCCTAAAGAGTGCCACGTAGAAGCCTACAACGCTTAGATGGTGACACATGACTGAGAGCCTTCTGGAAGCCGTTTGGGCGGGAGTTCACCCTCCACACGCCCAGGGCGTGAGCACGGGATTCAGAGACAAAAGATATATATATATAAATCCTTTTTGAAGTGGAGAGAACAAGAAGGTGTGTGAATGAACAATTGAGAGAGAATTGAGAGAATACGAGGTTGAAGAGAGAAGGTAAAAAGATTAGCAGCGAGCCCAATCTAGAAAAGAAGAAGAAATTAAGAGAGAGCTTGTGGGAGAAGAAAAAGAGGTAGAGAAAGAGGGAGATCGTGAAAAGAATATCTGAGAGTCTGTCCACTGGTACTTGTATCAAATCCAAACCAGTCTGCTCCTGCGTGAGCCATTTCATCGGATTTCATTGTCAGCCTTCAGTAGCTATTTTCTACCGTTTTATTTTCTTTATCTTACTCATCTGTTCAAGCTGTGTGGCAGTAGAGGTCAAGCTGTAATCCTCAGCAGTCAGAGGAAGGATCCTCTGGATAGCAAGCTGTGTTGCTCAGCCGTTTGTATGCAAGCTGTGAGGCTCAGCGGGCGCAAGCTATGTTGCGCAGCATTTTCAAGCTGTAAGGCAGTAGGAAGCCTCACTCGGATTTGAGTGAGGGATGGACGTAGGTCTGCAGGCAGTAGACTGAACCATCTAAAATCTCCTTGTGCTCTGTATGGATTGCTTGTATTTTATGAATTGATAGATGCATGACTAGGCTCGAGAAGTTTAGCTTGGCTTTCAAAATTTACTGGTGCACATCAGTTATTCGAGTATTGATCTGATTTAATCAGCCCTTTGCATTTGGATTAATTGGCTTTCAGTTGGTCAAAGTTTTTATTGATAGAGGGATTCATTCACCCCCCCTTTGAATCCTACACGCACCATTGCTAGATCCCATCAAAACAAGCACCAAGGGCATGGTATAAACGGCTTACCTCATTTCTAGTTGAAAATGACTTCAAGAGAGGTAAGGTTGATCAAACACTTTGCACAAGGAAATCAGGTAAAGACATTTTAGTAGTTCAAGTGTATGTGGATGACATTATTTTTGGAGCTACTAACAATGCTTTATGCGATGAATTTGTAAAAATTATGCAAGGAGAATTCGAGATGAGCTTAATGGGGGAGCGGACTTTCTTCTTTGGATTGCAGGTGAAACAAACTTCAGAAGGAATCTTCATCAATCAAGCCAAATATATTATGGAATTGCTGAAGAAATACGGGATGGCAGAAGTAAAACCCATATCAACTCCCATGGCCACCACCACAAAGCTGGATAAGGATGAAAATGGTAAAACAGTAGATTCTACACTATTTTGAGGTATGATCGGATCACTACTGTACCTCACAGCTTGCCGCCCTGACATTCAAGTCAGTATATATCTTTGTGCCCGTTTCCAGTCATGCCCTAAAGAATCTCACTTATCAGTTGTTAAACGCATTCTTAGATACCTAATTGGCACAATAGATTTTGGCTTGTGGTTTCCCATCGGCAGTTCTTTTGATTTAATTACTTATACCGATGCGAATTATGTCGGGTGTATTGTAGATCGTAAAAGTACAAGTGGGTACTGTCAGTTTCTTGGTGGGTGCCTAGTTTCATGGGCCTCCAAGAAACAACATTCAGTAGCTCTCTCAACGGCCGAGACTAAATATGTAGCCGTCGGAAGTTGTGGAGCCCAAGTACTTTGGATCAAAAATCAATTGCTTGATTTGAATGTAAAAGTTGATTGTGTGCCAATCTTATGTGATAATACGAGTGCAATTAATCTATTAAAAAATCATGTTCAACACTCCAGAACCAAACACATTGACATTCTGTATCATTTTCTGAGAGATCATGTAGGCAAAGGGGTCTTTGAGTTCAAGTTTATTGATACACTCAACCAACTGGATGACATCTTCACAGAACCCCTAAATCAGGATCAATTCAATAAAATTAGGAGAGAACTTGGCATGTGCAAGGGTGAGGGCATACGTACTTAGGTCTGCACCAGGTTGATTTCTTTTGGGTAGATTATGCGAGATGCATGCATTGTGTGTGTTTTATTTCTATTGTGTATGACGATACCTAGCATGTGTGCTTGTACTTATATATATTTACACACTTTTTCCTTGACATAGTCCTAAGACTGAATATTCCTTGATAAATAAATGTGGACTAGTGATCTATTGTTCTAAGCAGTCTCTAAACAGGGGATTTCGTAGTCGACTCATGCTTGATATCATTCTCAGTTCAGCAAAAGAAAAAGCAAAAAAAAAAAGGGAAAATGTGATTTTGTGAAAACGGGGGAGTCCACAGGTCATGGAGCCCACTTTTATCTCTGATGGTCACTGGCTAGACACTTTCTTTCTCGGGGTTGAAATTGGGGTCTCTTTGCCCCAGCGGTCGACCGCTGGCTTAGTGCCGGTCGATCGCCAACGGCGAACCGGGCCGGTTCAGCCTCGTCCGAACCCCAACTTAAGGGGGTTTCCTCCCTTATTTCACATTCTATTGCATCCATTTTTTCTCCCTCACTCCCTCCTAACCCTAGCACACCTCACTCCCATCTTCTAAGCCCTAAAAACCCCACATCTCATCTCTCCGCACATGATCCAGCCGATTGTTCTCCATTTCAGAATGACACCTCGCCGGCATTCGTGCGCTCGTGCCACCCTTCCCTAAGTTCCAGAGCGTGAAGAAGGTGTTCTTAGTCCTTCCCGGTGTCTCTCTCTCTCCATCCCAAGGTAGAGGTTCTACCTTTCAAGAGGATCATCTTCGGGTTTCTTTGTCTAAAATGGCACCTAGAAGGAGTGCTCGGCGTCTTCTCCAAGGGGAACCGAGTGCTCGGAGATGTGAAGCTCTGGCCGCACCACCACCACAAGCTCCGGCACCCAGGTTACCTCCAAGAACTATCATCGACCCTCGTCTTGTCGATTTTGAGGAGATGAATGAAATCCTGCCCGACATTTATACAGTTTTCTCAATGCAACTGGGATGGATTGATTATGTCACTAGATACAACCGCTACTATCCATATTTAGTGCAACAGTTCTATGGTAATTTGGTTGATAGAAATGGAAGGTTGTACACAATGGGTTAGGGCATTGAGATCCACATTACTCCAGAATTATTTTATCGTGCCCTAGGTGTCTCTTCCAATGGTGCAGACATGAGCTTTAGGCATGGTGCAGTTGAGGAAAGTTTTATTGCCATGACGAGCTGTGAGTTTGTGCGTGGTGTGAGTGATCTAATTGAGCTCATTGCCAACCACTTTCCCGCACTCCAACGGGTCCTCCATCACATGTTTACTGCACTCATTTATCCAAAGAGTGGCAGCCGAAATGAAGTCACTGAGGTGCACCAATTCCTGTTCTATCATGTTATAAATGGCGAATTAGTTGGTATGGGATGGCTTATGACTCAATTGATAGGACGATGCCGTACACATTTACGGAGGTCCCTACCTTATGCCTCTCAACTCACTGGAGTCTTCACTTTTGTTGGGGTCCCCTTAGAGGGTGAGTAGTTTATTCTGGTCCGACAGGATGACATTTATAATGAGCACAAGATTTTCTCCGACATGGGATATTATCGTGCTGCAAATGGTGAGCTTTGTCGTGCTGTGCCAGTTTATGGGGAAGAGAATGATAGTGAAGAAGAGCAAGAACCAGAACCACAGCAAGGTCACCAAGATGCACCTGCACCAGTACAGCCTGAGGATGTGCCTCCCCCAGCGGATCTTCCTCCACCACCGCAGTACTTTCATGGGAGTCTTCCACTCAGGGTGCTGGGCATCCTACTTGGGGGGACTATGAGACTCTAGACATGCGTCTTTTAGGCATGGAAACCTGAATTGACTCCTCTCTTGGGCGTTTAGACACTTTTATGGATACCATGATTGGACGAATGGACTCCTTCACCCACGCTCTGGATGATCTTTCTACCCACATGGCCACTCTCTATGCCAGCCATGAAGATAACCGTGAAGCCTTCCGGCTCAACAACCATTCCCTTGTTACCATCCGTCGCCAGCTTCTTCATCATGATGAGATTCTACATGGCATTGAGGATCGTCTTCCTCCTCCTCCTGCTCCTGCTCCTGCTAGCTCCCCCCATGGTGATGGTGCCCCGGATGGTGTTCATAGAGAGGAAGATGAGGATCACCCTACTGTGTAGCTGTTCTTCGGTCACTCGTGTCACTTTTGTCCACTTTTTGTATCCCTTTCCTCTCTTTTTTGTTGATGTCAAAGGGGGAGATGTAGGCTATTAGGCTTATATATATATATATGCTATGTGTGTTTGCCTGCTCGCATGTATGTCTGTCTCTTGCATTGTAGTTTGAGCATGTTGGTTGCATTTTGGTTGTATTGCAATTAGTGGTTTGCATTTCTTCGTGTGTTGAGTCCATTTTTCACCTCTTGCATTCAGTGTACCCTATATTTACCTAATGAGAATGAATGGAAGAATGCACTTTTTGCACTTACAAGATTGGCTATCTCCTCTCTCACTTCTTTTCAATTTGGCAAATAAGTATTGAATGGCTGGTATGGATATGTTGAATTGTTTGTGTTGGGAGTGATATGTCGTGCTGAAATGGAAGTGTTGAATGCTTTCAAATCTTGAGTTCAATGTTTCAAATTGATGGATTTCAACGGAATTTCTAAATGTGATTGACTTCGTTTTGAAAACTTGCTCAAAGGCACAAGGGTTTGAACTCGTGCATTTAAATGCCTAGTTTTTGTCATCATCAAAAGGGGGGAGATTGTTGAGCATATCCGTGTGATTTTGATGATAACAAAACCCAGGACATTTATCTCCTACGTGCCTTGTATTAGAACAATGTTTTATGTGTTAAACCATCAAATTTCATCACATTTCAACTTAGTGTTCATGAATCCTCCCTTGTGTTAAAACGAGCCTAAGCAAACTTGTAATCAACCATAACACAAGCTCATTGCAAGCATCGGACTCATGGATAGTTCTTAGTGGGCTAACACTTGGATTTTGCAGGTTTGGAGATTTTTGGTCGACCTCTGGACCCTTGGCGGTCGACCTGAAATCACAGAATTGACAGAAGGCAACCTGTAAAACTGGCGGTCGACCGCTAGGACCCTAGCGGTCGACCTATTTTTCCAGCAGCCAAATGGCTACAGGAATGCTCAGAGCGGTCGACCGCTAGCCTCTGCAGGTCGACCGCCAGCCCCGATAAGCCCGTAAAAGTTGACTTTTGGCCATCTCGAAAGAAGCATCTTCTCTTGGTATTGTTTAATCCCAAAGCCACCAAACCTTCCAGGTTTTGTGGATCTGGTTCATGGGTTGTCTATTGACCACCCTAGGTCTATAAAATATCTCTTTGAGGGATCAAAAACTCTAATCACTTGTGGAGATCAAGAAGGCTATTGAAGGGGTGAGAAGGTTATTGTAGCTACGTGAACAGTGTTTCATCCAAAGGGATTCTACATCCAACATTCAAGCTCTCAAGCAAATATGCAATCCATTCAAGTGAAGATCAAGCCAAGAGATCAAGATGCATCCAAAGCCTTCGTCATCCACTAAGGGGGAGCAAATCAAGATACTTCTCTTCTGTTCTACTTTCATGTTTTCTCTTTAGCTTTATTTGTGGTTTCTGTAGTCTTCAAACATTTCTGTGTGTGTGGATCTTCCTAGATCTGTGTGTGTGTGTGTGTGTGTTTAATTTGTTGTAGTCCTGTGTGTGTTAAGGTGTTCTTACACCTTCGTGGGAGCTCTCCTTCCCAATGTATGTGTGTGTGTGGATCATCTTGTAACACTTTACAATATAGTGTGTGGATCCTCACCGTCGGTGAGGGGTGGAAGTAGGTTGCCGTTGTGGCATCTGAACAACCTAAAAATCGCTGTCTCATTGTGGTTTGTTCCTTTTCTCCTGTCCCCCTTCTGCGCATGCTTGTGGAATTGGATTTATTGCATCCTTTAAGTCTAGATTAACTGATCACTTTCAACTAGATCCTCGGTATATCAAAAGTTGAATTTGGACTGACAAGGTTACTCTTGCCGGAAAGATAATAGTTTGCGTGAGTGAATCTACGGATTTGTTAACTCCGCCTAGTACCAAGGGTTATTGTAGTGATTGATTTTGATAGATCTAGTTTATCCTGCTCTCGTTCCTTAGTGTCCTCACATAATCTTTAAATTGAGTTTAGGTTTGTTAAAATTTTGATATCACCCAATTCACCCCCCTCTTGGGTGCCATTGATTGCGGGACTTCAGGATATGCAGAGAAAGTTCAGAGAAAGATTTCATGTTACTGAAAGGGAGGTCACTGTGGCCGAATTATATTCAATAAGACAGAGGCATGCTGAAACGGCTCTGGACTATATTAAAAGATGGAGGAACCTCGGTATGAGGTGCAAGTGGCCTCTGCATCAAGAGGGCACTGTCCAAATATGTAAGTAGAACCTCAGGATGGAGGTCCTCGAGAGGATGATTGGAATGGAAATAAGGTATTTTGATCGATTAAACAATGTAGTGGCAGAGATTGAAGCCTTTCTGGTGAAGCATGCCTCACCAGCAACCAATGCTGTCACTCAAAAGGCAAAGGCGGTGAAACAGTGACCAGCGCCGAAAAAAGCATATACTATTGACTTAAAAGCATTTGAACAACAAAGAGACAAGGGTAAGAAGGCAGCTGTATTAACACCCGTTTTATGACCAATGAGTTGGGTCATCTCCTTATCTATTTTTATGATGTCCCGACTTATTCACCGGTTATTGGGCCATTTTTGGTCACTTTTGGGCTTATTTTTATGGGTCACTCTCCCTGGTTGGGCTTGGTTCCTTTTATCTTTCGACATTTGAGCTTATTGGGCCTGCATAAGGGCTAATAAGGGTTTTATTGTGGATTTATATGGAGATTTATTGGCCTTTATCTCTTTTGCCATGCCTATCAGCCTTGCGGTCTATCGCACGACCGTTTGGTATCGTTGGCGGTCCTTTCCTAGACCGTTAGGCGGCAGAGAGTCCTATTGGGTTTCTTTGGTCTTATCTCATTGTGGACGACCGAGCCTTGTGGTCTATCGGTCGACTGTTTTCATAGCCTTGCTATCTATCGCAATACCGTTAGGGGAGACAGAGAGTCATGCTCCACATGTTCTTCCTCTCTTCGGCCGTGGTCGAATTAGAGTCCATGATTTGATGTTTTCTCTCTAAGTAGTGATCATCAGAAGCTTATGTTTGTTTGTATGGACTCTTGGGAGTATTATCTTTGAGATTTATCTAAGTTCAGGCCTAATTTCATGTCATTATCTCTCCAACTCGACCAGAGGGTTTGGGGGTCTATAAATAAAACCCTTGGCTTCATGGCTTGAGGAGGAGATTTCTGGACCTTGCAACAAAGTGCTGCTGCATTCTGGAGCGAGTACCAACCAGGGGGAAGCCATTTCTACGTCCTTAAGTCGTCTGGTCCAGGGAGTATCAAGTTCCATTAGTGTTCTTTGTGTCTTTTCCTCTCTTAGTTTTAGTCTTCCTTTGCATCATCATAGCATCTTCCCTCTTCTTCTTCCACGTTCTTCTACACTCACATCACGTTTTCAAACATCCTCCTACTTTGTCCACACCCCACAGGGGTTAAAAAACCACCAACCCCCAGGTATTCACCATTCCTTTTATGCATCTTAGCTTAATTGCACTATAGATTCTACACTTGTCCAAGGGCTAATTGGGTTACTTTTTTTGTGTGTCTACACTCTTTTGCAGGTTTACAGAGCTCACTACACGAGGCCCAACTCTTCTGGCCGGCCAGGAGTGGTGGAGATCCAAGTTCCACATCATTGTTCTGGGTGCGTCTAGCGGCCGTTTGGCAGACCGTTTGGGGATCTTTGGCGGTCTATCGTTGGACCATTTCTGTTTGCCTAGCGGTCGTCTGAGGACTGTTTGTCTCCGCAGCACCTGGTTATTCTCTCCCACGTGCGGGTGTGCTTCACTCGGCTCTTTCCAAGGTACGTAGTGTAGTTTCACTGCATTACTTGCTTTGGTGGCGATCACATCTTTCCTTACTTGGGTATTTGTCATCATCTCTTCTATTTCTTCCTTTACTTTTAGTTGCTCCACACCCACGGTGTGTGTTTCCTTTTATTCCTTTGCTCCATGCCCCGATGTGTGTTTAGTTTTCTCCTTGCTTTATCTTTGCACTGATAAGATGACATGCCCCCTTGCTCCATGCTTGATGTTATTGACTGCTTGAGTTAGCACACCACCCACTCACATCATATCTATATCTCACACATCACTCCACCCACCAACAAAAAATATCTACAACCTCTATTTTTTGGCGATCAGGTGGGACCTCTAGTGCCAATCGTGTTGAGTTGTTGTTTGACCTGCTATTCTTTGTTATCCCCAGTTGCCCTTATGTTTTCCTCAGTTTTCCCATTTCATTCCCTGTTATTTTTTGCTCTCTGGTCCCTAGCGGTTTCCTCCCGACCGTTTCTGGCCTAAAAGTGATGTAGCGGTAGATCATCTTATCTCCTTAGCGGTCCCCAGATGACCATTTCTCCAGTTACAGGCATGCATCCCAAGGGTGTTGATATTTCTACATTTGTTGTTGATTCTTATTATCCCTGGGTGTTATCTGGTCTCCTCCTTTGTTATGGCATATATTCATATCATTGTTTGCATATTGTTTGTTAGTTTCTAGGCTAGAAGTTTCATGCACCCCAGTGCACATAGGGTCATTCATCTTTCATATCATAGTTACATTCCTACCTTGGTGTGTGATCCTCTCGCCTCCATATTCCTTGGGGTCGACTAGGTGACCACATCAGGGACCTCCATAAGTCCCTGTGAGCCGTGGATTCCCACACGGACGTCGGGCCGGTTGTACCTTTGCCACCCCGTGTCTAGGTTGCATAAGTAAGGGATAGTTTACACCTAGAGTTAACCAAGTCCCCAATATCCTTCCCCATTAAAAACCTATTGTTGGAGAGAACATTTTGTTGAAATCATTAAGGTTCTAAAAGGAGAAACAAATAAAATTTGTGCATCATTATAACTTGGTTAACTTCGGTTGCCTCTCATCCCTTTCTTATTTACGTAATTCTCTTTATTTGGGGTCATCTTGTCTAGTTACTTATTGGTGGTTGTTTGTGTTGTTTGCGTCATTTTTTAGGTGCCACGTTGCATGTGGAGTTGCTTCCAATCCATAGGTTCATCTCCTAGGGGCAATTCCTTGTTCACTTCTTATTTCAATCCTTTGTTCGACTCCACCATGTCTTATGATTTCCCCCGTTCCCATGAGGAATCTCTCCCTCAGGGACTCCTAGAGGACCCGCCCAGGGTCACCCCACTTCAGTCTGGAGAAGGGTCCGCCCCTCCTCCATCCTCTGCTTCCATGGAGGGCGGTCAGCCCTCCCTTTCCACCAACAATCCCACCAGTCACATTTTGCAAATGATGGCCCAGTTGGATCTGGCCCAACTTCAGGCCCTTTACCAGACCTTGCAGGGGTCAAGTGCCCCATCTCCCACCATTGCATAGGGTCTGTCCACCTCTTCCATCTCCCAGTCTAGGGTTGATGGGCCCGGGGTTCCACCCATTCCTATTGATCTTACCCCGGTCCAGCCCAAAATTCTTCAGTTCTCCAGTCTGGAGGCGGGTCAGTCCTCTGGCTTGGTCCCTTAAATTCTTGATAAAGGGAAGACCACTCTTCCCTCATCTGCCCAGATTAATCCTTATGGGTCTGTTCCATCGGTGCCACAAGTCCTTGTTGGCCCGGCCGATTTCGCTCGCCCTCAGCAAGGGGCGGCCCATGCTTATTCCAGTTTGGGTCATACTTTGGCCCAATGTCCTTCTTATGGGCCTCTCCCTCCTTCCGTTTACCCTTCGGCTCCTCGCTTTGAGCTCACTCCTTTCACTCTGTCTACTCCGTCTCGGGAGCAGGAACTCCTTGATAAACGGGCCGCCATGCAGCAACAACTCGACTTCCATCAAAAGCATGTTGGCCCACAATCCTTGGCAGACGTTCCAATTCCTAGCTTCCATAACATTCGATTCCCTCCTCAATCCGAGCTCCCCACATACCGCAAGTATGACGGGAACAACAATCCTTATGTTCATATGAGGGATTTCATGTATGAATCGGCGCAGTTCCAATATGATGATCGCCTCATGGCGTATTTATTCTGCCGATCGCTAGATGGAGTCGCACTAGAGTGGTTTTATGCTTTGCCATTAGAAGATGCTGAGAGCTTTAAGGTTGTTAAAGAAAAATTTATTCAGAGGTTCAAGGACCGGCTCGGCCCAGAATATTCATTTACAGATCTGGTTGCCGAGAAAATGAAAGCCGATGAGGACTTTGCTACCTATGCTGATAGATGGAGGCAGATGGCTGCCCGTGTGCCCGGTCATATTCCGGAGGAGGAAAAGGTCAAGTTACTCATCTCCAATGCTACGCCTACCTTTCGCAACATATTGGCCATGAATGATATTGCCAACATGCACCAACTATATAGTCGGGCGAGGTTTATTCAAACCCAATTCAAGGACTCCCCCATCCACTCTCTCTTTGAGGCCCAAAAGCCCAAATATAACAGAAAACCTCAAGGCCCCATCACTGAAGGAGTCCAGACTAACGAGCAAGTGCAAGCCGTTGCTTTCCCCTTCCCTAATCAGTCCACTCCATTCCATAACCATCAATTCTCCACTCCACAAAATGCCCAACCCGTTTTCCCCACTCCACAAAACACCCTGCCTACCTTCTCCGCTCCACAAAATGCCTTCCTGATGTGACGCGGCCAAGGGGTCAGCGGATATGCCATGAGGAACCTTGGACCTAGACGCATAAGCACAGTAGCCAAGGTCCGTACCTGATTTTGGCAGACAAGCTCACCCGATGCATGTCCCTTTCCCGGGGTGACTCGAGGATCTCACCCGAGATATGGAGGTTCCCACGACAACAGGCAAACCACGCGCCTTGGCAGGCCCGGGTATCACTCGCTCTCACTCCCACGATGGCCACTCGAGGTGGCTGGTCGACCGGGGCTGGGCGCTCTCTTCCTCACCGGCGGAGCTCAAAAATGATAAGGGATGACAGAAATAACCAGGAGGGATAGGGGCTTACCTAGCCGGCTTGAAGAAGCTGACTCCGACCGGAGACGAAGGCGAGCGGGGGACGTGCGATGCCCGCACATGCGTCGGTGTCGCTATAACCTAAAATTGGGAAACGTACAACACTACACCTCATGCAAGAGGGTGATCGTGGGGTGGGGAAGTTAATTTTATAATCAAAACTATCTCCACGCAGGGAGGGGCCTTCAGTCGGCCAAACGTGGGGCGGGGAATTGACGAGACCCGAATCTATCCTCGCAGACTTAGCAAGGATAGTAGGCTGAAGAAGACGGTGCCATGAGCTCCTCTGGCCTCTGCTGATGGCGGGACCGATGCTGAAATGTCGCTGGGAGGTCATGTAACCACCAGTAGGAATTTGGGGCTGTTCGGGCTCCGAATGGGGCTGCTGCAACTTCGAGACCTGGGCCGGTCCAGACTGCTCTTGCCTGGGTCTGAACAGTAGTGAGCTGTTGTAGAGGCTGCCATGGGCTCCACCGAACTTTGAATTAGGTGAGACTAGCACCGACATGTCCGTGGACGAGTTGGCGACGCATAGAAACTGACGGGACCTCTTTCTGTGGTTGGAGGTGAGCGCAGTGGTCCGGGAAGCAGGGAGGGGTCCGATCTCGCCCCGACAGGGACAGCCTGCACACGCCGGGGAAGATGGCAGTAACGGGGTGCTCCGGGATCCAAATGACCTCCTTCTTCATGGATCTGAAAGAGGACTGGGGAAGGATCGTCTCGACCGAAGGGTACGCTAGGAAGCTCAGAGGAGAGGCCGTGGGAGTGTCTGCAACTGGTCTGAGGTGTTATGTCGGAGCTCGGTTGCGCTGGCTGACAAGAATCGACCCCAAGGTCAGCACAGACGTCGGATGAAGGTGAAAGAGCTCTCGTTAGAAAGCTAGCTTGAAGAAGAGTCGCGTTGCTGTTGGGATGTTTGTCTAGATCTGCTTAGATGAGGAAGGATCGATGCTAAAAGTTACTTCCTATTCTGCTGTAGTGGTGGACAGGGTGGTGGGTGGGGATGGGAGGTGCTAATAGGGGAAGTAAGAGGGGGGAAATGGGGTGGAAAGGGGTTGGGAAGAACTCTGGCTGATAGGGGGTCAAGGGGGGGGGTGAGCCAGGCATTTGGGAGGGGCAAATGAGGTGTTGCAGGTGGTTCTAGCAATGGGTGGGAGGGGAGCTCCGAATTTGGGGTTGGGTTGAGGGGGGATAGGAGGGGGTAAGGCTTTGTTTGAAGTTTAGGGCCCTAGTGGTTGGCCAACATTGGAGACTTTAGGGGATGAAGAAGGATGTGATGGGAGAGGGGGGGGAGTCCACCTTGGAGGCTGCAAGAGTTATGGTGGAGTGGGTGGGATTTGAATGGAGAGGAGGAATATTGACTTGGGGAGAGGGGGGTGGAATTTTCTTTGGGGTGGGTGGAAGTAATGGAGGAGGTTTGAATTATGTTAGGTTTGAAAAAAGGGGGTGGGTGGGCCCTCGATGAGGTGGATGGGAGTGATGGGGGGGCTGATGTGGAGGAGAGAGGAGAGAGATTGGGGGCACACCCCTCTCTTGAGGAGGAGAGGGAGAGAGAGAAAGAGAGAAAGAGAGAGAGAGACAAGAGTGGAGAAAATGGCCAAGGGGATTCTTTCTTTCAAATTTCATCCAAGAGTGTACGAATGAGATGGGAGGGGTCCTATTTATAGGCTCCTCACTTTTTGCATGACCACTTTACCCTTGACAAATTGATAAAAGACCAAGCCTATCCTATAGAGTAGACTATGGGCCCAACTAATGGACTCAGGCCCATTTAACATGGAACCTAGATAAATGACTCTCTAACCTAGGTACTTGACTCAATACAAGTAAAATTACATAGATGTGACTCCAAATTAAAAAAGAAAATATACATAATGTGATTATAAAAAGTTGATGAACTCAAATTCTTGATGCCGATGATCATCCGAGGCTCGAGCGAGAGGGATTTGGGGAAGATGTCCCCATCATACGCCCGGGGTGCAAAGAACTCGACTCCGTCGAGTAAAGGTGTACTGCCATGAATGCCGATCTGCCAGTCCCAAGCTGAACTGAAGTAGGGTCTCCAATGGAGGTCGGTCCTTCCACCCAACGAGATAGCGCTCCCATGCCCTCTCCTGGTAAGGGTACTCTGTTCATCTACTATCATCTCATATTGCTCACGTCGGGCACTCAAGGCTGAATTTGTGGATACCTCAAGGTTAGGTTCACTCGCAAGGTGGGGATAAGGCTCAATGTCCTTGCTAGGTACCATCGCGGGGCCTGTGTGGGGCACGGGGTCTACCGCACTGCCAATAGTGGTAATCTTATGATCCATGGGAAGATCCCACTCGCGACTGTCATTATTCCTCAAGACCTTGAAGGGTGTGCTACCTCGGACTCTCATGGTTGAGGACACCACCGAGAAGGGCCTCTTAATCCTCACCATCCCAGAGTCATCCTCATGGAACTCTTGGGGGTGTTCAAGGGAACTGACCTACCTTTTCGTGCTTTTGATGACCTTTCCAAAGTGCTTGTAGCGTATGAAATGCAAAGGTGGCATGGGATTGAGACACATGATGTCTATGGGTGGACCGGGGCAACAAAACGTGGACCTATCATGTACTGGCTTATCAATGACTTTGATGGACATGGGAGGTCCGGGACATCCAAATGTGACTCTATCATGCAAGAGTGTGGCGACTGTTGGGGGACCAGGGCACCCATGTGTGAACCTATCCTGCAAAAGTGTGACAAATGTCGGGGGACCAGGGCACCCATGTGTGTTCCTTTTTTGCAGAGACGTGATTGGTATGGGAGGACCTGTGCATCCGAACTTGTTGACTTCCTTACCCTTTGGACTCAAAATTACATGCATTGTGATCCATATGGGCCTCATGCTCCTGATGGTAGGTGTATGCGGGAGAGGGATTTGTGCCATCCTTGTGTTACCCACATAGGTGGGAGTGAAGGGGCTGATACTTCTACTGGGTTGGAGTGGGAATGAAGGCCTCTAGAGTTCCCAAAAGAAGGGATCAAAAGGATCGAGGAAGGATGGGTTTTGGGGGAAGTGTGACACTTGGCATGTGAATACCTAGTCTTCAAGCTCCCCCAAGAAAGTTGGGTTATTGTCAATTGGCAGAACCAATGACGTGGTGAGTTCCATAATTAGGGTTGAGTAGAGAGAGGTACATGGTTCATCCCTAAAGGTGGGTGTTGGGCTTAATGGACTTGTGGGGGTGGGTGCGGGAGGTGATGGATGGTCAACAGCGGGGTAGGGGTGGAGAGAGGTAGGTTGTTGCCATGGTTCCCAATTGGTAGGATCAAAGGGATCAAAGAAAGTATGGCTTGGGATGGTAAGGTCTTCCTCCATAAGTTCCCACATCACAAGATCCTCATTATGTGAGGGGTTATCTCTAAGTGTGAAGGGAGATGAGACATTGGCTTCGATGGAATGGCTTGACTTCCTACCCGAGACAACAAGCTCCAGATTGTGGATAAGGTCGGGCTCCTTGGGTGTAGGGAGGAATAAAAGGAGGTCACTAGTGTAGCAAGCCACGGTGCAGACTGAGGTGATGGACCCGACACATAGGTGAATGAGGTCAAGACTCGTAGGTCGGTCGGTCCCTAGAGTCAACATGCCAATCAGCTCAAGTTTCCATTCTAGCCCCTGGATAAGATCATCCAAAGTCTCTACATTGTAGTAGGAATGGATGGTGGTGCGATGGGTATTGAGGGGCACCATAGGGAGGTTGCGCCCCATGGGAGGACAAACATAGGCCATGATCTCATGAATCAAACTCTTCCCTATCCAACTAGCAAGGGGCCCACTTAAGATGAGTTCGCTCTCAATTAGAGTGGATGGTGTAGAGTGGAGCTCAAGATGTTGGTCTTCCTCCTTGGCTTGGGCAAGAGTTTCCTCAATGGTGGGGAGAGAATCCAGGATGTTCTCTATCTCCAGATTATCGAGTGTATGGGCCACGACTTCTTCTAGAAAGGGGATGGGAAGGTCTTTGGTGGGTGGGGTGGTGGTGGCCGACCGGTGCACCCGGGGTGGTGGGTTAAGGGAGGATTCGGTTGGGGTAGGGAGTGGGAGTAGTGGAGGCCTATGTTGGGGTCGGATTGGGGTTGGAAGTGGGAGGTGGGTTGAGTGAGGGAGTTTGGGTTGGAGGTATGTGTCCTTCATAAGGGTAGATGGAGCGGCGGAGGTGGGGACCAAGTTGGCTTGTGTGGAGAGGGTTAGGTGGTGGAGTGTAGGGGGGGTGGCCGGGGTAGGATAGGTAGGGAGTGGTGGGGTTTGGGCCATTGGGGTGTCCTTAGGCAGGCCGGGTAGGAAAGGAGAAGTTGTAGTGCTCCCCGAGCTACGACTATCCGGGTAGGAAGGGGAGTGTCGAGGTGCGTTGGCCTTCCTAAGCTCGGCCTTCATATTCTCCCAAGTGTGAATTGGGTCTTGACCGCGGATCTTCCTAACACCCTCAACAATTAGCCAATGATTTTTTGCTACTTTGGTGAGTTGCATTTTGGCAAGCCTCACTTTACTCCCTTCGGGCATGGGGTTCCAATCAAAATGTTGATCCATGGAAGCTTCCCATTCTAAGTGGACTTTCGGGTCATAACACCCGTCAAAGCTAGCGAGTTCAACGTCCCTTGGTGTGGAGCTATTTTCATGGTTTCGGCCAAGTTGGTAAGATATGGCTTTAAGTACCCTAAGAGCGATTGTGAAGTCCTCCTTGAGGGCGTTCACTTGGCCTTTGATACCATTTATCCTAGTGGCATAGCTCTCTTGGGGGTTGGGCCCCATGGAGAGGGCGGAGGATGACGGATCGGATCAGTATGAGGTAGCCATACAAAGGGGAAGTGATGATGCACAGGGTGACCCGATGATGACACTAATGCAAGCGTTCCCTAGGACTTGACTTGTGAGAACAAGTCAATGACTTGCTCTGATACCACTTGATGTGACGCGGCCAAGGGGTCAGCGGATATGCCATGAGGAACCTTGGATCTAGATGCGTAATCACACTAGCCAAGGTCCGAGGGATGTGTCCTTCATAGGGGTAGATGGAGGGGCGGAGTGTTGTGTCCCCTGATTTTGATGGTAACAGATCATAAATCATTAGTAGATATTTGAGAAATATCTAACTTATTTTGGTTTGATGAATTGAATAAACAAGTGCAGATAATCTCTCTAAGTAATATCTCGACATGGCCTAATGATGTCCCGACACATCTAGAAGAGACTGTGTTAGATTTCCAATGCTTGAGCTCCGGCATAAAAGAATGTGTCGACACATCTAACCCATGTCTCGACACATCCAGAAGAAATCAAGCTGAAGCCGTTCTATCTAAGACTCTGGACTCACTAATGTCTCGACACACTGAGTGAAAAGTGTCGACACACTCGTGTGAAAATCTCTACACTTGGCGCTTCTGTCTCGACACCCTCATGCGAGAACTCTACACATGGCTCACATGTCCCGACACCTTTTGGTGTTTTCTCGACACATTAGCCATGGATCTTCAAGACACTCACTAAATGTCCCGACACACTGAGTGTAAAGCGTTGACACATCAACGTTCAGCCAGAACGTGTTTGAAACCGACAGAAGCTATCTTCAAGGCTTTCAAAGGGATGTCTCGACACACTGACAGGAAAGTGTCGACACATCCACGTTCAACCAGAACGATTCTTCTAGGCTTTCAAAGGAATGTCTCGACACACTGACAGGAAAGTGTCGACACATTTGGTTCGACCAGAACGGATCTGAATCCGACGGAAGCTATCTTCAAGATCCGGAACTTAATCCAGAGGATCTGTTTGCTCTAGAAAAAGCCGTCAAAGTGCTTCCATGTCAGAAGACTGTGATTTGGCAGAGATATCCTCTGAAGAAGATCGTACCTTGGCTGCTAGGTCTCCTACCTACCCACATTCTTGCAGATTTGACAGAATAGAAGTCAACTATGCAAATGGAAGCAGATCAAATAATGTAGATGTGACATTCTGGGTGTTGCTTGAAAAGCGGACAACGTTGGTGTCGCCCTAGGACACCAATATATGAGGAGCATGAGCTCCAGTTCGAAAGTAGAGATGCAGGCAAGAGGAAAAACAAAAAGCTGGAAGACTTGCTGAGGAAGCCAGCCTCCTTCCTAATGCGGCTAGTGTGAGCACTTGAAGAAGAAGACAATCCTCTTCATCACAATGGGAGATCTTCTTACAAGCAGAAGGGTTTCATGAAGCTCCATCCAGATCTCTTAAAAAGCTTGAAGCTTAATCAACCTTCTTCCTTAAGGGTGGTGATGAAGATCCAGGAAGAAGAAGAAGAAAGCCAAGGACTCCTCAAGCTCTTTCCCAGACAGGAGACTTCCTTCTCATTGTGTTTTACTACGATACTTTGTCTGGTGGTTCCATTTTCAGTTTGCTTTTCTTAAAACAAATTCCATAGCATTTGATCCCTGCCTGAGTGTAGGAAGACAGACGTTGTTGACACTGGTCTGTGTTTTGGGTTGTGATACCTCAAGCTGTGTGGCAGCGGAGTGTGAGAGTGCTTCTCTCTGCAAGAAGCTGTGAATCAGCGGGTGTGTGTTGGCACCAGTGAAGCCTCACTGTATTATGTGAGGGGTGGATGTAAGTCTCTAGATTGAGACAGAACTGCCTTAAAGATCTTGTCTTGTCGTTTGATTTCTCTCTTGTTCCAACGGTAGAAGCTTGATAGGATCGATTCCAGACATCATGTGTGTATCTAGCTTCTTAGCTGTTAACTAATATCTGTCTCATAATTAGATGTGTTAAATATAGTTTTTATTTCCGTAAAGAAGGGCAAAAGGGGGCTGATCTATTCATCCCTCCCCTCTAGATCTGCCTATCACCACTCAACACGTGGTATCAGAGCTAGTCTCTCTATATGTGGTCTAATGACCTTGAGAGAACTGGTGATATGGCAACTAAAGGTCCTATGGCCGAAGGACATTCAGTAAATATGCCTCCCTTTTTCACTGGGACAAATTATCCTTACTAAAAAAATCGCATGCAGGTCTTCATTAGAGCCCAGGATCATGAAGTCTGGCGAGTGATCAGCAAGGGACCATTTGAGCTACCTCCGGATGAAGATACATGGACTAAAGAACAGATCAGGCAATCAACTCTGAACTGGGGTGCCAAGCACATCATGCAGTGCTCCCTTCATCCAACCGAATACTCACGGGTGTCAACTTGCACCACTGCAAAAGAAATGTGGGACCGTCTTGAGGTAATATATGAAGGACACAGCAGGTACGTGCAACCAAAGCTAACATGTTGGTATCTGAATATGAGAAGTTTAGAATGAAATCTGATGAGTCAATTTCGGACATGTATGCTAGGCTAACCGCACTCACTAATGGCTTGATTGAGCTAGGTAAGACCTACTCTGAGCAGGAGATAGTGAGGAAGATTTTGAGATCACTAACTCCCATTTGACATACAAAGGCCACTGTAGTTGAAGAATAAAAAGACTTAACTACCATCAAGGTAGAAGAACTCATAGGGTCCCTGATGACCTATGAGATGAATCTGAAAAACAAAGAGGCTGAGGTAAGTAAAAAGAAGCCTCTGGCTCTTAAAGTTGGACCAAGCTCCAAGGACCTATCTGATGATGAAGAGCCTTCAAGCAACAACACTGAAGAAGATGAAGTTGCTCTATTAACAAGAAAGTTCAGAAGGTTTTTAAGAAAGGAAGGTACATGCTTCACTAAGAAGAAGCCCCGGGTGAAAAGAGGTTTCAAGCCAAGACCTAAAAATGCTAAAAAGTCTGAAAAGCTTGTATGCTACTCTTGTAGGAAACCAGGACACATCAAGTCTGAGTGTCCCGAAGGAGCTAAGAAAGTCATGCCTAGGTGGAAGAGCAAGAAGAATGAGACCATGGTGTGCACTTGGAGTGATGAAGAAGAAGAAGAAACTGAAGACAACTCCTCTGAAGAGGAAAAAGATGATCTATGTCTAATGGCCAAAGGAGAAAATGACAGTGAGGTGAGCTCTCCCTTTGAGCATTTCTCCACCGATGATTGGGAAGAAGCGTACTTTGAATTAATGAATAAATATGAAGTATACAGAAAATAAAACAAAACCTTAAAGAAGAAGGTTGAATCATGTGGGCATGATAAACCTCTCAATGAAAAAATAATCTCTCTAGAAACTGAAATTGAAGATCTAAGAAAAATGAATGAGAATCTTGAAGAAGGAAGAAAAGAAATGAGAGACTTGGAAGATGAAAATGAAAGGCTAAGAGATGAAATTGATGAATTGAAATTAAAAATGCAAAGGTATGTAAAGGACAACAATCTATGCTACGAAAAGTCTGAAGCCTTTAAACAGGTCAATTCTCAACTGTTGAAAGAAAATGAGAAACTTCAAAAAGACCTAGCAGACAAACAAATCTCTCTTGAAAAAATTGTTGATGGGAGTGAAAACTTGAATGCCCTGCTAAGAACTAAAATAAACTTCAACAGAGAAGGGCTAGGATATGAGCCTACCAAAAAGAAAGTGTTTGGGCTAAAGACCACCACCTTTGTCTCATCTTCCGAAGCATCAACCTCCAAATCAGCACACCAAGAAAATGTTGAATACAAAGGAAAAGAAAAGATAGGAGAACCAATCAACAAAACTTCCCAACAACCCAAAAAGGTTCACAAACAATCCCAAATAGGTCGACACGCGTCCAAGCCTCAGCCTACACATCACAAAGGAAGAGACATTTACAATGCTAGAACAGGTTGGGACACTCCATGGAATAGGTCGACACCCACCTGGTCAAACGCCCAACAATATCCCAGGTTTGCACCAACAGGTCGACAGTTTCCATACAGGAGGTCGACACATCCCTTATCTAGAGACCGTTATAGACGGACTGAACAGTGGACAGGTTGAGACTTTACCTTCTACAGACCGACACCTCCTTGGGTAAGGAACAATAATGTTCCCTATGGTCATAGGTTCACACAACCTCAACGACCTAGGCAATATGACACCCCCTATTCATCTAGACCAACCAACTGGAAAAGATGGTCTAATCAACAATCCTTCTCCAACACTTCCAAAACTCACAAAGTCCAAAAGACTAAAGAGAAGAAAAATTAGAACTTCCAACAAAGCAAAGATGCTAAGAAAGTTTGGATTTCAAAATCAGTGTTATCCTGCTTTACAAAACTGAAGAAATTATTGGGACCCAACTGTTCTTGGGTTCCAAACATTGTCACTTAATTCCTTGTGCAGGAGTGTCTTGCAGCTATGCACAACCGTTGGTATCTTGACAGTGGCTGCTCAAGACACATGACTGGAGACAAAACCAAATTATGTCTCCTGGTTGAAAAGGAAGCTGGACATGTCACCTTTGGAGGAAACAACAAAGGAAAAATTATTGGTTCAGGTAAAGTTGGTAAGAACCCCTCCAACTCAATTGATAATGTAATACTTGTTGATGGTTTGGAGTACAATTTGCTGAGCATTAGTCAACTATGTGATAAAGGTCATACTGTAGTTTTTGACTCTAATGAATGTAGGATCTTGCAACCAAATTCAAAAGAAACCAAGTTTTCTGGTAAAAGAGTCAACAACGTGTACATGATTGACTTAGATGACCCTGCTCACATAAATCTTTGTCTTGCAGCACCCAAATCTGAATTAGCTTGTTTGTGGCATCGCAGATTAGGTCATGTTAGTTACAATAGTCTTCATAAATTGGTAAAGCATTCCATTGTCAAAGGTCTGCCTGAAATTAAATTCAAACTGAACACTAAGATTTGTGACGCATGTGCTCAAGGAAAATAGACTAGAAAGTCATTTAAAAGTAGAACTGAAAACTCATCATCTAAACCACTTGAACTAATCCATATGGACTTGTTTGGTCCAACCAAAACAGCTAGCTTAAGTGGTAAAAGATATGGTTATGTCTTAGTAGATGACTTTACTAGATTCACTTGGATATTTTATCTTGCACATAAAAATAACGTCTTTGATGAGTTTCATGCACTGTATATGCAAGTGAAGCAAGATGGTAAGTTTAAGATCTCCAACATTATTTCAGATCATGGTGGTGAATTCGACAATGCTGACTTTGAAAATTTGTGTAGGACTGAAGGAATCATTCACAAGTTTTCATCACCACGGACTCCTGAACAAAATGGGGTTGTTGAGAGGAAGAACAGAACTCTCATAGAGATGGCACGCACAATACTTGCTGAAAGGCATCTCCCAAGGAGATTTTGGGCAGAAGCGATAAACACTGCATGTTATATCATCAACCATTCAATGGTAAGGCCCCACACCAAAATGACTCTATATGAGCTGCTGAAAGGTAAAAAGGCATCTTTCTTTCACATGAAAGTGTTTGGGTCAAAGTGTTTTGTTCATAATAATGATAAAAGAGTTCTGGACAAGTTTGAGCCCAAGAGTGAAGAAGGGATATTCATTGGGTACTCCGACAAGTCTAGGGCTTATAGAGTCTACAATCTTAAGGCCCTTTGTGTGGAAGAATCCCCTCACATCACTTTTGATGAGATTGATCATGACAACACTTGCAGGGAAGATGATGATGGGGAGTTTTTGAACAAAAAAGGAAAAGAAGAACTTCCACATGAGGAGACACGAACAAATGAAGACCAAGAAGAGCCAAGCAATGATCCGGTCATCGAAGCAGATGAAGGTAACACTCAGCCTGATTTAAGAGTGTTAAAAGACCATCCCTTAGAAAACATCTTAGGAAATCTGCATGACCGAACCAAAACTAGGTCTCAGTTCAAAATTATGGATGAAATTGAACAACTTGCTCTTGTGTCTCAAACTGAACCCAAAAATATTGTAGAGGCCTTAAAAGATGAAAACTGGATCAATTCCATGGATGATGAACTAAACTAGTTTGAAAGAACTAAGGTTTGGCATCTTGTTCTTAGACCTCAAGAGAAATCAGTCATAAGAACCAAATGGGTTTTCAGAAAAAAAAATAAGTAAAGATGGAAAGATAGTAAGAAACAAATCCAGATTGGTGGCTCAGGGGTATAATCAAGAATTTGGCATAGATTATGAAGAATCTTTTGCTCCTGATGCTAGACTTCAGGCCATTAGAATTTTACTAGCATTTGCATGTTCTCATAAAATCAAATTGCAGCAAATGGATGTCAAGAGTTGTAGCAACCCTAATAAATGAATAATTGAAATGAATTAAAACATATATATTACAGAAGTAATATGTATAAAAGGAATAGGGTTAATTGGACGAATTAAAACAAATTAAAAATAACGCCTCTTATTAAGGCGTTAATTTATAAAGAAACGCCTCTATCCATGGCGTGAATAAAGAAAGGATGCCCACACCTACGGTCGTCAGTTCTCACGCGACCAAATGGGTAAGTAAAAGAAACGCCCCTATCTTGGGCGTGTTTTAAAACACGAAACGCCCTTTTTCAAGGCGCTTTTTAAGAAACGCCCTTATGCAAGGCGTTAATTAAAGAATACACGCCCTGACCAAAGTCGTTAATTCCATTCGGGAACCGTTCGTCCCAGAGCTCATCCAGAGTAAGTGATAAGTATTAGAAAGAGTTATAACGTGGCAATAACTCTATCTTAGAAACATTACTCCTAATCAAACTCTAGCCCTAATAGGATTCCCAAAAAAATCCTATAAATAGTCTTGATCGAACAACCCTAAACCTATTTGATTCATTCGACTATAGAGGTACGTGAAGAACAAACTGTTCTTCTAATTCCTTTTGTTCTCTGCTTTGCCTACGTGAAGAACTAATGATTCTTCACCCTCTTTCTTCTTACAGGTTGAAGAAGCCTAGACTTCGTGAAGAACAAGGGTAAGTTCTTCTATCTTCCATCTTCAGCCAAGCATTATGAAGAAATTACTAATATCTCTTCATATCCCTCTGTAGGAAAACTCTAGTGATCTATCAAAGAACAAAGGTTTTTTGCCTGCTGCTGGTTGCTGCTGTTAGAAGCTTCAGGGTGTTCTTATCAAGATCTTCACGTGTCTTTCATCTTCAAATCCATTATTAAGGTAGGATTTTCTCAAGTTATTGTAGCCCAAATAAGAATTAATGCAAGATATCTATACATAAGCATGGCATGCATACTGTTTATAAGGTTTTTATTTCGTTCTCTGCAATATTTTGAAAGAAACGCCCTTGATCAGGGCGCTAATTTAAAATACACGACCATGCAGTGGTCGTCAATTTAATATTTGACGCCATGTACGCAGGCGTTAATTTCATAAGACTCACCTGAAAATTGATAATTGATCCTGTTTAAAATTCAATAAATTATGAAATATAGATTCTAATATCTTGCATACCCCTACCTGTGAATTCCTGTTATACTGCAACGACATGTCTCATGTCCCTTGAAATTTTATTTCCTGTAATATTGTAAAATTCTTGAAATTCACGACTTGGACAAAGTCATTTTCCATATTTTAACGCCCCAGAACAAGGCGTGAATCTGAAAAGTAACGCCCCTTCCTAGGGCGTGTATCTGTTAAAATCCTGAAATTTACATATTCTGTAAAATGGAATTAGAAAGTAACGCCCCTTCCAAGGGCGCGTTTTTGATCTCAACTTTGAATAAACGCCCCCAGGCAAGGCGTGTTTTTGATAAATTAATGAAATAATGAAAATTCAGCAAATTGGCAATATATGTAAACGCCCTCATGTTAGGCGTTAATTATTCAATACACGACTTTACTCAAGTCGTTATTTTACTGTAACCTGATTTCGTCTTGATTCTATTACCGATGGTTTCATATTATACATATATATATATATATATATATATATATATATATATATATATATATATATATCGGCACTATTCTCCATTCCGTGAGTATAGTCCCACTTTTTACGTTGATTTATCGATCACACTCAACTCTCATTGACATACAATGTAGCAACCCTAATAAATGAATAATGGAAATGAATTAAAACATATATATTACAGAAGTAATATATATAAAAGGAATAGGGTTAATTGGACGAAATAAAATAAATTAAAAATAACGCCTCTTATTAAGGCGTTAATTTATAAAGAAACGCCTCTATCCATGGCGTGAATAAAGAAAGGACGCCCACACCTACGGTCGTCAGTTCTCACGCGACCAAATGGGTAAGTAAAAGAAACGCCCCTATCTTGGGCGTGTTTTAAAACACGAAACGCCCTTTTTCAAGGCGCTTTTTAAGAAACGCCCTTATGCAAGGCGTTAATTAAAGAATACACGCCCTGACCAAAGTCGTTAATTCCGTTCGTGAACCGTTCGAACCCAGAGCTTATCCAGGGAAAGATTAACCTAATCTAGTAAGTGTCTATTAGAGTAAGGACTCTATTGGGGATATGTTACCCTCAATCAAACACTACTTTTAATAGGACTTCCAAAATCCCTATAAATAACCTACTGCTCGAACCCTACAACGCTATTTGGCGTTCGGAGTCTGCAAGGTACGTGAGAGAGGAATAGTTCCTCTAATTCTCTACGTCTGTTGCATGAAGAACTAACTGTTCTTCATCTTCTTCTTCTGTTATAGGTTAAGAAGGCGGCGTACGTGAAGAACAAAGGTATTGTTCTTTTTCCTTTTTCCTTTCGGTCAGAAAGTATGAAGAAATACTAATGTTTCTTCTTTTCCTATAGGAAAACTGCAGTTCTTCTCCTTGATACCACTGTTCGTAAGTTGCGGTTGAAGTTTCCGATCCTTCAAACCCTTCGTCAAGTTCAATCATATTAAGGTAGGATTTTCTCAAGTTATTGTAGCCCAAATGAAATTAATGCAAGATATATATATATAAGCATGTCATGCATACGGTTATTATAGTTTCCATGCGTTTTCTGCAATATTTTGAAAGAGACGCCCCTGTCAAGGGCGCTAATTCACATGAAACGACTTTTCCCAGGTCGTTAATTTCATGTTTAACGCCCCGTACTCAGGCGTTAATTTCTTTAAACCGTTAATCACCCATCTTAAGAATTGATTATCTATGAAATCATGATTATAAAATAATGCATGATCCTCTGTCTTCAACCTGCTAACTTTACTGTCATGATATTACATTCGTTCCTCTGTTATCCTGAAATTGTTACTGTCCTTAAAGTTTCTGAAGGAACTTGAATTAACGACTTGGACAAAGTCGTTTTCCACATATTAACGCCCCCTCATAGGGCGTGAATCTGAAAGGTAACGCCCCTTCCTAGGGCGTGTATCGGTTAAAATCCTGAAATTTTTATATTCTGAAAAATAGAATTAAATAGTAACGCCCCTGCCCAGGGCGCGTTTTTGATAATTCCTGAAAATTAATTGTATTCTGTCAAATATGTAAACAATAAGACGCCTTCTGGTGTAGTCGTCAGATCTTGAAGAAACGACCCTGACCAAGGCGTGTTTTAGACAATTCATGAAATTATTGATATTCTGTCAAATATATATATAAGGAGACGCCTGCTACTGTAGTCGTCAACTCTTGAAGAGACGCCCCTTCCCAAGGCGCGTTTTAGATAAATTATTGAATTATTAAAAATTCTGCAAAACGGACTATATGTAAACGCCCTTCTGTTAGGCGTTAATTACTTGAGAAACGACTTGACCTAAGTCGTTATTTTACTATAAACTGATTTTCATCTGATTTGCTAACCGATGGTTTTATATATTATAATATATATATATATATCGGCACTATTCTCCACTCCGTGAGTATAGTCCCATGTTTTCATGTTGATTTACCGATCACACTCAACTCTCATTGACATACAAGCTCTCCATTGGACATTCCGTTCCTTTGGACTAGCGAGTTAGTCATAGAGACCTCCGTAAGACTCCTCGTAGCCTTGGATTCCCTCAAGGCCGACTGAGCTGGTTGTACCCTAAAAACTCATTACACGATCCTTGCCATGTCAATCTAAAGAAACATGGTATACCGGCCCTTATGATTATACAAAGAGTATATCATAAGAAATTCTTAATGGGATGATGATATCATGCCATATCATGTCGTTCTTGTAAACCCCAATTCTGTGATAAGAATGAGGGTATCTTACCTTTGATATACTGTTCATGTGGACCTCAATTCTATATAAAGAATGTTCATACTGATTTGTCATGGTACCCAAGTTAAGGGAATCATGTTCTACCTAGTTTTATCGATATCGTGATTATACCGTTATTATTGCCATTCTATGTCCTTTGTCATATTTTGGACTCTATTCTATCAAAGTTGTCATACGTGTCTACAAGCTTGATTATTGAAATTCTATGTTGGCTATAAACAAGAGTGGATGTCAAAAACACATGATAAATGCCTGCGCATATAGGGCCCGATCTGGTCCTGGGAGGAGCACCCGAAAGTACTTGTGCCTATAGGAGTTAAAATGATAAGGTATCTGGCATTATACCGAGTACTTGACTTGCTTGATTGGACATTCCACACACATCTTGTACTTGAATCGTACTTGACTTTACATGAAATACGTGGCCCGAAAAAGGGTAATTTACTTGCTTGATACATGATAGCCAAAGTTCTTGACATGATTTGTTAAATGTACTTACTTGAATATCGCGAATAAACTTGTTATCTTGTTGAAAGTTCATGATAAGTTCATCTTATTTCCTTGATACTACATTCTATCTATCTTGTCGTTTTATGCGAGCATGCATAGCTTTATTGCATTCATGAAAGATGTAATTACTTAAACCACTTGCTAGTACTTGAGATATAATTTCCTACTGAGCGTTCGCTCATTCCGTTTGTCCCTTTCTACTTTTCAGGTAAGTCCGACGACGATGGAAGTCAATCGGATGGGAATGGTCAAGAGTGAAAGTGATAGAGCTTCTACAAGTGTCGTCTAGTCTTTTCTATAGTTTCTTGAGTCAAATATGTATTCTTTTCCTTTTTATTAAACAGAGTATTGGATTTGTAATAGTCTATCCATTATGAAATAAAGGATTGGGTTATCTTGCTATTTTGCGCATCTCTGTCTTCGTGTCGAATACACGACCACTCTGATTGACATGATTGATATAGACACGTCGCGCATCTTCGGGTATCTTCCGCGCTCGGGGCGTGACAGTCTTTGTGGTATCAGAGCCTAAGGTATTCAATTCCTAGGAAACCCAAGTCCAAGGATAGGTTTCAAAACCTTTAACCAAGTGAGAGTGGGTAGAACCAAGGGTTAAATGATCAATGAGTCCTTTATAAGATCATAGTGATATAATACTAACATAGCTATTGTAATTGTAGGATAATGGCTGCCGAACGTGCTCAATGGCGCAACATGCAGCGTACCCTTCAAGGGATGACCCAAGTGCTACAACAGGTAGCACAAGGTGGTGCTCCACGAGCTGGAAGCTTAGACCAAGCATTCAAGAATATGAATCCCCCGAAGTTCATGGGATCGACCGATCCAGACGATGCCGAGCATTGGGTTCGGGAGATTGAACGTATATTCCGTGTTATGCAATGCACGGATCAGGACAAAGTCTTATTAGCTACTTTCCAGTTAGAAAAGGATGCTAGATGCTGGTGGGAGTCGATTGAAGCTACTATTGACCCAACTCAAGTTACATGGGGTGAATTCGTTGAATATTTCAACGCCAAATATTTCTCTGATAGGGTCCAGGAAAAGAAGGCCGCCGAATTTGCCGCATTAAAGCAAAGATCTTTATCGGTGGCTGATTATGAAGCACAGTTCTCTAGACTGTCTAGATATGCTAAGCATTTAATTAGCACGGAAAAGATGAAAGCCCGTAGATTTCTTAATGGGCTTAGGCCCCACTACATTACTCAACTGGCGCCTATGGATATTCAAGTTTATACTGAAATAGTGCGCCGAGCTCAGTTGCTTGAAGATGCCACGGAACTATCTGATAGGATCCGTGGGAAAGACAAAAAGGAGCAAGTCACAAGTTCGGGTTCTTTTAAACCCAACTTTAAGAAGAGGCCCAATAATGGAGGTTCTTCCTCTCAAGATCAGAAGTTCAAGAAATCCAAGCCTTTCTCTATCACCACTACACCTTCAAACGTAGTATGCAAGCATTGTGACAAGGCTGGTCACAAAACAGAAGAATGCTGGAGGAAATTAGGAGCATGTCTCCGTTGTGGGAGTCGTGAACATCGGATTCCCGATTGTCCATTAATGAATGACCAAGACGGTGAGGGTAAACGCCCAGTGACAAGGAACGCGCGTCTTCATGCGATCCAAGAGACCGAACCAGAAGAAGAAGGCGGATTGGTGGAAGGTACATTAAAAATTTGTTCCAAATATGCACATGTCTTATTTGATACGGGTGCATCGCATTCCATTATTTCCAAGAAGTTTGCTGACCCATTACCTCTAGAACCAGAATGGATGAAGTTAATATTGTCTACTCCTCTCGGAAACGAGACGGATATCACACATCATTACCAAAACTGTGAGGTATTGGTTCGAGGAAAGAATTTCCTATTGATCTTATCTGCTTAGATCTAAAAGAGTATGATGTTATACTAGGAGCAGATTGGTTATCCAAATACCAGGCAACGGTTGATTGCCGTGATAGCAAGATTGTTTTCAAGGAATTTCCGGAACTGACTTATACTAGTCCTAAGAGTCGAAGCAAATCCCCTCTTATTTCGGCTCTTCGAGCAAGCAAGCTCGTCAAGAAAGGATGTGTATCCTTCCTTGCTTTTGTCACTATTAAAGAAGCTAAGGAAACCAAGATAGAAGACGTTCAAGTAGTACGAGAATTCCCAGACGTATTTCCAGAAGATTTGCCGGGATTACCCCCTCAAAGAGAAGTGGCCTTCACCATTGACTTAGTCCCTGGTGCTGGTCCTGTTTCAAAGGCACCATATAGAATGTCCTCTGCTGAACTCAAGGAGTTGAAGGAGCAGTTGATGGACTAATCCGAAAAGGGTTTATTAGACCAAGTACTTCCCCGTGGGGAGCACCAGTCTTATTTGTAAAGAAGAAGGATGGATCCATGAGATTGTGTATCGACTATCGACAGTTGAATCATCTTACTATCAAGAACAAGTATCCACTGCCGAGAATCGATGAGTTATTTGATCAGATTTCAGGATCCAAATATTTCTCCAAGATTGATCTCAGGTCGGGATATCATCAATTAAGAATCAAGGATGATGACATTCACAAGACCGCATTCAGAAGCAGGTATGGCCATTACGAATTTGTTGTTATGCCTTTTGGACTAACAAATGCCCCTGCTGCCTTTATGCAGTTAATGAATAGCATATTCAGGCCTTACTTGGATCAATTCATAGTAGTCTTCATTGATGATATATTGATATATTCTAAGACTAAGGAAGAACATGAAGAGCATTTGAGGATTGCATTGCAAGTCTTGAGGACAAATCAATTATATGCTAAACTCAGCAAATGCGAGTTCTGGCTTGAAGAAGTGGCTTTTCTCGGACATGTCATATCCAAGGACGGTTTATCTGTAGATCCGTCAAAGGTTGAAGCTGTAAGAAACTGGGAAAGACCCACTAATGCAAGCGAGATCAGAAGTTTCTTAGGTCTTGCAGGCTATTATCGGCGATTCATCAAAGATTTCTCTAAGATCGCCGTGCCCCTTACAAGGTTAACTCGCAAGGAGATCCGATACGAATGGAGTGAGGAATGTGAAAGAAGTTTTCAAACTCTCAAGGATCATCTCACCACAGCTCCGGTCTTAGCTCTACCGATAGAAGGAGAGAAATTCGAGGTCTACACTGATGCTTCTGGCATTGGCCTCGGATGTGTCCTAATGCAACAAGGAAAGGTCATAGCATACTCTTCACGTCAGCTGAAGAAGCATGAGGAGAATTACCCCGTCCATGACTTAGAACTGGCCGCGGTAGTATTTGCCCTAAAGATATGGAGACACTACTTATATGGAGCACAGTTTACTGTATACTCCGATCACAAAAGTCTCAAATATCTATTTTCACAAAAGGAGCTAAACATGAGACAAAGACGCTGGCTAGAATATCTCAAGGACTTCGACTTCAATATACAATACCATCCCGGAAAGGGTAATTATGTTGCTGACGCCCTTAGTCGAAAGCCGAGAGCAATGATAGCAAATTGTATGATGCAAGAATGGAGGTTACTTGAACAATTCTCCGAGCTCAATATAAGCTTGGACACGGAATCCAAATTTGTCACACTATCTCATGTAAGCATACAGTCAGATTTGTTATCTGAGATACAAACACTTCAGGATGATGATCCTATATTAGTAGAAATCAAAGGCAGATTAGAAGGACAATCTGATTTTCAACTAACTTCTGATGGAAGATTATCGTTCAAAGATAGAACTTGTATACCCGATTGTCCGGAATTAAAGAAGAAGATCTTAGATGAAGCTCACCGATCAAGGTACACTATTCATCCAGGATCAACCAAAATGTACCAAGATGTAAAGAGGAACTTTTGGTGGCCTAATATGAAAAGAGAAATAGCGGACTATGTATCACGCTGTCTCACATGCCAACAGGTCAAGGCGGAACACCAAAAGCCTGCGGGAAAACTACATCCTCTAGATATTCCTAAGTGGAAATGGGAGGATATTGGTATGGACTTCATCATGGGTTTATCTAAATCTAAAGGAGGACATGATGGAATCTGGGTTATCATTGACCGATTGACTAAATCGGCACATTTCTTGCCAATCAAAAGCCGATGGTCAATTGATGTGCTAGCTGCACTATACATCAAAGAAATAGTCAGGATACATGGAATTCCTGTCTCAATCGTGTCTGATAGAGATCCCCGTTTTACTTCTCATTTTTGGAAGGGATTACAACATTCGTTGGGAACAAGGCTCAACTTTAGTACTGCTTTTCACCCACAAACGGATGGTCAGACCGAGCGAACTAATCAAGTTGTTGAAGATATGCTGAGAGCATGCATTATTGACTTTGGAGGAAGCTGGCATGACCACTTACCTTTAGTTGAATTTGCATATAATAATAGCTACCAAGCTAGTATCCAAATGGCACCTTTCGAAGCCTTATACGGAAGGAGTTGCCGATCTCCCATATGTTGGAACGAAGTTGGAGAGAAACAACTATTAGGTCCAGACATGGTAAGGGATACAACTGAGAAGATACAGGTAATCAGAGAAAGATTACAAGTTGCTCAGACAAGGCAAAAGGCTTATGCTGATACCAGGAGAAGAGATCTTGAATTCCAGGTTGGAGATCATGTATTTCTTAAAATATCCCCTGGACGTGGCATACGAAGATTTGGTGTTAAGGGCAAGCTTACGCCAAGATTCATCGGACCATTTGAGGTACTCGAAAGAGTTGGCGAGGTTGCTTATCGCATCGCGTTGCCTCTCAGTTGTCCGAGGTACACAATGTATTTCACATATCTATGTTGAAGAAGTATGTGCACGATCCGTCACATATTATTGAGCATGGAGATCTGGTGATCCAGAAAGATCTCACATATGAACAGAGGCCTTTAAAGATATTAGATCGAGAAATACGAGCTCTAAGGAATAAGGTTATTCCCATGCTCAAGGTGCAATGGAATAAGAATCCCGAACGCGAAGCGACATGGGAGACCGAAGAATCTATGAAGAAACGATTTCCCGAGTTATTCTAAGAGGTATATGTCCTACACTCTCCACGTGTATAATTATATATATATTGAATTTGGGGACCAAATTCTTTTTAAGTGGGGGAGGGTGTAGCAACCCTAATAAATGAATAATTGAAATGAATTAAAACATATATATTACAGAAGTAATATATATAAAAGGAATAGGGTTAATTGGACGAAATAAAACAAATTAAAAATAACGCCTCTTATTAAGGCGTTAATTTATAAAGAAACGCCTCTATCCATGGCGTGAATAAAGAAAGGACGCCCACACCTACGGTCGTCAGTTCTCACGCGACCAAATGGGTAAGTAAAAGAAACGCCTCTATCTTGGGCGTGTTTTAAAACACGAAACGCCCTTTTTCAAGGCGCTTTTTAAGAAACGCCCTTATGCAAGGCGTTAATTAAAGAATACACGCCCTGACCAAAGGCGTTAATTCAGTTCGTGACCGTTCGAACCCAGAGCTTATCCAGGGAAAGATTAACCTAATCTAGTAAGTGTCTATTAGAGTAAGGACTCTATTGGGATATGTTACCCTCAATCAAACACTACTTTTAATAGGACTTCCAAAATCCCTATAAATAACCTACTGCTCGAACCCTACAACGCTATTTGGCGTTCGGAGTCTGCAAGGTACGTGAGAGAGGAATAGTTCCTCTAATTCTCTACGTCTGTTGCATGAAGAACTAACTGTTCTTCATCTTCTTCTTCTGTTATAGGTTAAGAAGGCGGCGTACGTGAAGAACAAAGGTATTGTTCTTTTTCTTTTTCCTTTCGGTCAGAAAGTATGAAGAAATACTAATGTTTCTTCTTTTCTATAGGAAAACTGCAGTTCTTCTCCTTGATACCACTGTTCGTAAGTTGCGGTTGAAGTTTCCGATCCTTCAAACCCTTCGTCAAGTTCAATCATATTAAGGTAGGATTTTCTCAAGTTATTGTAGCCCAAATGAAATTAATGCAAGATATATATATATAAGCATGTCATGCATACGGTTATTATAGTTTCCATGCGTTTTCTGCAATATTTTGAAAGAGACGCCCCTGTCAAGGGCGCTAATTCACATGAAACGACTTTTCCCAGGTCGTTAATTTCATGTTTAACGCCCCGTACTCAGGCGTTAATTTCTTTAAACCGTTAATCACCCATCTTAAGAATTGATTATCTATGAAATCATGATTATAAAATAATGCATGATCCTCTGTCTTCAACCTGCTAACTTTACTGTCATGATATTACATTCGTTCCTCTGTTATCCTGAAATTGTTACTGTCCTTAAAGTTTCTGAAGGAACTTGAATTAACGACTTGGACAAAGTCGTTTTCCACATATTAACGCCCCCTCATAGGGCGTGAATCTGAAAGGTAACGCCCCTTCCTAGGGCGTGTATCGGTTAAAATCCTGAAATTTATATATTCTGAAAAATAGAATTAAATAGTAACGCCCCTGCCCAGGGCGCGTTTTTGATAATTCCTGAAAATTAATTGTATTCTGTCAAATATGTAAACAATAAGACGCCTTCTGGTGTAGTCGTCAGATCTTGAAGAAACGACCCTGACCAAGGCGTGTTTTATACAATTCATGAAATTATTGATATTCTGTCAAATATATATATAAGGAGACGCCTGCTACTGTAGTCGTCAACTCTTGAAGAGACGCCCCTTCCCAAGGCGCGTTTTAGATAAATTATTGAATTATTGAAAATTCTGCAAAACGGACCATATGTAAACGCCCTTCTGTTAGGCGTTAATTACTTGAGAAACGACTTGACCTAAGTCGTTATTTTACTATAAACTGATTTTCATCTGATTTGCTAACCGATGGTTTTATATATTATAATATATATATATATCGGCACTATTCTCCACTCCGTGAGTATAGTCCCATGTTTTCATGTTGATTTACCGATCACACTCAACTCTCATTGACATACAAGCTCTCCATTGGACATTCCGTTCCTTTGGACTAGCGAGTTAGTCATAGAGACCTCCGTAAGACTCCTCGTAGCCTTGGATTCCCTCAAGGCCGACTGAGCTGGTTGTACCCTAAAAACCCATTACACGATCCTTGCCATGTCAATCTAAAGAAACATGGTATACCGGCCCTTATGATTATACAAAGAGTATATCATAAGAAATTCTTAATGGGATGATGATATCATGCCATATCATGTCGTTCTTGTAAACCCCAATTCTGTGATAAGAATGAGGGTATCTTACCTTTGATATACTGTTCATGTGGACCTCAATTCTATATAAAGAATGTCCATACTGATTTGTCATGGTACCCAAGTTAAGGGAATCATGTTCTACCTAGTTTTATCGATATCGTGATTATACCGTTATTATCGCCATTCTATGTCCTTTGTCATATTTTGGACTCTATTCTATCAAAGTTGTCATACGTGTCTACAAGCTTGATTATTGAAATTCTATGTTGGCTATAAACAAGAGTGGATGTCAAAACACATGATAAATGCCTGCGCATATAGGGCCCGATCTGGTCCTGGGAGGAGCACCCGAAAGTACTTGTGCCCATGGAGTTAAAATGATAAGGTATCTGGCATTATACCGAGTACTTGACTTGCTTGATTGGACATTCCACACACATCTTGTACTTGAATCGTACTTGACTTTACATGAAATGCGTGGCCCGAAAAAGGGTAATTTACTTGCTTGATACATGATAGCCAAAGTTCTTGACATGATTTGTTAAATGTACTTGCTTGAATATCTCGAATAAACTTGTTATCTTGTTGAAAGTTCATGATAAGTTCATCTTATTTCTTGATACTACATTCTCTCTATCTTGTCGTTTTATGCGAGCATGCATAGCTTTATTGCATTCATGAAAGATGTAATTACTTAAACCACTTGCTAGTACTTGAGATATAATTTCCTACTGAGCGTTCGCTCATTCCGTTTGTCCCTTTCTACTTTTCAGGTAAGTCCGACGACGATGGAAGTCAATCGGATGGGAATGGTCAAGAGTGAAAGTGATAGAGCTTCTACAAGTGTCGTCTAGTCTTTTCTATAGTTTCTTGAGTCAAATATGTATTCTTTTCCTTTTTATTAAACAGAGTATTGGATTTGTAATAGTCTATCCATTATGAAATAAAGGATTGGGTTATCTTGCTATTTTGCGCATCTCTGTCTTCGTGTCGAATACACGACCACTCTGATTGACATGATTGATATAGACACGTCGCGCATCTCCGGGTATCTTCCGCGCTCGGGGCGTGACATACAAGCTCTCCATTGGACATTTCGTTCCTTTGGACTAGCGAGTTAGTCATAGAGACCTCCGTAAGACTCCTCGTAGCCTTGGATTCCCTCAAGGCCGACTGAGCTGGTTGTACCCTAAAAACCCATTACACGATCCTTGCCATGTCAATCTAAAGAAACATGGTATACCGGCCCTTATGATTATATAAAGAGTATATCATAAGAAATTCTTAATGGGATGATGATATCATGCCATATCATGTAGTTCTTGTAAATCCCAATTCTATGATAAGAATGAGGGTATCTTTCTTGATCTTATGTTCATGTGGACCTCAGTTCTATATAAAGAATGTCCATATCGATTTATCATGGTACCTAAGTTAAGGGAACCATATTCTACCTAGTTTTATCGAACTCGTGATTATACCGTTATTATCGCCATTCTACGGCCTTTGTCATATTTTTGGACTCTATTCTATCAATGTTGTCATACGTATCTACAAGCTTGATTATTGAAATTCTATATTGGCTATATAAACAAGAGTGGATGTCAAAACACATGATAAATGCCTGCGCATATAGGGCCCGATCTGGTCCTGGGAGGAGCACCCGAAAGTACTTGTGCCCATGGGAGTTAAAATGATAAGGTATCTGGCATTATACCGAGTACTTGACTTGCTTGATTGGACATTCCACACACATCTTGTACTTGACTCGTACTTGACATGAAATGAAATGCGTGGCCCGAAAAAGGGTAATTTACTTACTTGCTTGATACATGATAGCCAAAGTTCTTATCATGATTTGTTAAATGTACTTGCTTGAATATCTCGAATAAACTTGTTATCTTGTTGAAAGTTCATGATAAGTTCATCTTATTTCCTTGATACTACATTCTATCTATCCTGTCGTTTTATGCGAGCATGCATAGCTTTATTGCATTCATAAAAATGTAATTACTTAAACCCCTCGCTAGTACTTGAGATATAATTTCCTACTGAGCGTTCGCTCATTCCGTTTGTCCCTTTGTACTTTTCAGGTAAGTCCGACGACGATGGAAGTCAATCGGATGGGAATGGTCAAGAGTGAAAGTGATAGAGCTTCTACAAGTGTCGTCTAGTTGGTTCTATAGTTTTCTCGAGTCAACTATGTACTTTTCTTTTTGTTAAACAGAGTATTGGATTTGTAATAGTCTATCCATTATGAAATAAGGATTGGGTTATCTTGCTATTTTGCGCATCTCTGTCTTCGTGTCGAATACACGACCACTCTGATTGACATGATTGATATAGACACGTCACGCATCTCCGGGTATCTTCCGCGCTCGGGGCGTGACAGTCTTTGTGGTATCAGAGCCTAAGGTATTCAATTCCTAGGAAACCCAAGTCCAAGGATAGGTTTCAAAACCTTTAACCAAGTGAGAGTGGGTAGAACCAAGGGTTAAATGATCAATGAGTCCTTTATAAGATCATAGTGATATAATACTAACATAGCTATTGTAATTGTAGGATAATGGCTGCCGAACGTGCTCAATGGCGCAACATGCAGCGTACCCTTCAAGGGATGACCCAAGTGCTACAACAGGTAGCACAAGGTGGTGCTCCACGAGCTGGAAGCTTAGACCAAGCATTCAAGAATATGAATCCCCCGAAGTTCATGGGATCGACCGATCCAGACGATGCCGAGCATTGGGTTCGGGAGATTGAACGTATATTCCGTGTTATGCAATGCACGGATCAGGACAAAGTCTTATTAGCTACTTTCCAGTTAGAAAAGGATGCTAGATGCTGGTGGGAGTCGATTGAAGCTACAATTGACCCAACTCAAGTTACATGGGGAGAATTCGTTGAATATTTCAACGCCAAATATTTCTCTGATAGGGTCCAGGAAAAGAAGGCCGCCGAATTTGCCGCATTAAAGCAAAGATCTTTATCGGTGGCTGATTATGAAGCACAGTTCTCTAGACTGTCTAGATATGCTAAGCATTTAATTAGCACGAAAAAGATGAAAGCCCGTAGATTTCTTAATGGGCTTAGGCCCCACTACATTACTCAACTGGCGCCTATGGATATTCAAGTTTATACTGAAATAGTGCGCCGAGCTCAGTTGCTTGAAGATGCCACGGAACTATCTGATAGGATCCGTGGGAAAGACAAAAAAGGAGCAAGTCACAAGTTCGGGTTCTTTTAAACCCAACTTTAAGAAGAGACCCAATAATGGAGGTTCTTCCTCTCAAGATCAGAAGTTCAAGAAATCCAAGCCTTTCTCTATCACCACTACACCTTCAAACGTAGTATGCAAGCATTGTGACAAGGCTGGTCACAAAACAGAAGAATGCTGGAGGAAATTAGGAGCATGTCTCCGTTGTGGGAGTCGTGAACATCGGATTCCCGATTGTCCATTAATGAATGTCCAAGACGGTGAGGGTAAACGCCCAGTGACAAGGAACGCGCGTCTTCATGCAATCCAAGAGACCGAACCAGAAGAAGAAGGCGGATTGGTGGAAGGTACATTAAAAATTTGTTCCAAATATGCACATGTCTTATTTGATACGGGAGCATCGCATTCCATTATTTCCAAGAAGTTTGCTGACCCATTACCTCTAGAACCAGAATGGATGAAGTTAATATTGTCTACTCCTCTCGGAAACGAGACGGATATCACACATCATTATCAAAACTGTGAGGTATTGGTTCGAGGAAAGAATTTTCCTATTGATCTTATCTGCTTAGATCTAAAAGAGTATGATGTTATACTAGGAGCAGATTGGTTATCCAAATACCAGGCAACGGTTGATTGCCGTGATAGCAAGATTGTTTTCAAGGAATTTCCGGAACTGACTTATACTAGTCCTAAGAGTCGAAGCAAATCCCCTCTTATTTCGGCTCTTCGAGCAAGCAAGCTCGTCAAGAAAGGATGTGTATCCTTCCTTGCTTTTGTCACTATTAAAGAAACTAAAGAAACCAAGATAGAAGACATTCAGGTAGTGCGAGAATTTCCAGACGTATTTCCGGAAGAATTGCCGGGATTACCCCCGCAAAGAGATGTGGCCTTTACCATCGACTTAGCCCCTGGTGCTGGTCCTGTTTCAAAGGCACCCTATAGAATGTCCCCTGCAGAACTAAAAGAATTAAAGAAGCAATTGATGGAATTGATTCAAAAAGGGTTCATTAGACCAAGTACTTCCCCGTGGGGAGCCCCAGTCCTATTTGTAAGGAAGAAGGATGGATCCATGAGATTGTGTATCGACTATCGACAGTTGAATCATCTTACTATCAAGAACAAGTATCCACTGCCGAGAATCGATGAATTATTTGATCAGATTTCTGGATCCAAACATTTCTCCAAGATTGATCTGAGGTCTGGTTATCATCAATTGAGGATTAAAGACGAAGATATTCATAAAACTGCGTTCAGAAGCAGGTATGGCCACTATGAATTTGTTGTTATGCCTTTTGGACTAACAAATGCCCCTGCTGCCTTTATGCAGTTGATGAATAGCATATTCAGGCCTTATCTAGATCAATTTGTGGTGGTTTTCATTGATGATATATTGATATATTCCAAGACTAAGGAAGAACATGAAGAGCATTTGAGGATTTCATTACAAATCTTGAGGACAAATCAATTATATGCTAAGCTCAGCAAATGCGAATTCTGGCTTGAAGAAGTGGCTTTTCTCGGACATGTCATATCCAAGGACGGTTTATCTGTAGATCCGTCAAAGGTTGAAGCTGTAAGAAACTGGGAAAGACCCACTAATGCAAGCGAGATCAGAAGTTTCTTAGGTCTTGCAGGCTATTATCGGCGATTCATCAAAGATTTCTCTAAGATCGCCGTGCCCCTTACAAGGTTAACTCGCAAGGAGATCCGATACGAATGGAGTGAGGAATGTGAAAGAAGTTTTCAAACTCTCAAGGATCATCTCACCACAGCTCCGGTCTTAGCTCTACCGATAGAAGGAGAGAAATTCGAGGTCTACACTGATGCTTCTGGCATTGGCCTCAGATGTGTCCTAATGCAACAAGGAAAGGTCATAGCATACTCTTCACGTCAGCTGAAGAAGCATGAGGAGAATTACCCCGTCCATGACTTAGAACTGGCCGCGGTAGTATTTGCCCTAAAGATATGGAGACACTACTTATATGGAGCACAGTTTACTGTATACTCCGATCACAAAAGTCTCAAATATCTATTTTCACAAAAGGAGCTAAACATGAGACAAAGACGCTGGCTAGAATATCTCAAGGACTTCGACTTCAATATACAATACCATCCCGGAAAGGGTAATTATGTTGCTGACGCCCTTAGTCGAAAGCCGAGAGCAATGATAGCAAATTGTATGATGCAAGAATGGAGGTTACTTGAACAATTCTCCGAGCTCAATATAAGCTTGGACACGGAATCCAAATTTGTCACACTATCTCATGTAAGCATACAGTCAGATTTGTTATCTGAGATACAAACACTTCAGGATGATGATCCTATATTAGTAGGAATCAAAGGCAGATTAGAAGGACAATCTGATTTTCAACTAACTTCTGATGGAAGATTATCGTTCAAAGATAGAACTTGTATACCCGATTGTCCGGAATTAAAGAAGAAGATCTTAGATGAAGCTCACAGATCAAGATACACTATTCATCCTGGATCAACTAAAATGTACCAAGATGTAAAGAGGAACTTTTGGTAGCCCAATATGAAAAGAGAAATAGCGGACTATGTATCACGCTGTCTCACATGCCAACAGGTCAAGGCGGAACACCAAAAGCCTGCGGGAAAACTACATCCTCTAGATATTCCTAAGTGGAAATGGGAGGATATTGGTATGGACTTCATCATGGGTTTGTCTAAATCTAAAGGAGGACATGATGGAATCTGGGTTATCATTGACCGATTGACTAAATCGGCACATTTCTTGCCAATCAAAAGCCGATGGTCAATTGATGTGCTAGCTGCACTATACATCAAAGAAATAGTCAGGATACATGGAATTCCTGTCTCAATCGTGTCTGATAGAGATCCCCGTTTTACTTCTCATTTTTGGAAGGGATTACAACATTCGTTGGGAACAAGGCTCAACTTTAGTACTGCTTTTCACCCACAAACGGATGGTCAGACCGAGCGAACTAATCAAGTTGTTGAAGATATGCTGAGAGCATGCATTATTGACTTTGGAGGAAGCTGGCATGACCACTTACCTTTAGTTGAATTTGCATATAATAATAGCTACCAAGCTAGTATCCAAATGGCACCTTTCGAAGCCTTATACGGAAGGAGTTGCCGATCTCCCATATGTTGGAACGAAGTTGGAGAGAAACAACTATTAGGTCCAGACATGGTAAGGGATACAACTGAGAAGATACAGGTAATCAGAGAAAGATTACAAGTTGCTCAGACAAGGCAAAAGGCTTATGCTGATACCAGGAGAAGAGATCTTGAATTCCAGGTTGGAGATCATGTATTTCTTAAAATATCCCCTGGACGTGGCATACGAAGATTTGGTGTTAAGGGCAAGCTTACGCCAAGATTCATCGGACCATTTGAGGTACTCGAAAGAGTTGGCGAGGTTGCTTATCGCATCGCGTTGCCTCTTCAGTTGTCCGAGGTACACAATGTATTTCACATATCTATGTTGAAGAAGTATGTGCCTGATCCGTCACATATTATTGAGCATGGAGATCTGGTGATCCAGAAAGATCTCACATATGAACAGAGGCCTTTAAAGATATTAGATCGAGAAATACGAGCTCTAAGGAATAAGGTTATTCCCATGCTTAAGGTGCAATGGAATAAGAATCCTGAACACGAAGCGACATGGGAGACCGAGGAATCTATGAAGAAACGATTTCCCGAGTTATTCTAAGAGGTATATGTCCTACACTCTCCACGTGTATAATTATATATATATTGAATTTGGGGACCAAATTCTTTTTAAGTGGGGGAGGGTGTAGCAACCCTAATAAATGAATAATTGAAATGAATTAAAACATATATATTACAGAAGTAATATGTATAAAAGGAATAGGGTTAATTGGACGAAATAAAACAAATTAAAAATAACGCCTCTTATTAAGGCGTTAATTTATAAAGAAACGCCTCTATCCATGGCGTGAATAAAGAAAGGACGCCCACACCTACGGTCGTCAGTTCTCACGCGACCAAATGGGTAAGTAAAAGAAACGCCCCTATCTTGGGCGTGTTTTAAAACACGAAACGCCCTTTTTCAAGGCGCTTTTTAAGAAACGCCCTTATGCAAGGCGTTAATTAAAGAATACACGCCCTGACCAAAGTCGTTAATTCCATTCGGGAACCGTTCGTCCCAGAGCTCATCCAGAGTAAGTGATAAGTATTAGAAAGAGTTATAACGTGGCAATAACTCTATCTTAGAAACATTACTCCTAATCAAACTCTAGCCCTAATAGGATTCCCAAAAAAATCCTATAAATAGTCTTGATCGAACAACCCTAAACCTATTTGATTCATTCGACTACAGAGGTACGTGAAGAACAAACTGTTCTTCTAATTCCTTTTGTTCTCTGCTTTGCCTACGTGAAGAACTAATGATTCTTCACCCTCTTTCTTCTTACAGGTTGAAGAAGCCTAGACTTCGTGAAGAACAAGGGTAAGTTCTTCTATCTTCCATCTTCAGCCAAGCATTATGAAGAAATTACTAATATCTCTTCATATCCCTCTGTAGGAAAACTCTAGTGATCTATCAAAGAACAAAGGTTCTTTGCCTGCTGCTGGTTGCTACTGTTAGAAGCTTCAGGGTGTTCTTATCAAGATCTTCACGTGTCTTTCATCTTCAAATCCATTATTAAGGTAGGATTTTCTCAAGTTATTGTAGCCCAAATAAGAATTAATGCAAGATATCTATACATAAGCATGGCATGCATACTGTTTATAAGGTTTTTATTTCGTTCTCTGCAATATTTTGAAAGAAACGCCCTTGATCAGGGCGCTAATTTAAAATACACGACCATGCAGTGGTCGTCAATTTAATATTTGACGCCATGTACGCAGGCGTTAATTTCATAAGACTCACCTGAAAATTGATAATTGATCCTGTTTAAAATTCAATAAATTATGAAATATAGATTCTAATATCTTGCATACCCCTACCTGTGAATTCCTGTTATACTACAACGACATGTCTCATGTCCCTTGAAATTTTATTTCCTGTAATATTGTAAAATTCTTGAAATTCACGACTTGGACAAAGTCGTTTTCCATATTTTAACGCCCCAGAACAAGGCGTGAATCTGAAAAGTAACGCCCCTTCCTAGGGCGTGTATCTGTTAAAATCCTGAAATTTACATATTCTGTAAAATGGAATTAGAAAGTAACGCCCCTTCCAAGGGCGCGTTTTTGATCTCAACTTTGAATAAACGCCCCCAGGCAAGGCGTGTTTTTGATAAATTAATGAAATAATGAAAATTCTGTAAATTGGCAATATATGTAAACGCCCTCATGTTAGGCGTTAATTATTCAATACACGACTTTACTCAAGTCGTTATTTTACTGTAACCTGATTTCGTCTTGATTCTATTACCGATGGTTTCATATTATACATATATATATATATATATATATATATATATATATATATATATATCGGCACTATTCTCCATTCCGTGAGTATAGTCCCACTTTTTACGTTGATTTATCGATCACACTCAACTCTCATTGACATACAAGCTCTCCATTGGACATTCCGTTCCTTTGGACTAGCGAGTTAGTCATAGAGACCTCCGTAAGACTCCTCGTAGCCTTGGATTCCCTCAAGGCCGACTGAGCTGGTTGTACCCTAAAAACCCATTACACGATCCTTGCCATGTCAATCTAAAGAAACATGGTATACCGGCCCTTATGATTATACAAAGAGTATATCATAAGAAATTCTTAATGGGATGATGATATCATGCCATATCATGTAGTTCTTGTAAACCCCAATTCTATGATAAGAATGAGGGTATCTTGCTTGATCTTATGTTCATGTGGACCTCAGTTCTATATAAAGAATGTCCATATCGATTTATCATGGTACCTAAGTTAAGGGAACCATATTCTACCTAGTTTTATCGAACTCGTGATTATACCGTTATTATCGCCATTCTACGGCCTTTGTCATATTTTTGGACTCTATTCTATCAATGTTGTCATACGTATCTACAAGCTTGATTATTGAAATTCTATATTGGCTATATAAACAAGAGTGGATGTCAAAACACATGATAAATGCCTGCGCATATAGGGCCCGATCTGGTCCTGGGAGGAGCACCCGAAAGTACTTGTGCCCATGGGAGTTAAAATGATAAGGTATCTGGCATTATACCGAGTACTTGACTTGCTTGATTGGACATTCCACACACATCTTGTACTTGACTCGTACTTGACATGAAATGAAATACGTGGCCCGAAAAAGGGTAATTTACTTGCTTGCTTGATACATGATAGCCAAAGTTCTTGACATGATTTGTTAAATGTACTTGCTTGAATATCTCGAATAAACTTGTTATCTTGTTGAAAGTTCATGATAAGTTCATCTTATTTCCTTGATACTACATTCTATCTATCCTGTCGTTTTATGCGAGCATGCATAGCTTTATTGCATTCATAAAAATGTAATTACTTAAACCCCTCGCTAGTACTTGAGATATAATTTCCTACTGAGCGTTCGCTCATTCCGTTTGTCCCTTTGTACTTTTCAGGTAAGTCCGACGACGATGGAAGTCAATCGGATGGGAATGGTCAAGAGTGAAAGTGATAGAGCTTCTACAAGTGTCGTCTAGTTGGTTCTATAGTTTTCTCGAGTCAACTATGTACTTTTCTTTTTGTTAAACAGAGTATTGGATTTGTAATAGTCTATCCATTATGAAATAAGGATTGGGTTATCTTGCTATTTTGCGCATCTCTGTCTTCGTGTCGAATACACGACCACTCTGATTGACATGATTGATATAGACACGTCACGCATCTCCGGGTATCTTCCGCGCTCGGGGCGTGACAAGAGTGCTTTTCTAAATGGTCTTATTAAAGTAGAAGTCTATGTAGAGCAACCCCCCGGTTTTGAATGCACATATTTCAAAGATCATGTTTATAAGTTGGACAGGGCTTTATATGACTTGAAGCAGGCACCTAGAGCTTGGTACGACAGACTAAGCTCATACCTCATCGAACAAGGGTATTCAAGAGGTAATGTAGATCAGACACTATTCACCACGAAACAAGATAAATATATCTTGATAGTTCAGATTTATGTGGATGATATAGTGTTTGGATCCAAAAAATCTCAAATGTGTGAGGAATTTGCTAAACTCGTGATCAATGAGTTTGAAATGAGTCTAATGGGTGAGCTACAATTTTTCCTTGGCTTGCAGATTAATCAAAGCAATGAAGGATGTTTTACCAATCAAGCCAAATATGTGAAGGAGTTGCTGAAAAAGTTTGATCTGACCAACTGCAAACCATTAGGAACTCCAATGGGGACTGTCACTTCACTGGATGCAGATGAACAAGGTATTCCTGTAGATGCAAAGAAATACAGAGATATGATTGGGTCATTACTCTATCTAACTGCATCTATACTAGACATTTAGTTCAGCGTTTGCCTTTGTGCTAGATTTTAGTATAGTCCTAGAGAGTCTCACTTGACTGCTGTCAAGCGTATTTTTAGATACTTTGCAGAATTGGGATTATGGTATCCTGCATCTTGTGAACTTTCACATTTTTCATATTCAGATACAGATTATGCAGGATGCAAACTAGACCGCTAGAGCACTAGTGGATATTGCCAATTTCTAAGTGGGTGTTTGGTTTCTTGGGCTTCCAAGAAACAGCACTCGGTTGTCCTCTCAACTGCAGAAGCAGAATATGTAGTTGTAGGGAGTTGTGGCACCCAAGTACTGTGGATCAAACACCAACTCCAAGACTATCTAATAGATCTTGGCTGTGTACCCATTCTGTGTGATAACACAAGTGCTATAAATCTTGTAAAAAATCCAGTCATGCACTCTAGGACTAAACACATTGAAATTAGGCATCACTTTATAAGGGATGAAGTTCTCAAAAATCACTTTGAGCTCCAATTTGTAGACTCAGAAAATCAGCTTGCAGATATCCTCACAAAGCCCTTAAGCAATGACAGGTTCACAACATTAAGGAGAGAGCTTGGTCTATGCAGACCTCAATCCACTCAGGTTTGAACTATCGATTCCTCCTTCGATGCTCTGCTTACTTATCTTTACCATGTTTGGAACAAGCAAATCTACTTTGATTTAGAACTGGTCCATTGGCTGTATGAATCTTGAATTGAATGATGGTCACATTCATGGGGAGCTTGTTTATATTTCTGAGTGTTCTTAGTTGTACATCATCTTATGACTGCACGGTATATCAAATGTCGAGAAGTGGAATGACAGGTTATGCCTGTCAGGAAACTCTCCTCATGTGTGAGGACAGGCCTCCACCAAGTATCATGAGTCAAAAATGCATATTGCTATCTGAATAGTTGATTCATACTACATAAACATGTTTAAAGCCTTAGCATCCCACAGAGCACTTCTCATTGACAGCAAAAGGTAAAACCATTCTTGATTGATTGTCTGGAAGGAGAAAGTCAGAAGCACTGGCAGTAGAAGCTGGAAGGTGTTTGTCAGAAATGAAGACTCACAGAAGCTAGCAGAGAACAGCCTGCTATACTGACATGTGAGCAAAAACCCTTGAACAGGTCGACACCCTATTGATATGTATCGAGACATGCTGAATAAAGTCTGCTGAACAGGACGACACCCTTCAGTCATGTGTCGAGGCTGTCTCTCAGCCGCTCTTGGTTTTGAAGATCAACTGGAGAGTTTTCTTGACTTCCTCTTCCAAATGTTTCCTTCATTTCCACCTCAAATCTTCTGCCTCTGAACCTTCACTTTTCACTGAGCATTATGTGAGGGGGAGTTGAGAATGTTTTCATTCATCTATACAACCCTGGGTGAGTTCATGTGTATTACTCCTATTAAAGAAAATGTTTCTTGTTTATAATCCTCATTTTCGTTAATCATTGTGTTGAGTTCAACCAATCTTGCACTCATAATAGGATTAAAACATTAATCAAGTCATTGAAAATGTTCACTGCCTAAGCGTCTGAAAATTCTCTGCATATAGGCTTCTTGGTTTGTGAATTGACTGGCATGTATTGTCCTTGAACAAATTACCTAACTTGAAGTCAATTGGAGAATACGCCTCTTAAAAACCATACTGCAATAATTTCAGAGCAATGACTTCATCTTCAGAGAAATTAGATCCTCCATCAATGAAATGAAGGTTAATCTAGTCATGATGAACACTATCAACTATGTTAAGAAAAAAATTCAGAAAGATGAGCTACACTGAGTAACCAGGGACTCTGGCGTCTAATCAACGTGTTTCCTTGAGTCAAAAGGTGAATGCTTTATCGGACTGCTTATTAAAATTTAAAAAAAAATGGTTTGGGGTTGACTCTACACCTTGCTTTAGAACAAAAAGGTTTTTGTTTACCTTCAATACCTGCTTATCCTCGTTTTCCAATCATGCCTAATGCAAGTGATGAGTAAGCCAACTGGGCTTGGTTCCATTTTCTTTAACTTTCTCAAATGTTTTAGTCATATTATTTGTTGCACAAACGGTTTCTCTCCACCCTTCATTACTCAAAAATGAGCTCATAAGCATTAAACTATTCTAAACTTAACTTAGGGGTATATACGCCATTTCTTATCTCAGGGGTGTTATTTCAAAAAGCAAAAATCTCAACTTTCCTTATTTAACTCATGGTGAAAATCGAATTCTTACCTTTTCTCATGTCAACCCTATTTCACCGCCACCATCGCTCTCCTACAACCCGGCACATCCTCACCTGGAGGTCGGCGCCCTCGTTCCCTCTCTTTCGCCTGTGAAACCCTCTCCCCAGCTAGCTTCAGCTGCCCTCCGTTTCCTCACCTCCCTTTCTTCTAACCTCTCCATGGCTCCTTCGGTCACCCGCGGAAAGAAGAAAGACGTGGCTTCATCCAAGAAGGCCACAGCCTCGAAAGCACACATAGAGGGGTGATCCAAGAGCATTGAGGACCGCCCAACTACAGAACCAGCTAAGAGACGAGCTGTCGAGGCCTAGGGCTCGAACAATGAAAGGGTTTCACCGCTGCAACCAAAGCCCAAGCGGCCACGGCTGTCCGCCAAAGAAAAAGGGAAGGCCAAAGCTCAATCAGCTCCTCCGAAGCCTAGTGCTGCTACCTCCGTCAGGGAAGAAGAAAGTGATCCCTCCTGGATTCTCTTCCCTAGGTATGTGGATTTTTGTGACCGTGAGATGCTTGAGAATTTTCCTGAACTGCTGTCGTTGTTTGAGTTCCAACGTTGGAGACGGTTTATGTCTGATTACAGGGTATACTACCCATTTCTAGTTCCGTAGTTCTACAAGAACTTGTTTTTTGATGAGAATAAGAAAGTCCTTCGGACTGAAGTCAAGGGGGTTTCCATCAAGCTCACCATAAAACTTCTTCACAGAGCCTTTCACATACCCCGGGATGGGGAAATATAATCTTTGGTTCAGATTGATCTGTCTGCAGCTTACACCCTCCTTACAGGAAAGCCTCTAGACCCTAAGGATGCTACTCAACTACTTGTCAAATACTTTGACACAAACCGGTTTCCCCTCTTACAGTGCCTTCTGCATCACATTTTCACTACCATGATTACCCCACAAGGGGGTGGCAGAAGTAAACTTATAGAGACCCAGAGGTTCTTATTTTACTACTTGTTCAACAATTACCATGTTTTTTTACCTGAGATCATGCTCCAGATTATGGACAGTTGCACTTACAACCGGCGTAGCCTGCCCTATGCCACACAACTAACTGCTATTTTTCAAAAGGTTGGCATCCCTCTTGATAATGAGAAGTCCATATCTATCCCCAGGAGCAATGTCTACAGCATGAGGTTCATAGAAAATTACATTCACTTCAAAAAGGAAGGTGACAAACTTTTAAGGAATCTGCCTAGACATCTACCTGACCCTCCAGAACAGCCAGCTCCACATGCACAGCCTGTACAGGAACAACATGCACAGGCACAGCCTGCACAAGACCAGCCAGTTTCAGATGCACTGTCACGCCCCGTACTCTATACCGTCGAGGTATTGTCCGCTTTGGCCTACCGACCTCACGATTTTGTCCCTTTCGAACAGTGATTGGCTCCAGAATGGGGGACTTTCCGGGAGGTCACCCATCCCAATACTACTCCCCATTAAGCACGCTTAACTTCGGAGTTCTTTTCAAGAACTGAGCCGGTACTTCAAAAGGCGCCTCGGTGATATAGAGTACAACTTAGCTATATTTGAGGGTGTCACAATATACCCCTCTTATATAGGCGACGTCCTCGTTGATGGGCACATATAGCACGCAATCAAACCCCCACACAGTTAGGACTCTAGAGGTGGCCCCTACAGGCTCAAGAGGTGGCTCCCACTATGTAGCACTTTGTCCCATTACGGGTTCAAGAGGTGGCTCCCATAGCGTAGCACTTTACCCTGCATGGCACTTAGTTCCCACACTTCCGGCTGGGGTATAACTCTGATACCAACTTAACGGTCACGCCCCGAGCTTTTATTACAGCAGAAGATGATCTCGGGAAACGTGAACAGCCAGCATGGTAAGCCTCTTGCAAGCAAGAATAATCAGAGCGTAATAACAATCACATAAAAATTTAATTGCACAATAAGTTACTCAAACATTTACTTTTATTAATAAGGAGAGTAACTCAAATACATCAACTAGTCAACTCTTTCAAATCTACTTGACTCAATAAAAATGGAAAATTACATGAACTCGATCTAGACATTATCGACTCCTAAGTCTTCACTCTCAATTTCATGCGACTTTCATTCACTCTCAGACCCATCACTTGAATAACTTGAATCCGAATCTGAACTACTTGCATTTCCTGAAAAGATTTAAAATAGGTAATGAGCACACTTGTTCAGTAGGTATCTTCGCATCAACATGATTGGCAATATTAAAGTGATTAGTATTTTAGCTCTAAGGAATAAGGTAAAATCATGCGAAATGCGATCAAACATGCAGTTCCAAACCAAAATAACAAGATATAATCAAGCTTAAATATGAGAACATGAATCGATCATGTATAATCAAGCAAGAATGTAGTAATGGCCTTTCATGAACAAGAATATACTAGAATGTCATGTAACAAGCAAGAATGTACTCTTCCCTTAGTAACAAGTACTTCATGAATTTCTGTGGAATATCACTTTGTGGATAATTCCGTGATTACCGTGATTTCCGTGATGCCATGGATTTTTACTTATTTATAAAGAAAGTACTCCCAGTGCAATGCGACGTCAGTAGCATCATATCCCATGGTTTATAATAGAATGTTTCCGACAATCAGCCGAGGGGACTAGCATAGAGCCCTTGAACATAATCAGTACTCGATCCGCATCTTCAAGTATAAATCAAGCTACTTCCACGCATGTAAATAATATGGCCAAGAATGTTCAATTTCAAAGATAATTCATGATAAAGTAACCAAAAATAAGAACGCTTGTATAAGGAAATAAGGAATTTCAACAAATACTTTAATGACTAGGTTATGCCATGGAAATAAATTGGCAGCATAACGGTATGTTCTTTATCTTTCATAACTTAGTTAAATCATCTTGATAAAGGTGACATGTCCCAGAGATTTAATAGTCTTTCTAGGATCATATGGATATTAACCCTTGGGTCAAACCTTGGGTTAACTAAACTCAAGTATTTTAGCGGTCTATAACTGGGCTATTACATGAATATAGCTGTCTAGTTCTGGACCATTAAGTACAAGACTTCGATATTTAAAAACAGGCTCTCTGGAGTCTTTGGCGGTCAAAGGTAGATCCGTCAAGGTCACTTTAGCGGTCTATATAAGGCGCGCTAGAAGACTATGGCGGTCGACGATTGGGCCGCTAAGATCCAGAAATACAAAACGTCGGCAGTGCTTTCTAGGTAAATGGACTTTAATGGTACAACCAACTCGGCGTCCTAGTGGGAATCCCATGCTCGCGGAGAATTACAGAGGCTTTAAAACAAGATGTCCTAGTCCATTGGAAGGAATATCCAAAGGAGAGGTTATCATGTCCAAGATTATGTTCCTATAGTGCAAAGTATGTAACTAATGGTCATATACCAGAATATATGCCATGAACTTATAGAAATGACTCTATAGATGAGGGAGAATAGGTTCAGTGATTAAATACAGGTTGAAACCTCATCAATGTAGCATTTAAACCATAGAGTTAGTACAAAATTATATGGTTTTGGCTTGAAATTATCATATGCTTAAAATAATCCAATTAGGATAAGGAACATGAAATCAACCGTTATGAATACTAGTTAAGTCTCAGAGTCATGAAACAATACTTTAAAATAGGTTTGGACATAATTATCTAGGCATAACATAGGCTAAAGTGGACTGTTTTTAAAACTGTCTCAGGTTGACAGAACATAGAACTGTAGCGGTCTAAGGTAGGCGCGTTACAGTGTTGTAGCGGTTCATCGTAAAGCCGCCAGAGTGATTTTAGCGCTCTACTTCTGGTCCGCCAGAGATTACATAGAAATCACGTTTGCAGGGTGTCTGGCGGTTTATCGTAAGGCCGCTATATTATGTCGGCGGTCGAATTTTAAGCCGCTAGAGCACGTCTGATAGTAAATAAAATAAGAAGATTCTATGGTTCTTAACTCACATCATGTCTGAAAATCATATATAAACTTCCCCATCATGATAGAACGAAGGTTAAGCTAACAATATGCATGGGTTTTCTGTGAATTGACAATAAGGTTCCTTTTTAACTTAGTTTGGGCTAAGAATATGCATGCATGATATACTAAGTGCATAGGTCCTATTAAAACATGAAATTCTTCACATATAAAGCATGAAAACGATCAAAACAAGAGGACTTTTAATCCTAGCATGATGTTTTTGCCGTGCATGAGATGACCTACCTCTGCTAAGGCTTTGAATATCTGAATTTGATGTTAGAATGGAACCCTAGTCTCTGCTCCTTCCAATGATAAATCAGTAACTTCACGCCCTGATATCTCCTGATCATCTTGTCCTAATGGCGTGAAATTTGAAGGATAAGAAGTAGATACTAAAGGGAATGAAAAGTTCTAAAGGCACTTAGGCTAAATACCTCGATTTGGTTCTCTAATCCTTTGATCATCACCAGATCTTAGCATAGTTTCCTGGGTCGCTAAGATGGAACCAGCAACTTTGCAAGCGTCTATCTCCTTGTGTGCTTGATCTCCTAGCACAAAATTTTGGGAGATGTTAGTCCTATATATTATCAATAAAAACTTCTAATAAACCTACCTGAAATAATGTCATCTTACCTTGATTCCATGCGAGCCAATGTAGGGGTCGCGCAGGTCAAAACTAGGTCCTATTTATAGGGTTTTTGCTAGGGTTTGAGGATTAGCTCGATTCTAGAGTCCTTGTTAAAGCTTAGATCGACTTCTGAGAGTCCTATAGATGTTTACTAGTCCATCCATCTCGATCTCTAAGAGATAGAGTCTTAAAAATATAATCTTTTTGCTCATTCTATCATTCACGGAATTGACAGAATGTAGCGGTCGCAGATTGGACTGCCAAAGTCCCTGTAACGGTTTTACGATAGACCGCCATACGCATTGGGTGCCGAATTTAAAATGAGTTCAAATTCTAATTTCGGTTTATCTACTAAATTATCTAAACAATTAGTATTTATCCTTAAATTCGTAAATAAGTTAATTAACCTTCTATAATATGGGTCAAACTTAATGGGTTTGGTCCATAAGTCCTTTGGGCTTCATTTAAATAGGCTAGGTTAATAGTTTACCATAATTGGGCCTTAATACTAATTTTTTTAGCCTAATATTTATTTATTAATCCATTTTGGTCTTTAAAATTCTCAAAAAATACTTAAATATTCCAGAAATAATTTATAAAAATTACGGGGCATTACAGGTCTTATGTTGTACCACCTCATGCACCCGCTTCTTCTTCTTCCTCTCCTTGTTCCTTAGGGTCTAGCAGTCAGGTTAGTTGTTCAAGGGTAGTTGCTACTAAGAAGGTCAAGGGTAAGCAGATTCCCCGTAGGTTCTTGAGGGAGCTAGCTCGAAAGTGCCAGACATGTTTGGCCATCCCCCAGTTTGTAGAGGATATGATCCGTTTGCCGGACATGGAATGTGAGGATGTGAGTATTTTCGACGAAGGGTTCAGTGTTTATGAAACTATGAATGATAAAGACCCTATCGAAGAGGGGGATGAAGAGTATGAAGAATTAAGGACGAGGCTGACGCTTTTGCTAGTGGCATGAGGAGATTCGATGAACCATCAGCCTCAGTAGAAGAGCTCACTAAAGAAGTTAATTTGGGTATCGAGGAAAACCCTAGGATTATCCACATAAGCAAAAATTTGCCGCACTCTGAAGAAGAGGCGCTCATTCTGGTTCTTCAAGAATATAAGGACACGTTTGCGTGGAGTTATGAGGATATGTCGGGTCTGGACCCTGTGCTTCTTGACCACCGTCTAACACTGAAGCCAGGGTCTGTCCCGATCAAACAGCGGTTGAGGCGTTTCCACCCACATATGGCATTGAAAATGAAAGAAGAGGTCGATAAGCTTCACAAGGCTAGACTTATCAGAGTCGTCCTCTATCCTAATTGGGTGGCTAACATTGTTTCAGTGATGAAGAAGGACGGAAGGGTCAGAATTTGTATAGACTTCCGGGACCTCAACCGTGTGTGTCATAAGGATGATTCTCCCTCCCTCACATTGATGTTTTAATTGATAACACTGTAGGGTTCGAGACCCTCTCTTTCATGGATGGCTTCTCTAGATATAATCAGATTCGCCTGGCTGAAGAAGACCAAGAGAAGACCTCCTTCACTACACCTTTGGGTACTTATTGTTATGTAGTCATGCCATTTAGACTTAAGAATGCCGGAGCCACCTACCAAAGGGCCATGATGGCTATTTTTCATGATATGGTCCACATTTATATTGAGGTGTATGTTGATGACCTAGTAGTGAAGTCAAGGACGAGGATAGAGCATCCTGAGGTTCTAGCCAAGGTCTTGCAAAGAGCCCGTGGATATCAATTGAAAATGAACCCCAAGAAGTGCATGTTTGGTGTTTCGTCAAGAAAGTTACTTGGATTCATTGTTAGCAAGCGAGGTATCAAGATTGATCCCAATAAGGCGCATGCAATAAGAGATATGCCTCCTCCCAAGAATTTGAAGGAAGTTCGAGGATTGATCGGGAGGTTACAATTTATTCGCCGATTTATCTCCCAACACTCACAAAGATGTAGGTCGTTCTACGAGCTTACCAAGCCGGGAGTTAAATTTAATTGGGATGACAAGTGTCAAGCGGCTTTTGACGGATTGAAGGATTATCTATCAAATCCTCCTGTCCTGAGGCCACCGGTTCCAGGGAAACCACTTGTTCTTTATGTTTCAGTCCTGGATGACTTGGTAGGTGCTGTCCTAGCACAAGTTGATGAAGAAGGTAACGAGAGGGCTGCCTACTACTTGTCTAAGCTTCTCAACCCCTGTGAGCAGAAATACACAGCTATGGAGAAGACCTACGCAGCTTTAGTCTGGGTGGTTCAGAAGTTGAAACATTATTTCCTAACTCACGAGGTTCATCTCATTGCTCGCATGAATCTCATTAAGTTCCATCTTGACAAATCTGTTCTTACTGGTCAACTGGCACGATGACAAAGCTTCCTCTCTCAGTTTGACATCATCTACATTCAGCAAAAGGTGATTAAAGGCTATGTCATCGTAGAACATCTCGCACATCATCCCCTTCCAAGATTCGATCCCGTTCAGTCAGAGTTTCTAGATGAGGAACTGATGTCCATTAATCAACCTTCAGATCCCATGTGGATATTACATTTTGATGGAGCACTGAATTCTCATGGTAGGGGGATCGACATGGTTCATTTAACACCTGAGGGTATCACCATTTCACTTGCCTCTCAGCTCGCCTTCCCTGTTACAAACAATATAGCTGAGTATGAGGCTCTTCTGGCCGGACTTGAGGCCGCTCACCAATTTGGTGTCACTCAGTTGCGAATCGTCAGTGATAGTTGTTGTGTAGTGGACAGCGGATCTAGAGGGGAGGGGTGAATAGATCTGCCCCTCTTTTCACAATACAACCCTCTATATAGCTAGATAAGATAAATTGCGGTGGAATATAACTAGCTTATCGAATAACACTATGATTCACTTGGCACGATGAGCAATCCAATATATCGATTTGAACTAAGCATGCATCTAGAATGAGCAATCACATAAACAAACCACAACACACAATATTTTAAGGTTGTTCGGACTGAATCCCCAGTCCTACGTCCACCCCTCACCAAATCCGGTGAGGCTCCACTAGTGCCACGCACTGAACCGCAAATCAGAAAGACCTCCGATTGCCTTCCTACTAACCATAGGTAGGAACGTCAACACCGCAGATTGGATAACTTCCGATTGCCTTCCTACTAACCACCGGTAGGGACGATCCTCAGTTCCAAATGTTTATATGAAATGAAAAGATAACAAATATGAAATCACTCAAATAAGATATAGAGTATGCTTAAAGAAAGAAGATCTTGTCTGAGTTGCAGAAGCTTGAATCGAATGCTTTAAAGGTGTCTTCTTCCTTACGAGATGATCTTTCTTGAATCCCTTCTAGTTGACGAAGAAGACGATGGATGTAGCTTCGATCTTCCTTTTGATCTTCTTGAGTTGATGAAGAGGATGAAGAATGCAGTTTAGATCACCTTTGAAAGTCTTGATTGCTTCTTGCTTCCTTGGAGGTTGAGATGGCTTCAGAAACAAGCTTGAATCACCTTGGATGGATGAAGAACTCCAGCCCGAAACACTGTTCACGGAGGTGCTACAGTGCCCGCGAATGGCCTCCCTTGATCTCTCTTGAAGCATTAGGGTTTCTAACCCCTCAAGTGTTGGTTTTATAACCCTTAGAATGGTCCTTGGACACCCCCCAGACCAGATCCACAAATCATGGGAGATTATGTGAGTTTTGATTAAACAAATCTATGGAAAGGGGTTGGCCACGAGGTGGAAATCGAAGTCAAACATGGCTGCATCGGGGCTGGCGGTCGACCTACAGCTTCTGGCGGACGACCGCTACTGAGAAACTTGCAACCGGAAGGTCCCTGGGATTTTCTGTCGACCGCCACTGGCTGGCGATCCACCGCTACTGAAAGACATGCAGACTGGCGGATGCTGGCTGGGGCGGTCGACCGCCCCTGTGCTGGCGGTCGCCCGCCAGCTGGGCAGTCCCCGGTTCATCCCGGGTCGGTTCGTTAATCGCTTTAGCTCCGTCGCTTGACTTCTTTAGCAGCCCGTTCATGTCTGTGGCATCACCCTTGATAGTCTAAAAGGTATCAACTAAGTCTCTGGCCTTGGATTCTCTTGGCTATACTTCTTTGTGCATTGACCTTGGATGTGTGATGAGCCGACTATCACGTGTCCACCTTTGCTTGTGTTCGCATTCTTGCTTGGGCGCGATCAATGAGCTTTCACTTTTGCCATTGCCACTTGATTCCTTGTCCATTCATTGACATATCTGTCATGAACAAAAATATCATGTATGTCAGTCTCATGAGAGTGGAAAATATCAATGACTAATAGTGTTTAGCCATTATCAAAACCAAGATTACCTGTAGCAACCCTAATAAATGAATAATTGAAATGAATTAAAACATATATATTACAGAAGTAATATATATAAAAGGAATAGGGTTAATTGGACGAAATAAAATAAATTAAAAATAACGCCTCTTATTAAGGCGTTAATTTATAAAGAAACGCCTCTATCCATGGCGTGAATAAAGAAAGGACGCCCACACCTACGGTCGTCAGTTCTCACGCGACCAAATGGGTAAGTAAAAGAAACGCCTCTATCTTGGGCGTGTTTTAAAACACGAAACGCCCTTTTTCAAGGCGTTTTTTAAGAAACGCCCTTATGCAAGGCGTTAATTAAAGAATACACGCCCTGACCAAAGGCGTTAATTCAGTTCGTGACTCGTTCGAACCCAGAGCTTATCCAGGGAAAGATTAACCTAATCTAGTAAGTGTCTAATAGAGTAAGGACTCTATTAGGGATATACTACCCTCACACCATCACTAACTCTAATAGGACTTCCAAAGTCTTATAAATAAACCTGTTCGGCCAACCCTAAATCTATTTGGACGAACTACTGCTGCACGGTACGTGAAGAACAAACTGTTCTTCTTATTCCCTTTTGTTTTTCTTGCTTCAGATTATATGAAGAATAATTAGTTTTCTTCTTGTTCAGGAAACTCTGCTACTGCCGTCGAAGAATAGGTAATATTCTTCTATCTTTGTCCTTAAACGTCGATTATAACTATGAAGATTATTAATATCTTCATCTTCCCTCTTTTTCTCTTCCTCTACAGGTTCTGTAGCGTGAAGATCTTTGAAGAACATTTGTTCTTCTTCCGGCTGCTGCTGCTGTTGCGGATTTTCGTTGCAACAGAGCTCATCTTCTATCTCATCCTTCATGTTCCATTAAAGGTAGGTTTTCTCAAGTTATTGTAGCCCAAATGAAATTAATGCAAGATATATATATATAAGCATGTCATGCATACGGTTATTATAGTTTCCATGCGTTTTCTGTAATATTTTGAAAGAGACGCCCCTGTCAAGGGCGCTAATTCACATGAAACGACTTTTCCCAGGTCGTTAATTTCATGTTTAACGCCCCGTACTCAGGCGTTAATTTCTTTAAAACCGTTAATCACCCACCTTAAGAATTGATTATCTATGAAATCATGATTATAAAATAATGCATGATCCTCTGTCTTCAACCTGCTAACTTTACTGTCATGATATTACATTCGTTCCTCTGTTATCCTGAAGTTGTTACTGTCCTTAAAGTTTCTGAAGGAACTTGAATTAACGACTTGGTCAAAGTCGTTTTCCACATATTAACGCCCCCTCATAGGGCGTGAATCTGAAAGGTAACGCCCCTTCCTAGGGCGTGTATTGGTTAAAATCCTGAAATTTATATATTCTGAAAAATAGAATTAAATAGTAACGCCCCTGCCCAGGGCGCGTTTTTGATAATTCCTGAAAATTAATTGTATTCTGTCAAATATGTAAACAATAAGACGCCTTCTGGTGTAGTCGTCAGATCTTGAAGAAACGACCCTGACCAAGGCGTGTTTTAGACAATTCATGAAATTATTGATATTCTGTCAAATATATAAATAAGGAGACGCCTGCTACTGTAGTCGTCAACTCTTGAAGAAACGCCCCTTCCCAAGGCGCGTTTTAGATAAATTATTGAATTATTGAAAATTCTGCAAAACGGACCATATGTAAACGCCCTTCTGTTAGGCGTTAATTACTTGAGAAACGACTTGACCTAAGTCGTTATTTTACTATAAACTGATTTTCATCTGATTTGCTAACCGATGGTTTTATATATTATAATATATATGTATATCGGCACTATTCTCCACTCCGTGAGTATAGTCCCATGTTTTCATGTTGATTTACCGATCACACTCAACTCTCATTGACATACAAGCTCTCCATTGGACATTCCGTTCCTTTGGACTAGCGAGTTAGTCATAGAGACCTCCGTAAGACTCCTCGTAGCCTTGGATTCCCTCAAGGTCGACTGAGCTGGTTGTACCCTAAAAACCCATTACACGATCCTTGCCATGTCAATCTAAAGAAACATGGTATACCGGCCCTTATGATTATACAAAGAGTATATCATAAGAAATTCTTGATGGGATGATGATATCATGCCATATCGTGTCATTCTTGTAAACCCCAATTCTATGATAAGAATGAGGGTATCTTGCTTGATCTAATGTTCATGTGGACCTCAATTCTATATAAAGAATGTCCATATTGATTTGTCATGGTACCTAAGTTAAGGGAACCATATTCTACCTAGTTTTATCGACATCGTGATTATACCGTTATTATCACCATTCTATGTCCTTTGTCATATTTTGGACTCTATTCTATCAAAGTTGTCATACGTGTCTACAAGCTTGATTATTGAAATTCTATATTGGCTATATAAACAAGAGTGGATGTCAAAACACATGATAAATGCCTGCGCATATAGGGCCCGATCTGGTCCTGGGAGGAGCACCCGAAAGTACTTGTGCCCATGGGAGTTAAAATGATAAGGTATCTGGCATTATACCGAGTACTTGACTTGCTTGATTGGACATTCCACACACATCTTGTACTTGAATCGTACTTGACTTTACATGAAATGCGTGGCCCGAAAAAGGGTAATTTACTTGCTTGATACATGATAGCCAAAGTTCTTGACATGACTTGTTAATTGTACTTGCTTGAATATCTTGAATACACTTGTTATCTTGCTGGAAGTTCATGATTAAGTTCATCGATATTACCTTCTCTCTATCTTGTCGTTTTATGCTAGCATGCATAGCTTTATTGCATTCATGAAAGATGTAATTACTTAAACCCCTTGCTAGTACTTGAGATATAATTTCCTACTCAGCGTTCGCTCATTCCGTTTGTCCCTTTTTACTTTTCAGGTAAGTCCGACGACGATGGAAGTCAATCGGATGGGAATGGTCAAGAGTGAAAGTGATAGAGCTTCTACAAGTGTCGTCTAGTCTTTTCTATAGTTTCTTGAGTCAAAAATGTATTCTTTTCCTTTTTATTAAACAGAGTATTGGATTTGTAATAGTCTATCCATTATGAAATAAAGGATTGGGTTATCTTGCTATTTTGCGCATCTCTGTCTTTGTGTCGAATACACGACCACTCTGATTGACATGATTGATATAGACACGTCGCGCATCTCCGGGTATCTTCCGCGCTCGGGGCGTGACAGTCTTTGTGGTATCAGAGCCTAAGGTATTCAATTTCTTGGAAACCCAAGTCCAAGGATAGGTTTCAAAACCTTTAACCAAGTGAGAGTGGGTAGAACCAAGGGTTAAATGATCATTGAGTCCTTTATAAGATCATAGTGATATAATACTAACATAGCTATTGTAATTGTAGGATAATGGCTGCCGAACGTGCTCAATGGCGCAACATGCAGCGTACCCTTCAAGGGATGACCCAAGTGCTACAACAGGTAGCACAAGGTGGTGCTCCACGAGCTGGAAGCTTACACCAAGCATTCAAGAATATGAATCCCCCGAAGTTCATGGGATCGACCGATCCAGACGATGCCGAGCATTGGGTTCGGGAGATTGAACGTATATTCCGTGTTATGCAATGCACGGATCAGGACAAAGTCTTATTAGCTACTTTCCAGTTAGAAAAGGATGCTAGATGCTGGTGGGAGTCGATTGAAGCTACTATTGACCCAACTCAAGTTACATGGGGTGAATTCGTTGAATATTTCAACGCCAAATATTTCTCTGATAGGGTCCAGGAAAAGAAGGCCGCCGAATTTGCCGCATTAAAGCAAAGATCTTTATCGGTGGCTGATTATGAAGCACAGTTCTCTAGACTGTCTAGATATGCTAAGCATTTAATTAGCACGGAAAAGATGAAAGCCCGTAGATTTCTTAATGGGCTTAGGCCCCACTACATTACTCAACTGGCGCCTATGGATATTCAAGTTTATACTGAAATAGTGCGCCGAGCTCAGTTGCTTGAAGATGCCACGGAACTATCTGATAGGATCCGTGGGAAAGACAAAAAGGAGCAAGTCACAAGTTCGGGTTCTTTTAAACCCAACTTTAAGAAGAGGCCCAATAATGGAGGTTCTTCCTCTCAAGATCAGAAGTTCAAGAAATCCAAGCCTTTCTCTATCACCACTACACCTTCAAACGTAGTATGCAAGCATTGTGACAAGGCTGGTCACAAAACAGAAGAATGCTGGAGGAAATTAGGAGCATGTCTCCGTTGTGGGAGTCGTGAACATCGGATTCCCGATTGTCCATTAATGAATGACCAAGACGGTGAGGGTAAACGCCCAGTGACAAGGAACGCGCGTCTTCATGCAATCCAAGAGACCGAACCAGAAGAAGAAGGCGGATTGGTGGAAGGTACATTAAAAATTTGTTCCAAATATGCACATGTCTTATTTGATACGGGTGCATCGCATTCCATTATTTCCAAGAAGTTTGCTGACCCATTACCTCTAGAACCAGAATGGATGAAGTTAATATTGTCTACTCCTCTCGGAAACGAGACGGATATCACACATCATTACCAAAACTGTGAGGTATTGGTTCGAGGAAAGAATTTTCCTATTGATCTTATCTGCTTAGATCTAAAAGAGTATGATGTTATACTAGGAGCAGATTGGTTATCCAAATACCAGGCAACGGTTGATTGCCGTGATAGCAAGATTGTTTTCAAGGAATTTCCGGAACTGACTTATACTAGTCCTAAGAGTCGAAGCAAATCCCCTCTTATTTCGGCTCTTCGAGCAAGCAAGCTCGTCAAGAAAGGATGTGTATCCTTCCTTGCTTTTGTCACTATTAAAGAAGTTAAGGAAACCAAGATAGAAGACGTTCAAGTAGTACGAGAATTCCCAGACGTATTTCCAGAAGATTTGCCGGGATTACCCCCTCAAAGAGAAGTGGCCTTCACCATTGACTTAGTCCCTGGTGCTGGTCCTGTTTCAAAGGCACCATATAGAATGTCCCCTGCTGAACTCAAGGAGTTGAAGGAGCAGTTGATGGAACTAATCCGAAAAGGGTTTATTAGACCAAGTACTTCCCCGTGGGGAGCACCAGTCTTATTTGTAAAGAAGAAGGATGGATCCATGAGATTGTGTATCGACTATCGACAGTTGAATCATCTTACTATCAAGAACAAGTATCCACTGCCGAGAATCGATGAGTTATTTGATCAGATTTCAGGATCCAAATATTTCTCCAAGATTGATCTCAGGTCGGGATATCATCAATTAAGAATCAAGGATGATGACATTCACAAGACCGCATTCAGAAGCAGGTATGGCCATTACGAATTTGTTGTTATGCCTTTTGGACTAACAAATGCCCCTGCTGCCTTTATGCAGTTAATGAATAGCATATTCAGGCCTTACTTGGATCAATTCATAGTAGTCTTCATTGATGATATATTGATATATTCTAAGACTAAGGAAGAACATGAAGAGCATTTGAGGATTGCATTGCAAGTCCTGAGGACAAATCAATTATATGCTAAACTCAGCAAATGCGAGTTCTGGCTTGAAGAAGTGGCTTTTCTCGGACATGTCATATCCAAGGGCGGTTTATCTGTAGATCCGTCAAAGGTTGAAGCTGTAAGAAACTGGGAAAGACCCACTAATGCAAGCGAGATCAGAAGTTTCTTAGGTCTTGCAGGCTATTATCGGCGATTCATCAAAGATTTCTCTAAGATCGCCGTGCCCCTTACAAGGTTAACTCGCAAGGAGATCCGATATGAATGGAGTGAGGAATGTGAAAGAAGTTTTCAAACTCTCAAGGATCATCTCACCACAGCTCCGGTCTTAGCTCTACCGATAGAAGGAGAGAAATTCGAGGTCTACACTGATGCTTCTGGCATTGGCCTCGGATGTGTCCTAATGCAACAAGGAAAGGTCATAGCATACTCTTCACGTCAGCTGAAGAAGCATGAGGAGAATTACCCCGTCCATGACTTAGAACTGGCCGCGATAGTATTTGCCCTAAAGATATGGAGACACTACTTATATGGAGCACAGTTTACTGTATACTCCGATCACAAAAGTCTCAAATATCTATTTTCATAAAAGGAGCTAAACATGAGACAAAGACGCTGGCTAGAATATCTCAAGGACTTCGACTTCAATATACAATACCATCCCGGAAAGGGTAATTATGTTGCTGACGCCCTTAGTCGAAAGCCGAGAGCAATGATAGCAAATTGTATGATGCAAGAATGGAGGTTACTTGAACAATTCTCCGAGCTCAATATAAGCTTGGACACGGGATCCAAATTTGTCACACTATCTCATGTAAGCATACAGTCAGATTTGTTATCTGAGATACAAACACTTCAGGATGATGATCCTATATTAGTAGAAATCAAAGGCAGATTAGAAGGACAATCTGATTTTCAACTAACTTCTGATGGAAGATTATCGTTCAAAGATAGAACTTGTATACCCGATTGTCCGGAATTAAAGAAGAAGATCTTAGATGAAGCTCACCGATCAAGGTACACTATTCATCCAGGATCAACCAAAATGTACCAAGATGTAAAGAGGAACTTTTGGTGGCCTAATATGAAAAGAGAAATAGCGGACTATGTATCACGCTGTCTCACATGCCAACAGGTCAAGGCAGAACACCAAAAGCCTGCGGGAAAACTACATCCTCTAGATATTCCTAAGTGGAAATGGGAGGATATTGGTATGGACTTCATCATGGGTTTGTCTAAATCTAAAGGAGGACATGATGGAATCTGGGTTATCATTGACCGATTGACTAAATCGGCACATTTCTTGCCAATCAAAAGCCGATGGTCAATTGATGTGCTAGCTGCACTATACATCAAAGAAATAGTCAGGATACATGGAATTCCTGTCTCAATCGTGTCTGATAGAGATCCCCGTTTTACTTCTCATTTTTGGAAGGGATTACAACATTCGTTGGGAACAAGGCTCAACTTTAGTACTGCTTTTCACCCACAAACGGATGGTCAGACCGAGCGAACTAATCAAGTTGTTGAAGATATGCTGAGAGCATGCATTATTGACTTTGGAGGAAGCTGGCATGACCACTTACCTTTAGTTGAATTTGCATATAATAATAGCTACCAAGCTAGTATCCAAATGGCACCTTTCGAAGTCTTATACGGAAGGAGTTGCCGATCTCCCATATGTTGGAACGAAGTTGGAGAGAAACAACTATTAGGTCCAGACATGGTAAGGGATACAACTGAGAAGATACAGGTAATCAGAGAAAGATTACAAGTTGCTCAGACAAGGCAAAAGGCTTATGCTGATACCAGGAGAAGAGATCTTGAATTCCAGGTTGGAGATCATGTATTTCTTAAAATTTCCCCTGGACGTGGCATACGAAGATTTGGTGTTAAGGGCAAGCTTACGCCAAGATTCATCGGACCATTTGAGGTACTCGAAAGAGTTGGCGAGGTTGCTTATCGCATCGCATTACCTCCTCAATTGTCCGAGGTACATAATGTATTTCACATATCCATGTTGAAAAGTATGTGCACGACCCCTCTCATATTATTGAACATGGAGATCTGGTGATCCAGAAAGATCTCACATATGAACAGAAGCCTATGAAGATCTTGGATCGAGAAATACGAGCTCTAAGGAATAAGGTCATTCCCATGCTCAAGGTGCAATGGAATAAGAATCCCGAACGCGAAGCGACATGGGAGACCGAAGAATCTATGAAGAAACGATTTCCCGAGTTATTCTAAGAGGTATATGTTCTACGCTCTCCACATGTATAATTATATATATATTGAATTTGGGGACCAAATTCTTTTTAAGTGGGGGAGGGTGTAGCAACCCTAATAAATGAATAATTGAAATGAATTAAAACATATATATTACAGAAGTAATATATATAAAAGGAATAGGGTTAATTGGACGAAATAAAACAAATTAAAAATAACGCCTCTTATTAAGGCGTTAATTTATAAAGAAACGCCTCTATCCATGGCGTGAATAAAGAAAGGACGCCCACACCTACGGTCGTCAGTTCTCACGCGACCAAATGGGTAAGTAAAAGAAACGCCTCTATCTTGGGCGTGTTTTAAAACACGAAACGCCCTTTTTCAAGGCGCTTTTTAAGAAACGCCCTTATGCAAGGTGTTAATTAAAGAATACACGCCCTGACCAAAGGCGTTAATTCAGTTCGTGACTCGTTCGAACCCAGAGCTTATCCAGGGAAAGATTAACCTAATCTAGTAAGTGTCTAATAGAGTAAGGACTCTATTAGGGATATACTACCCTCACACCATCACTAACTCTAATAGGACTTCCAAAGTCTTATAAATAAACCTGTTCGGCCAACCCTAAATCTATTTGGACGAACTACTGCTGCACGGTACGTGAAGAACAAACTGTTCTTCTTATTCCCTTTTGTTTTTCTTGCTTCAGATTATATGAAGAATAATTAGTTTTCTTCTTGTTCAGGAAACTCTGCTACTGCCGTCGAAGAATAGGTAATATTCTTCTATCTTTGTCCTTAAACGTCGATTATAACTATGAAGATTATTAATATCTTCATCTTCCCTCTTTTTCTCTTCCTCTACAGGTTCTGTAGCGTGAAGATCTTTGAAGAACATTTGTTCTTCTTCCGGCTGCTGCTGCTGTTGCGGATTTTCGTTGCAACAGAGCTCATCTTCTATCTCATCCTTCACGTTCCATTAAAGGTAGGTTTTCTCAAGTTATTGTAGCCCAAATGAAATTAATGCAAGATATATATATATAAGCATGTCATGCATACGGTTATTATAGTTTCCATGCGTTTTCTGTAATATTTTGAAAGAGACGCCCCTGTCAAGGGTGCTAATTCACATGAAACGACTTTTCCCAGGTCGTTAATTTCATGTTTAACGCCCCGTACTCAGGCGTTAATTTCTTTAAAACCGTTAATCACCCACCTTAAGAATTGATTATCTATGAAATCATGATTATAAAATAATGCATGATCCTCTGTCTTCAACTTGCTAACTTTACTGTCATGATATTACATTCGTTCCTCTGTTATCCTGAAGTTGTTACTGTCCTTAAAGTTTCTGAAGGAACTTGAATTAACGACTTGGTCAAAGTCGTTTTCCACATATTAACGCCCCCTCATAGGGCGTGAATCTGAAAGGTAACGCCCCTTCCTAGGGCGTGTATTGGTTAAAATCCTGAAATTTATATATTCTGAAAAATAGAATTAAATAGTAACGCCCCTGCCCAGGGCGCGTTTTTGATAATTCCTGAAAATTAATTGTATTCTGTCAAATATGTAAACAATAAGACGCCTTCTGGTGTAGTCGTCAGATCTTGAAGAAACGACCCTGACCAAGGCGTGTTTTAGACAATTCATGAAATTATTGATATTCTGTCAAATATATAAATAAGGAGACGCCTGCTACTGTAGTCGTCAACTCTTGAAGAAACGCCCCTTCCCAAGGCGCGTTTTAGATAAATTATTGAATTATTGAAAATTCTGCAAAACGGACCATATGTAAACGCCCTTCTGTTAGGCGTTAATTACTTGAGAAACGACTTGACCTAAGTCGTTATTTTACTATAAACTGATTTTCATCTGATTTGCTAACCGATGGTTTTATATATTATAATATATATGTATATCGGCACTATTCTCCACTCCGTGAGTATAGTCCCATGTTTTCATGTTGATTTACCGATCACACTCAACTCTCATTGACATACAAGCTCTCCATTGGACATTCCGTTCCTTTGGACTAGCGAGTTAGTCATAGAGACCTCCGTAAGACTCCTCGTAGCCTTGGATTCCCTCAAGGTCGACTGAGCTGGTTGTACCCTAAAAACCCATTACACGATCCTTGCCATGTCAATCTAAAGAAACATGGTATACCGGCCCTTATGATTATACAAAGAGTATATCATAAGAAATTCTTGATGGGATGATGATATCATGCCATATCGTGTCATTCTTGTAAACCCCAATTCTATGATAAGAATGAGGGTATCTTGCTTGATCTAATGTTCATGTGGACCTCAATTCTATATAAAGAATGTCCATATTGATTTGTCATGGTACCTAAGTTAAGGGAACCATATTCTACCTAGTTTTATCGACATCGTGATTATACCGTTATTATCACCATTCTATGTCCTTTGTCATATTTTGGACTCTATTCTATCAAAGTTGTCATACGTGTCTACAAGCTTGATTATTGAAATTCTATATTGGCTATATAAACAAGAGTGGATGTCAAAACACATGATAAATGCCTGCGCATATAGGGCCCGATCTGGTCCTGGGAGGAGCACCCGAAAGTACTTGTGCCCATGGGAGTTAAAATGATAAGGTATCTGGCATTATACCGAGTACTTGACTTGCTTGATTGGACATTCCACACACATCTTGTACTTGAATCGTACTTGACTTTACATGAAATGCGTGGCCCGAAAAAGGGTAATTTACTTGCTTGATACATGATAGCCAAAGTTCTTGACATGACTTGTTAATTGTACTTGCTTGAATATCTTGAATACACTTGTTATCTTGCTGGAAGTTCATGATTAAGTTCATCGATATTACCTTCTCTCTATCTTGTCGTTTTATGCTAGCATGCATAGCTTTATTGCATTCATGAAAGATGTAATTACTTAAACCCCTTGCTAGTACTTGAGATATAATTTCCTACTGAGCGTTCGCTCATTCCGTTTGTCCCTTTTTACTTTTCAGGTAAGTCCGACGACGATGGAAGTCAATCGGATGGGAATGGTCAAGAGTGAAAGTGATAGAGCTTCTACAAGTGTCGTCTAGTCTTTTCTATAGTTTCTTGAGTCAAATATGTATTCTTTTCCTTTTTATTAAACAGAGTATTGGATTTGTAATAGTCTATCCATTATGAAATAAAGGATTGGGTTATCTTGCTATTTTGCGCATCTCTGTCTTTGTGTCGAATACACGACCACTCTGATTGACATGATTGATATAGACACGTCGCGCATCTCCGGGTATCTTCCGCGCTCGGGGCGTGACATTACCACAGAACTCATATGACCATAGAATGATGTCGAATGACCTAAGAGACCACAGAATGACTCAAATGACCTCAGGGACACAAAATTCTCCCCCTTTTTGATGATGGCAACACTGTGAGTCATTATGTGATAGTAATGTCTAAAATGGCACAAGTTATAACAAATGCAACATATGCAGCTCAAGATCCATGATAGTAATATCATGTGAATGCAATTATGAATGCAGATATGAATGCTATGCAATTATGCAAACCCCATCACATACACATATGAGATGCAAAGTGAGCAATGGATTCTCCCCCTTGGCCGTACACCATTCACACATCCCCCAATGACAACTCACAAAGCAAATATGCTCTCCCCTTTGACAACGCGATAACGCATAGCTGCATAGCTCTTACAAAGGACTCACACAAAAGAATTCTCCCCCTTTGCCAATAGCAAAAATGAGTGATAAAGTCAAATGTCTGTGAGACCAAAGGAGAAAGAAGTTGAGAGCAAGCCATTATATGCAAACCTGAAACATACCGGGAGCAACATATATGGTTCAAAGCTAATGAAATCCGATATCATCAATAGAGTTCGAAAAGCATCTACATCTAAAATTTAATAAAAATGAACCAAAGGTGCATATCATGGCAGTGTTTAACCTTCCCTTGTCTTATATATCTATATTCAATAACTACAAAGGGAATAACACAAAAACTAGTATTGAGGCTAAACAATCATGACTAGAGCATGGAATTGTATGATTGTAGCATATTTTGATTTTCAATATCTTGAGTATTTGAAGGCACATGACTCATATTTTACGAGCAATCAAGTCTAGTACATGCCTCCTAGCCATAAGAATACACGTTGTTTAGACGCTAGTATCCCTAGGTATTTGGCAAGACTGACGGTTATGCACCAGAATGAACAGAGATAGCAAAGTCACATCATGACATATCCAAACTCATTTCTTTGATGAGAAGATATATTTCTCAGTAATCATGCCATTGCTCTGCCTAGAGTCCAAAAGAATTAAGACAGAGATAACATGGGCACATCATGACATATCATTCGTCACTTGATTTGATGACATGACATATTTCTATGTGTAATAATATCATTGTTCTGTCAAATTGTTTAGAAACAATACTAAGCTCTAAAGTATCACCAAGATTGTCATGACGTTTGGATTTTAAGATTTCAGGAGTCATTCAAGGCATAACATGCAACCTCTAGTTAAGGTCTATTAAAACCACAGAACATAGATGATTTCAAAAGATATATCAGAACGTCAAGGAAATCATTAAATTTGAACCATTTTCATTGAAAGGACAATCATCAGTGCATATAATAGAAAGCTCTTACGCCATAGTTATGTCGGTCTCATGATCTCATATTCAGACTGTATGCCATGTAAGCACAGATTGCAAGAGATTAAGAAAGGCAGCAAGACTCCCCCTAAGGATATGCAAGGAATGCACTCAAGGACTTATGATGATGATCAAGTGTAAAGATGAATGACAATGGACAGGGAGAGGTTGAGTAGAACCAAGTAGGGTTGACCTGATCAAACATGAATTTGGAAGACATGAAATGCATGACCCAACACCTGGTTGTACACTTATTAAATGCAACAGAATGAAGATGAAACATATGCATGAATACTCCAAAGAGACAACTCCCCCTTACTATATGGCCTATATGCGACAATGACTCATGGTACTTGGCGGAGGTGAAACCTCACGCATATTGAGTGTGTCTAGGCAAGCATAACCTACCTTTCCATACATCAACATTTGATATACCATGGCCATGCAAGAATGATGCTACACAAACCATGCAATGCGACACATATGCAAAATGACATATTGACATATCAACAATGCATGAAACACCAATCTGCAAAAACACACACTAAATTGAACATGGTCATCATTTCAAATTCTTATTGGCCTGAGGTCGGCAAATATCAAGCTCCCTTCTGAGTGTTGAAAACCTGTCATTACACAAGGACTTGGTGAAGATGTCAGCAATTTGATTTAGAGTATCAACAAAATACAGTTCAAAATTTTTCTTACCGACCTCATCTCTAATGAAGTGATGCCTAATCTCAATATGCTTAGTCCTAGAGTGCTGGACTGGATTTTTGGCAAGGTTGATAGCACTAGTGTTATCACAAAGAATCGGGACACAACCAAGATCCACTAAGTAGTCTTGGAGTTGGTGTTTAATCCACAACACTTGGGTGCCACAGCTCCCCGCAGCAACATATTCTGCCTCTGCGGTTGAGAGGGCAACCGAGTGTTGTTTCTTGGAGGCCCAAGAAACTAAACACCCGCCTAGAAACTGGCAATAGCCACTAGTACTCTTACGATCCAGCTTGCATCCAGCGTAGTCCGCATCAGAATAAGATATAAGAGATAAGTCACATGATGGCGGATACCACAATCCCAAATCTTGAGTGCCGGCAAGATATCGAAGGATACGTTTGACGGCAGTCAAATGGGATTCTCTAGGACTAGCTTGAAATCTAGCACAAAGACATACACTAAACTGGATATCTGGTCGGGATGCAGTCAAATAAAGCAAAGAACCAATCATACCTCTATAGACCTTTGCATCCACCGATTTACCATTTTCATCCGAATCCAGTGAAGTTGAGGTGCTCATAGGAGTTGCAATGATTTTACTGTTTGCCATGTCAAATCTTTTCAGCAGCTCCTTGATGTATTTGGCTTGGCTTATGAAGTAACCATCTTGTCCTTGGTTGACCTGCAAACCTAGAAAGAATTGGAGTTCTCCCATTAGGCTCATCTCAAATTCGCTAGTCATGAGGTTAGCAAATTCCTCACACATTTCAGATTTAGTAGAACCAAACACAATATCATCAACATAAATTTGAACAATCAAGATGTTCTTACCTTGCTTCTTGGTGAAAAGTGTTTGATCTACCTTATCTCGTGTGTACCCTTTTTCAAGGAGGAACGAGCTTAGTCTCTCATACCAAGCTCTTGGTGTTTGCTTAAGTCCATAAAGCGCCATGTCTAGCTTGTATACAAAATCTGCATTATTAGTATTTTCAAAGCCAGGGGGCTGCTCAACATAGACTTCTTCTTTGATCAAGCCATTCAAGAAAGCACTTTTGACATCCATTTGATACAGCTTTATCCTAAGAGAGCATGCAAAGGCAAGTAAAATTATGATGGCTTCGAGTCTAACAACTGGGGCATAAGATTCATAAAAGTCTACCCCAAACTCTTGATTATACCCTTGAGCCACCAATCTAGCCTTATTTCTTATTATCTTGCCATCCTCACTTAGTTTGTTCCTAAAAACCCACTTAGTGCCTATGACAGATTGTGATGAAGGTCTAGGAACAAGATGCCAAACTTTATTTCTTTCAAACTGGTTTAACTCGTCTTGCATTGAATTTATCCAGTTTTCATCTTTTAATGCTTCATCAATGTTTTTGGGTTCAAGCTGAGAGACAAGAGCAAGTTGATCTAGTTCTTCCACAATTCTAAAATGTGACCTTGTTCTAGGTGGGTCATTCAAGCTACCAATGACATTTTCTAAAGGATGATCCCTAAGAATTCTAATGTTTGTAGCATCATTACCTTCTACTGGAGCTCGATTCCTTGCGTTGCTTGATTTAGCTCGGTCACCCTCTTCTTTTGTTTCTTCTTGTGGAGAATCACTCTTGTCCTTCATGCTTGGGAATTTCCCATCTTCATCATTTTTCCTGCAAGAGTTATCATTGTTAGAATCATGATATTCATCAAAGGAAACATGGGGTGATTCTTCCACAGTTTGACTCTTGATATTGTAAATTCTATAAGCCCTACATCTATCAGAATATCCAAGGAATATACATTCATCGCTCTTGGGCTCGAATTTATCTAAGTCTCTTTTGTCATTGTTGTGAATGAAGCATTTTGATCCAAACACTTTCATATGTGAGAGAGAGGGTTTTTTACCTTTCAGCAACTCATAAGGAGTCTTTTTGGTGTGTGACCTTACCATAGAGCGGTTGATAATGTAATATGCTGAGTTTACCGCTTCAGCCCAAAACCTCCTTGGAAGTTGCCGTTCAGCAAGTATGGTTCTTGCCATCTCTACAAGTGTTCGGTTTCTCCTTTCAACTACACCGTTTTGCTCTGGGGTTCTTGGTGAAGAAAATCGGTGTGAAATACCTTCAGCCCTGCAAAGATTATAGAAATCAACATTTTCAAATTCACCACCATGATCAGATTGAATCTTGAAAATTTTAAACTCACCGTCCTGCTTTACCTTCATGCAGAGTGCCTGAAACTCATCAAAAACATCATTTTTGTGTGTGAGAAAGAAAATCCATGTGAACCTAGAAAAGTTATCCACCAAGACATATCCATATTTTCTACCACTTAAGCTAGCAGTTCTGGTTGGGCCAAACAAGTCCATATGAATTAGCTCGAGTGGTTTGGATGATGTATTTTCAGATCTTCCCTTGAAGGATTTTCTTGTTTGTTTACCTAGGGCACATGCATCACACAACTTATTTTCTTGTTTAAATGATAATTCAGGCAACCCTTTCACCATTGAATGCTTTGACAATTTATGTAAGACATTGTAGCTAGCATGTCCTAGTCTACGATGCCATAACCAAGCAATTTCAGATTTTGGTGTAGCAAGACAAAGATTTAAATGAGCAGGATCATCTAAGTCAATCATGTAAATATTGTTGACTCTCTTACCAGAAAATTTTACTTTGTCAGATTTTGGTTCAAAGATTTTACATTCATGAGAATCAAACAATACTTTGTGACCTTTATCACACAATTGACTTATGCTGAGCAAGTTATATTTCAAACCTTCAACTAATAACACATTTCCAATGGAGTTGGAGAGATTCTTACCTACATTACCTGTTCCAATTATTTTTCCTTTGTTGTTCCCTCCAAATGTGACGTATCCTCCTTCCTTTTCCTCCAAGAGATAAAATTTTGATTTGTCTCCAGTCATGTGTCTTGAACAGCCGCTATCAAGGTACCACCTATTATGCATGGCTGCAAGACATTCCTCAGTTTCTTCATCACCTTTGGCCATAAGGCAGAAATCTTCTTTTTCTTTGTCCGAGGAGCTAGTTCCGTCATCACTTTCCTCTTCATCGCTCCATGTGGACACCATGGCCTTGTTCTTCTTCTTGCCCTTTCATTTGTCAGCTTTTCTAAATCTATCAGGACAATCATTCTTGAAATGCCCTGGTTTATTGCAAGAATAACAAATGATTTTGTCAGATTTCTTAGTGTTTTCAGAATTAGATTTGAAACCATTTCTTACCTTTGACCTTCCTCTCATGAAGCTCTTACCTTCCTTTCTCAGGAATTTTTTGAACTTACGTGTGAGCATGGCTACGTCATCCTCTTCTCGCTCACTTGCCGAATCCTCACCTTCATCAGAAGTGCCATGACCACTGGGTCCTACTTTAAGAGCTAGGGACTTCTTCTTAGGTGCCTCAGCCTCTTTGTTCTTGAGGTTGATCTCATAAGTCATCAATGACCCAATAAGTTCATCTACCTTGGTAGATACGAGATCTCTCGATTCTTCAACCACGGTAGCCTTTGTGTGCCATACTAGAGTTAACGATCTGAGAATTTTTCTTACAATTTCTTACTCTGAATATTTCTTTCCCAAATCAGTCAAACTATTAGTAAGCACAGTTAATCGGGCGTACATATCTTGAATTGACTCATCAAGCTTCATGCGGAACATTTCATATTCATAAACTAAAATGTTGGCTTTTGTTTCTCGTACCTGAGAGGTTCCTTCGTATATTACCTCTAGCTTGTCCCACATTAGTTTTACAGATGCGCAGGTAGCCACTCTTGAGAATTCAACTGGATGGAGTGAGCATTACATGATGTGTTTAGCACTCCAGTTAACAGTGGATTGCCTTATCTGTTCTTTGGTCCACAAGTCCTCATTATCCGTAAGATCATACGGGCCTTTGCTGATCACTCGCCAAAGTTCGTAGTCTTGGGCACGAATGAACACCTGCATACGATGTTTCCAATAAGGATAATTAGTTCCAGTAAAGTAAGGAGGCCTATTCACAGAATGTCCTTCGGATAGAAAACCCTTGGACGCTGATCCACCAATTCTCTCAAGGTCGTTGGACCCCATAATGAGAGATTAGGCTCTGATACCACTTGTTGTGTAGTGGACAGCGGATCAAGAGGGGAGGGGTGAATAGATCTGCCCCTCTTTTCGCAATGCAACCCTCTATATAGCTAGATAAGATAAATTACAACGGAATATAACTAGCTTATCAAAGAACACTATGATTCACTTGGCACGATGAGCAATCCAATATATCGATTCGAACGAAGCATGCATCTAGAATGAGCAATCACATAAACAAACCACAACACATAATATTTTAAGGTGGTTCGGACTGAATCACCAGTCCTACGTCCACCCCTCACCAAATCCGGTGAGGCTCCACTAGTGCCACGCACTGAACCGTAAATCAGAAAGACCTCCGATTGCCTTCCTACTAACCACAGGTAGGGACGTCAACACCGCAGATTGGATAACTTCCGATTGCCTTCCTACTAACCACCGGTAGGGATGATCCTTAGTTCCAAATGTTTATATGAAATGAAAAGATAACAAATATGAAATCACTCAAACAAGATATAGAGTATGCTTAAAGAAAGAAGATCTTGTCTGAGTTACATAAGCTTGAATCGGATGCTTTGAAGGTGTCTTCTTCCTTGCGAGATGATCTTTCTTGAATCCCTTCTAGTTGACGAAGAAGACAATGGATGTAGCTTCGATCTTCCTTTTGATCTTCTTGAGTTGATGAAGAGGATGAAGAATGCAGTTTAGATCACCTTTGAAAGTCTTGATTGCTTCTTGCTTCCTTGGAGGTTGAGATGGCTTCAGAAACAAGCTTGAATCACCTTGGATGGATGAAGAACTCCAGCCCGAAACACTGTTCACGGAGGTGCTACAGTGCCCGCGAATGGCCTCCCTTGATCTCTCTTGAAACCTTGAAGCATTAGGGTTTCTAACCCCTCAAGTGTTGGTTTTATAACCCTTGGAATGGTCCTTGGACACCCCCCAGACTAGATCCACAAATCATCGGAGATTAGGTGAGTTTTGATTAAACAAATCCATGGAAAGGGGCTGGCTACGAGGTGGAAATCTAAGTCAAACATGGCTACATCAGGGCTGGCGGTCGACCTACAGCTTCTGGCAGACGACCGCTACTGAGAAACTTGCAACCAGATGGTCCCTGGGATTTTCTGTCGACCGCCACTGGCTGGCGGTCTACCGCTACTGAAAGACATGCAGACTGGCGGATGCTGGCTGGGGCGGTCGATCGCCCCTATGCTGGCGGTCGACCGCCAGCTGGGCAGTCCTCGGTTCATCCTGGGTCGGTCCGTTAATTGCTTTAGCTCCGTCGCTTGACTTCTTTAGCAGCCCGTTCATGTCTGTGGCATCACCCTTGATAGTCTAAAAGGTATCAACTAAGTCTCTGGCCTTGGATTCTCTTGGCTATACTTCTTTGTGCATTGACCTTGGATGTGTGATGAGCCGACTATCACGTGTCCACCTTTGCTTGTGTTCGCATTCTTGCTTGGGCGCGATCAATGAGCTTTCACTTTTGCCATTGCCACTTGATTCCTTGTCCATTCATTGGCATATATGTCATGAACAAAAACATCACGTATGTCAGTCTCATGAGAGTGGAAAATATCAATGACTAATAGTGTTTAGCCATTATCAAAACCAAGATTACCACAGAACCCATATGACCATAGAATGATGTCGAATGACCTAAGAGACCACAGAATGACTCAAATGACCTCAGGGACACAACAATAGTCAACTTATTCTTCACCAAGTGATCTCCAAATGCTGTACACTCGATCCCAAGCTCAAACCCTACCAGGAACTTGCTTCTGCTTATGCCAAGCTCTTTACTAAGCTGATCTTTGTCCACGTTTCTCGCAGCCAGAACACCTTACCTGACGCTCTTGCTTCACTTGCGTCCTTCCTGATTTTTCTCCCCGAGTGGGATTTTCATTCTGTTATCATTCAGAAGCATCTTACTCCTGCTATCAAGGATCCTACATTTCTTAGTGTTAAGGAGGAGGTGCTTAAGAAGGAAGGAGAAGCTTTTGAGAATAGAGAGGTCATGCTATTGGATTTAGAAGAATAGATGGACGATGAGGAAAAACCATGGTATTATGAGATTGCCAAATATTGCCAAGATTAGTCTTATCCTGAAGAAGCCACGGCAGAAGAAAAGAAGGCTATCAGGAGAGTCGCCCAAAGATACACTTTGGTTGGAGGAGTACTCTATAGAAGAGGTCTTACTAGTATTCTTCTCAGGTGTCTTGATGACGACGAGGCGTGGAAGGTTGTGGAAGAGGCACATTCTGGAGTCTGTGGTGGCCATGTCAATAGCCAGATGTTAGCTAAGAAAATCCTTAGGCTAGGGTTCTATTGTCCCACTCTAGAAGAAGATTGCTCCATCTTTGTTCGAAGGTGTGTTAAGTGCCAACTGCACGCCGATAAAATTCATTCCCCTGCTTCTTCACTCCATCCTATGTCCTCCCCATGGCCTTTCTCCATGTGGGCTTTCGATATCATTGGACCTCTTGGTGATGTGAACCTCCTCACAAAATCTAAATCCTTCATACTCACGGCCACGGAGTACTACACCAAGTGGGCAAAAGCGGAAACTTATGTGGAGATTAAAGCGTCAACCGTCGGCAAGTTCTTTATGAAGAACATCATTGCAAGATTCGGCATCCCAAGCTCCATCGTCACTGACAACGGACCTCAATTTATCTCTTAAGAACTTCATGACCTCTGCAATAGGTACCACATTGTATTGCATCATTCATCCCCTTATTATCCACAGGGTAATAGGCAAGGAGAGGCTACAAATAAAACGTTGATCAAAATCTTCAAGAAAATATGTGAGGCTAACAAATTTGTAGATTCACCAGAAAAGCTCGTTGAAGCTCTATGGGCCTACCGTACTTCCATTCGCACTCCTACTGGGCAAACTACTTTCACCCTCACTTATGGAATGGAGGTGGTAGTCCCTTATGAGATCCTTATTCCTTCTCTCATAGTACAATTGGACAAGGAGCTGTCTATCGATAAATGCCGCGAATCTCTCCTTGCACAATTAGAACTCTTAGATGAGAAATATCTGGCCGCTACTGAACATGCGCAAATTTATCAAAACAAGCTCTCACACTTTTATCAAAAGAAAGTAATCGAGAGAAAATTTAAGATTGGTGAAATGGTAATTAAAAGAATCTTTGTAAAACCTGGTAGACCTCGCTCAAAACTCCAACCAAATTGAGAAGGGCCTTTTGTCATAAAAGAAACTTATCCTAGTAATTCATATAAATTGGTTAATGGTGATGGTGAAGAATTAGCTCATCCTTGGAATTGTTTATACCTCAAGAAATACTACCCTTAACTCTCAAAAAAAAGGCTGGTATAGTGCTCATGCCAAGAAGAGCGTGAAAGATCAGAATCTCTAATTCATTCTTTACTCTTTACAATTTAACCTCGGGTTAACACCAACACACACTTTACGCTTAACTCTTAAACTCAAACGGCACTAAATCCAAAGCAAGTCAAAGCCAAACCAACAGTGAAAGGTGTCATCTGTTCTCTTCTCTTCGATTTACGAGGGGAGAAGTGAGAACTCGGCCAGACCACCAAACCTACCCGCCGCCCTAGTAGGAGGGAGTCAAGGTCCAAAAGGGAATAAATCTGCCAAAAGCCTTAGTAAAGTCCATTCCGATTAAAAAAAAAGGGCATGTCAAGAGGGCAAAGTCCCCGTAGGGAAAACCCTGGGCGTAAGCATGCACGAAATAAAATCCATTCCAATCGAAAGGTATGTCAAGAGGGCAAAGTCCCCGCAGAGAAAATCCTGGGAGTAAGCATGTACTGATAAAGGCAAGGGCAACTAAAATCTCCCTAAGCTACAGATCGAACCCTAACAGGCAATAGGGTAGGAGAGGCACGTCCCCAGCCTTTCGGATCCCCTCAGAAACATCCCTCAATTACTATCTTCCCTCTCCCCCCAAGGTGTGCTATAAGCTTGTTGGCCCAGACTGGATGGCGGACAAGAAGGGGGGTTGAATCGTCCCCTTGCCGAGATGGCAAATTTTAAAAACTATCTAAACTAATCACAGCAGAATAAAATTAACTACGTTGATTAGCCTAAACAGACGTGAGATTAAAATATTCTCTCAAGCTTTTCGATCTCACTCGAATAAACTATGCAATAGAAGGTAGAAATAAATCCTAACACAGATAGCGGATGAAGCAATATGCGATGATGTAGTGAATAAAAATCTATAAAATGGCCTATGAACGGAGATAGAAGAAATGGACAATCACACAGACATTCACAATGGACACAGAGATTTTTAAGTGATTCGGGACCACGACGGGCTCCCTACGTCCACCCCTCACCGAACCCGGTGAGGCTTCACTACACGCTACGAACCGTAGCAAAATGGGGATGAACCCCAACACCATACACGCTACGTCAGTGGCAATGCACACACGGGGTCTAGCCCCAAAACACTGCCACTGCAGCACACACACACGCACGATCGGGGAACGCACCCCGGACACAAAACCACACAGAGACGCAGCTCCGTCTTCACACAAAAACTTGGTGAAACTTTCCCCACAATAAATCCGCACACTCGGAGATGCAGCTCTGCCCTCACACAATAGTATTTCGAGTTCAATAAAATGAAACGATATACAATGACCGCCTAAACATTAATCTATGCTCAAATAAAAGGATGGAAATGAGAGATCAAGGATTCCCCCTCAAATCCGAAGTGAAACCCGTATATGAGATGGATGGGTGCGTTGGAAGTAGTTGTCCGCGGAGTGGAAGCCGGCCGAAACAGCAGGAGATGCCCACAAAAGAAGATTCAACTATGGAGTTCAAAGACATGATCAAATCGACAGATATCCCATGTTGATGGCATCCTCCTGATCCTCCTCTTCCTCCTCCAGATGGTGGCGTCGCCCTCCTCTTCTTCCTACAACAGATGAAAAGATTAGCCCTCAAGGAATAGATCCTTCGATGGAAATCGCAGCATAAATATACCATCAAAAAGGCAGCAACAAAAAGACTACAAGCCCCTTCTCAAAACCCTTCAAATACACACCCAATAGATGGGAGAAACCCTAAGGGTATATGGGGTAAAAAACCAAGACAATCGGATCAAGAAATGGGGTGTTCGAAATCAAAGCCGGAAACACGATCCGGATGAACCAAACAAAGTGTCGACTCTAAGAGTCGACACTTCTGTCAAGGTGTTCTGTCGACAGAAGAAAAACAACACATAGGACAAAAGTGTCGATTCTCAGAGTCGACACTTTTTGTCAGCCGTTCTGCCAACCTCAAAATAGCATACAGGACTGTAAGTGTCGACTCTTGGAGTCGACACTTGCAGCCTGCTACGCCCAGCCAGCAGGCTGGCCAACAAGTGTCGACTCTAAGAGTCGACACTTGCAGAGCCAAACCAAAAAACTACTTTGGTAGTCCAATGCAAGCAGAGAAACTGACAAACCCAATTGAAAACATGATTATGCCAAGTGAATAACATGAATTAGAAGGAATTAAAACACCAATCAAACTAGGGTACCAATAAGGAATATTGGAAGCAAAATGATCAAAAGACAATCTCATGACAATTAAGAAGAGCATGCATGAGACTCATGAAAACCTAATTCTTCTGAACTAGCAATGAGCATAAATGCAAGAGTTCTATGCAATGCTTACCAAAGCTTCACAAGATTTGAAGGCTGATTTCATCCTGCAGTGGAATAAATTGAAATGCATTTATATATGGGGGTGATCCACACATAACCAGCCCATCAAACCACAACCTCTCGATCCATAACAAGTTCAAGCATGGAAACTCCATTTACCAGCTGAATACTGTCAAACCTCTCATGAATACAAAATCAGTCCAAAAATCAAAGTTCATTTCAATTAGACTTTACCAAATATCCAATTACCAACATAGCTCAAAAGTCCAAATAACACAGGTGATCAATTGTTAAAGTAGTTCAAGCAAACCACACACATGGTTTCCAGTCAACCCAAAAATATCAAATTCAGTCCAGAAACTTTACAAGTTCAGTCCAAATAATTCAAGCACAATCAAAGGTAATATGAACTTAACTCATTCACAAGCAATATGAGTAAACACAATTCCATTTAACAAGTAACAATACTACGCTTAGCTCATTGAAAGCCATTGAACAAACCTTTCAAATAGAATTCAATCAAACTTTCATGAAAACCAAGTTCAGACAAGAACTTGGGGACATTTTCATCATTTTGTGAAGAAGAAGGACCGTGTGAAAAGATAGTTGCTCCCGCCGGCGGAACTGGTCGGCCATGGCGGACCTTGGGGGGGCTCCTGAGGCCCCCTCGACCTTTCCCCCTGCTTTTCCTTCCAAAGTGATGATGTCGACTCGTCTGGAATGATCTTTTGCGGAGGTCTTGGCTTCGTCCATGTCACCGCCGAAAATGTCTGGAACGGTGCATCCTCCTGCTTCCACGGATAGCGGTGAGCCGGCTATCTTCTTTTCAAAGGAGGAAATCTCTCTTAGCCTTCTCCCGTTTTCATTTGCGGTTGTGGCTAGGACTCCTCGTGGGAGACCTTCCTTCCCAGAGATTAGAAGCCATTTATCCAACAGGTGTTCTTTTAAGGAGGATTTCTTGATTAGTGCCCTTGATTCTCGCCATCTTTTTCTAAGGTTTCGCAATTATGAAGACTACTTGCAACTCCTTCTTAAGGAGTCTATGTATGTCCAAGGCAGATTTTTCAAATTCTTTAAGTGGACGATGGATTTCTCTCCAGAGGCTGATTCCCTGATTCTTCCTATCTAGATTTCATTCCCTGGATTGCCTGTTAATTTCTTTCTCAAGCCTATGCTTCGATCGATTACAGGTAATATTGGTCATGTGCTAAAGATTGATCCATCAACTCTCAATCCATCTAATACTACTGCGGCAAGGGTCTGCATCGAGCTGGATATTTCCAAACATCACCCTCAGTGGATTTGGATTGGAGTCCCAGGTGGTGGGACTTGGCAGGATGTCAGCTATCCAGATTTGCCAGCCTTTTGTTCTTCTTGTTCTCGAATTGGCCATTCTGTTTCTAATTGCAAATTAATGGGATATCAGCATCGTTTGTCTCAAGCTCCTTTTCGTCCTGCTCGAAAAATGTGCTGGCAACCTGTAGCAGTGAAAGTGTCTGAAGATATAACTGTTAAAAAGCAGGAGGAGATTTTAGATTTGGCTGGTATTGAAAATTGTCAAGAGGAAACTATTCAGTGTCTGAATTTAAACCATTTGGATTCATCGTCCGAATTGAAGGAGTCCCATGAGACAGAAAGTCAGCCTTCTTCAATAGCTTTGGCAGCAGATACCTCCATCTTAGCTTTTCATTTATCAAAGAATGACCCTGCAAGTGAGATGTTACATTCTTCTGTTCCGGCCAATGGCATTGTTGTGCAAATGCCTTATAATGAGCCCCCTTCATTCCAAATGCACGATTCGGCTGGTCTAATTGCCCCTGACCCTGAATCGTAATTTATGGATTATGATTGCAGAGCCTCTAAAGGTAAAGGAAAAATTCAAGAATCTTGTAAAGAAGACATAACTCAAGTAGCAGGCAAGAATCTTATGGATGAGATTCACCATCATAGACAGGTTATTGCTACTATTGCTGATATTACAAATGCCAGTATTCTGTTAAAAAAGTAATCAGGAGTCATTACCAGATCGATGAAAAGGACTAGTTCCATGGGTATTCTTCCAAACACTTCACAATGACTTTTCTTATTTGGAATGTTAGAGGTATTGGGAATGATCTCTCCTTGGGTCGTGCAAAGCTTCTTATCAGAAACCACAATATTCAATGCATTGCTTTTCTAGAACCCAAAATTCAGGTCAGTTCCCTGAGCAAGACTTGTAGAAGATTGGGAATGGACAAGGCTATCGCCAATGGAGAAAATAATGCTCATATATGGGTAATGTGGAAATACCCGTTGGATTTCTCAGTTCTCTGTCAGGATGATCAACAAATCACACTCCAACATATTGCTGGTTTCATTCCATCTTTTCTTATCACTATTGTTTATGCTAAATGCTCCATTGTTGAACGGAGATCCCTTTGGTTTTCTCTTAATAACATTCATATCCAGAATTCAGGTCCCTGGTTGGTGGTGGGGGATTTCAATTGTATTTTAGACCCTGATGAAAAAATTGGTGGAAACCCACCTTCTCTTACCTCCATGTCAGATTTTAATACTTGTATGAATGATTGTGCTCTCTCAGATACAGGCTTTCAGGGTTCCAAGTATACTTGGCATAACAATCAGAGTGGAAATAAGGGCATCTGGGCTAGACTGGACAGGGCGCTCACTAATGCTCCTTGGCAATTAACCTTTCCAATTACCGTAGAACACTTGTCCAGGGAAGCTTCGGACCATGCCCCTATCCTTATCAAACCTGTTAGCGGTTATAAATTTAGAAGTAGATTCTGTTATCAACAAATGTGGTTCACTCATGAGAAATTCTTGAGGGATGTGGAGGTTAATTGGCGCACTAGCCCCCTGGCTTCTTCTGCTATATCTACCCTGTATTTGAAGCTCAAGCATATGAGAAAAATGCTTCAAGTCTGGAACAAACATGTATTTGGTAACATTCACTCAAAGCTTATAGAAGCTGAAGATAGTGTGCTGAAGGCAGAATTTATATATGACACTCAGCCAAACCAGCCCAATTTTGAAATTCTAGAATATGCAAAATCAGATCTGGCAAACAGACTGGTCCAGCATGAAATCTCCTGGAAACAAAAATCCAGAGTCAATTGGCTTGCAGAAGGTGACAGGAATACCAAATATTTTTATATGAAGACCATTACAAATAGGAAAAGAAATGTAATTCCTCATCTAAGGAACTCTGCTGGACTTCTCACTTCTGATCATGAGGAAATGAAGAACATTGCAGCTAGCCACTTCCAGAAAGCTTTCACATCTCAGTATCATATTATTGAAGATCCATTAATCAACAACATTCCACAATTGGTTTCCCCTACTGATAATGATAGATTGTGTGCCATCCCAACTGAATTTGAAGTTCAAGAGGCTATTTTTCAAATGTCCCCTGACAGTGCTCCAGGTCCGGATGGTTTTTCAGGAGCCATCTTTCAGAAAACTTGGAAGATTACTGCAGGAGTGGTTACCAATGCCATCCAGGAATTCTTCTCTTCTAGGATTATGTTGCCCAGGTTTTTATCAGCAACTCTTATTGCTCTCATTCCCAAAGTGAGCAATGCTTCTGACATATCTGATTACCGGCCCATTAGTTTGTGCAATTTCATATACAAAGTCATGTCAAAACTGCTCAGCAACAGATTAGCAACTATTCTGCCAAATATCATCTCTATGGAGCAATCAACTTTTGTTAAAGGTAGGCTCATAGTTGAGAATATTGCCCTGGCCCAGGAAATGATTCACGAACTGGGTAGGAAAACCAGGGGAGGTAATGTGGCTTTCAAATTAGATATGGCTAAGGCCTATGACAGATTAGAATGGGATTTCCTATATGTAGTACTATCAAAATTTGGATTCAGTGCTCGATTTATTACTCTTATTAACTCCATGGTTGGAAACTGCTGGTTCTCTGTCCTCCTGAATGGTGACACAACAGGGTTCTTCAAATCTTCTAGGGGGGTTCGTCAAGGTGATCCCATGGCTCCAGCACTTTTTATAATAGCAGAGGAAGCTTTAAGCAGGTCTATTCGTAATGCTCAATCAGAGGGTCAGGTGGACTGGTTTGTCAGTCCTAGGAGATGTCCAAATATCTCCCACTTGCTTTTTGCTGATGACACTCTTGTATTCAGCAAGGCTAATGCTGCTTCCATTAGAAATTTGATGGGCATTCTGAAATCTTATGAAAGAGCTTCTGGACAGTCCATCAATGTTAACAAGAGTGGTTTTTTTGTCCACCCTAATACAAAGGCTGCTACTATTAAGAAGATTCAAGACATTACAGGTTTTACCCATCATTCCTTCCCTCACAAATACTTGGGCTTTCCTTTAGTCTGTGGCCGGGCAAAAAACGTTCATTTTGCTGGAATTATATCAGCTATTCAGAGTAGGATTAATGGTTGGCATGCCACCTATCTTTCTCAAGGAGCTAGACTCACCCTCTTAAAGCATATTCTCTCATCTATTCCGTTATACTCTTTAGCCTCATCTCCAATGCATGCTGGAATACACCAATTGCTAGACAGGTCATTTGCTAATTTTTTTGGGGGTTCATCCAAGTATGGGAACAAAAGACATTGGAAATCCTGGAAAGCAATTTGTAAACCTGTTAACTGTGGAGGATTGGGGATTTTATCCCTTAGGCAGATGGAAGCTGCTTTCAGGACTAAAATGTTGTGGAAGGCCATGCATTCAGATTCAAGATGGGCTAAGTATTTCAGAGCAAAGTATATTAGAGGAAGACATATCTCTGAGGTTGACTTCAAGGAGATGAAAGGCCATGCCAAAAGGAGTTGGTCCCAGGCCAAGATTGCTATTTTGAAACATAAAAAAGTGATCATTGGTAATGGTTGTTCTACTAATTTCTAGTTGGACAATTGGATTAGCAATCAGCCCATGGCTTCTCTTATCCCTGACATTATCACCCCTAACAAGAATTCCACAGTCAGTGAAGTATTACTCAATCCATCTACAGAAGTCATTACCATTATTGAGAACCATATTCCTACTACGCTTCGTTCAGCCATTTGGCTTACCTCTCTCTGTCAGGAAAAGGATAAGGCAGTGTGGAGCCTTTCCTCTTCGAGAGAATGTCAAATATCATCAATCTACAAACACTCCTGCAGAACTGTTCTGCAGCAGAATTTGTTCCCAGGTGAGCAGATTTGGTCCAAATGGATTCCTCCAAAGTTCTCAGTCCTCTTATGGAAAATCTGGAACAACAGCATCCCAAATGATTCAAGAGTAAAATCTCTTGGCATCCCTATTACATCCAAATGTGTCTGCTGTAAAAATCTGCAAGAAGAGGATATAAACCACTTATTTGTTAAAAGTGATTGGGCTTCAGAGTTATGGTCTATTTTCCACAGGTCTGGGTGCCAAATCTGGGGACATTCAGCAAGATCCCTGATTCAAAATGCAGTGGATAACAATAAAGCTAAATCTCTTTATGGTCTTTTCTGGATTGCTGTCCTTGCTTGTGGCATGTGGGAAATATGGACAGCTAGGAATTCAGCTTTGCATGAAGACAAATCTGCTACTCCCCAAAGCATCTACCACAAGGTGCTTTTCCAGGTTAAGCGAATTCTGAGCTCTGCTAATCTTAAGGAAGGCCATCCTAAATCTCGTAGCATATTGGTTGGATTTGGCATAAAAGTTGTAGTTAAAAATCCTCCTTGGATCAAAATTATCAAATGGGCCTATCCCCCTTGGCCTCAAATCAAGCTTAATACCGATGGAGCAAGCAAACTTTCAGGATCTTCTGGTGGAGGTGGTGTCATCAGAGATCACAAAGGAAATATTATGCTGGCTTTCTCTCACTCTTATGTGCAATGCAGTAATCTTGTTGCTGAAGCCCGGGCATTATTGGATGGCATCAAATATCTTCAAACACTTCCTTTCCAGCAGACTGTGATAGAGTGTGATTCACTTCTACTAGTGCAAATTATCCAAAAGAAGACAGATTGTCCTTGGGAGGTTATCCCCTTTGCTAGAGAGCTCTGGAGATTGTTTCCTCTTCATGAGAATATATCTCATATTTTCAGAGAGGCTAATGTTGTAGCCGATTCTCTTGCCAATTGGGCTTGTCATTCTCATTGTAATTCTTTTTTTAATTCGCAGCACGAGCTTCCCATTCTTGTTAGAGGTGCTGCTAGTCTTGATAAGCTAGGTATGCCTAGCCTTAGAGCGATGTAATGTTTCTTTTTCATTGATTAATAAAATACCCCCTAGGTGTGACATAGAAAGTGTAGTCCGAATTGGATGCACTTTCCATATCACCACTAGGTAGGGCTTTCTATCAAAAAAAAAAAGTTCAGACAAGAATCTTCAATTCAGTCTAAACCCAATCAAAGTTTAGTTCAAAAATAGTTTAGCAAATTCAGACTCAGTTCATTGATAGCCATCAATTGCAAAGCATTTGAAGGAACCAGAACCTGCAAAAGTCAACTTTTAGCCCATCCGGAGTCGACTTTGTATTCACCCTTTTTAGAACCAAATATAATGACTAAAAGGCAAGATTAGAGCATCATGTAGCCAAGTTACCAAAGTTGATGAAAACACCTTAGCAAAGTATGAGCCTTGGAAAACCAGTGTAGAGAGTGCTTAAAGCACACACACATCTAGAGAGGTATCAACTCCACTGAATAGAAAGATATGTGACTCTATTTTACCATGATTCACATAGATTAAATATGTCAGCATTCAAGCTCATAACACATGGACACAAACCAGAAAACCCATGAAGGATATGCATGATAAGCCCTTAGAATGAAGTGCATTAAGAGAGACCCATGGTGAGGTCTATGCGCATGAAGCATAGGTCTAAGCATATCAAACATAGGTCGATGCATGTGAAGGAACATGAAGAACAGGTCGACTCCCAGAGTGGGTGAGGTCGACTCTTCAGACCACACAAGTCCAAGCATCCAATCCTATAAAACAAGATATCAACAGTAAGCTCCAAAATGATCAATGAGCATTTTCCATAGTATTTACACATAATATTTTCACTTCTATTCATACGCAAAACACACAATATATTGTAATCATCAAAATCATTATCAAAGACAAAGAGGGGAGCGCACCGAACCCAACAATCTCCCCCTTTTTGATGATGACAATATGTTGTGGCAATCCAAGACTCACTCTTCCCCTTTGACATTATCAAAAAGTGAGGGACAAGGGGAACAAGTATGAAATAGAATTAACAACCAGTGGTGCACGAACCCAGCAATTAACCTACTTTGAAAAAAAGATATATAAACCAAGAGCACAAAGCCTGAAAAATGGAATTTGATGTGCAATATGCAAGATTTTTGAAATATGTCTAGATGCTCAATTTTGAGATATGTTCAAAAAGTATAACCAAACTATGCACAGAAAGTATGACTAACTTGGACTATATGCAAGTGCTATACTAAGGAGCACATTATTCTCCCCCTATTGTCATGAACAAAAATCGACTGACAATGGGATTATTTAACCTGTTATTTACATGTATAACCTAAAGATGTATAAAATTTCAAGCAAGCAAGTAGTCATGCATGTGGCAAGCATGTAGTAAGCTATAGCTCCCCCTCAATGGGGTAAAAAGGATAAAGAGTGAATAGTTGATTCAATCGAGTTGTGGCACATGAAGCATAATAAAAAAAAAGGTAGTGCATGCATATGCTAAAGGTATTGCATAAACCATGATAAGAACAAATTCAAGATATACAGTCATCACAATAATACCCAAAATTAAAATTCGTGAAAATGAGCAATGCACTTCAAAATTTTATGGATATGAATAGAATTTCTAGAAAACACTATTCCTTCCTACACTTCTATTTTGATCCTCGACTTTTGGTAGCTTCACACAACCCCTTTTTGTTTACTTTTCTTCTATTGGATTTCACTGTTCGACGCGAGTCACCTCATATGTCTCAATGGGGTTTCCTGGCTACTAGGATTCATCACGCAATGTAAATTTTTTTTTCACCTTTCGACGCGAGTTTCCTCATTTATTTCAGTGGGGATTTCCAGCTACTTGGTTAGACATTCCACTTATTGAAGCTGGCGGGGTAGGTAGCTTTTTCCTCATGATTCTCTTAATTTTCATGTAGAAATTTGTTTCCCTTGAAGTGTTAAAAGGAATTTCTGAAATGTTTATCAATCAAAGTCATATGCATCATTTTTGAGTAAAGAATGGGTAATTGCTTTGTATGTAGAAAATGAATTTACCTAGACATAGTTATGACTCCCCCTAAATGTATGCATAGTTAGAAATAAATCCTCCTCCTTTGTATATGTCATGGTTCACAAAAGATCAAGAACACTGTGCTTTATTTATCAAGAAGGTGAAGTCTTAGAAGATCTTCAAGAAAAGGTTGTATAAAGTATATACATGCAATCAAGCAAAGATATGACAATATGTTCAAGCAAAGTGATTATCAGTACTTAGTGGAGGTGGGGGTCCATAAACCCTACTCGCACATGAGGAAAGCTTCCAGTTGGACATAATCCAACCTTCCACAATCGTCATTTCATATACCGGATAATCATGGCATTCAAGCACATAAACATGTCAAGTATATATGCAAGTATATGCATGTAAATGGAAAATGATTGAAGTCTATCCTTATTTATAAGTATGTAAATATGTGTATGATATGTGCAGTGTATATCATGCAAAACTGAATAGTTATTCACAAAATATGAAACGAAGACTATGCAATACTGACCTTAACCTACAAATCACAACACTTTGGAAGTTGCCAAAATTAACACAATAGGAATGCAATTGTTTAAATGCGAACTCCAAATTCAACTTTTACCTTTGCAGATTTCTCAAGGAGAACTTAAGCAAGAAGAATTTCAAAAATAAACCATTTTTGTTTCTCGCCTTGAGAGACCATACTTATTGTCTTTCCTCGGCCTCAAGGCACCCCTGCAAGATAAATTCTCATTTCGAAGTTTTGGGTACCCAAGCCATCTTGGGTCCCGAGGGGTTAGTTCTAGCATAAGCAAATGTGTTCTTATATCTCCTAGAACACCAATCATCATCATATCTCATTGTGGCACAATCGTCCATTGAATGACCATTTTGGCCACAATAAAAGCAGTGAGAAGTCTTTCTTTTCATAAACCATTCATCAACATTTTTCTTTATGAGACAATTTTCAAAAACATGACCATGTAACCTACAATAGAAGCAATGATTGTTGAATCCTTTCTTTACGGGTTTCTCATGGTTTTTAGAATTATCACACATTTTCATTCTTGATTTTAATGGCTCATCATCATCAGACTTCATCAAGAAACAATCATACATGTCATGACCAAATTTGTCACAATAAAAATATGAAACATTCCTTCTTTTTCTTGAAGCATGAACAAACTCAGCAGCGGGGGATTTTTCATGCACACAATGACAATCAATGATATTTTTCTATTTTTGATTTCCTTTGTCACACATGGACAAGGACTCATTTACACTCTTAATTTGATTTTCCAAAGATGCAATGTGCAATTTAGACTTAGCAATTTCTCCTTCACACAATGTAAGTTTATCATTCAAGAGAGAATTAATAGTTTTATAACTTGCAATCTCTTGTTCCATAGCATGAACGTTTTCAAAGTCATCAATAACTACACCTTTTCCTTTTTCAAGTGAATTGAGTTTTTCAATCAGCACATTATTTTGATCCTTGAGATTTTCTACTTCTTCAGCAAGCTTTTCATTTTGAACCAGCTCATTGATCAATATCTGATCACTATCCGAACAGTTCAATTTTCTTCTTAGATCCTTTTCAATGTTTTCAAGTTCTGAAATCTTAGCCAGATTCATTTTCCTTTCTAAAACATGTAATGGTTTCTTTATGGCTATCAACCTCATGCACATGTGACTCAACTAACTTTTCAAACTCAATGCATTTATCACAAAAGAAATCTTCAACATGAATATTTTCAATTTTCTTTTTCAAATTTTTATTTTCAGATTTTAATATTTTATACCGATTAAACAGTTCATCATAGGCATCCATCAGTTCATCATAACTCAGTTCAACTTCCTCATCGGAGTCAGAGTTTACCTTTGAACTCTCCTCGCTTTGATGATCATTGTCGTTGTTTGCCGCGAGGCACTCATCAACACTATTTTCTTTTTGAGCTTCGATTAGCCCATCCTAAATTTCTTTTGCAGACCTGCAGTTGGAAACAAATGGAAATTTGTTAGTGCTTACTGCAACCTTAAGAACATTTAAAACAAAAAGATTTTCACCGTCCTTCTTCTTATGCTCATCGGTCCAATTTGACTTATTTCTTGGTAAAATGTGAGGACCATGAGTAATTAATTTCATAAGCTTCTGATCAAGACTTGATATCCAAACATAGAATTTTTCAAGCCATGAAGCATAATCAAAACCATCAAAGACAGGAACCAGATTCACACTAGCCATCTTAAAGGATCTTTTCTCCTAGATCGTGAGGTCCGCTGAATAGAAATCAGAGATTGGGCTCTGATACCAATTGTTAGCCCATACTAGATGGCGGACAAGAAGGGGGGTTGAATTGTCTCCTTGCCGAGATGGCGGATTTTAAAAACTATCTAAACTAATCACAGCGGAATTAAAATTAACTATGTTCATTAGCCTAAACAGACGTGAGATTAAAATATTCTCTCAAGCTTTCCAATCTCACTCGAATAAAGTATGCAATAGATGGTAGAAATAAATTCTAACACAGATAGCAGATGAAGCAATATGCGATGATGCAGTGAATAAAAATCTATAAAATGGCTTGTGAATGGAGATAGAAGAAATGGACAATCACACAGGCATTCACAATGGACACAGAGATTTTTAGGTGGTTCAGGACCACGACGGGCTCCCTACGTCCACCCCTCACCGAACCTGGTGAGGCTTCACTACATGCTAGGAACCGTAGTAGAACGGGGACGAACCCCAACACCACACACGTTGCGTCCGCAATAATGCACACACGGGGTCTAGCCCCAAAACGCTGCCACTGCAGCACACACACACGCACGGTCGGGGAATGCACCACGGACACAAAACCATATGGAGACGCAGCTCTGTCTTCACACAAAAACTGGGGGAAACTTTCCCCACAATAAATCCACACACTCAGAGACGCAGCTTCGCCCACACACAATAGTATTTCGAGTTCAATAAAATGAACGGATATACAATGACCGCCTAAACATTAATCTATGCTCAAATAAAAGGATGGAAATGAGAGATCAAGGATTCCCCCACAAATCCGCAATGAAACCCGTATATGAGATGGATGGGTGCACTGGAAGTAGTTGTCCGTGAAGTGGAAGTCGGCCGAAACCGCAGTAGATGCCCACAAAAGAAGATTCAGCTATGGAGTTCAAAGACGGGATTAAATCAGTAGATATCCCACGTTGATAGCGTCCTCCTGATCTTCCACCTCCAGATGGTGGCATCGCTCTCCTCTTCTTCCTACAACAGATGAAAAGATTAGCCCTCAAGGAATAGCTCCTTCGATGGAAATCGCAGCATACACATACCATCAAGAAGATAGCAACAAAAAAACTACAAGCCCCTTCTCAAAACCCTTCAAATACACACCCAATAGATGGGAAAAACTCTAAGGGTATATGGGGTAAAAATCCAAGACAATCGGATCAAGAAATGGGGTGTTCGAAATCAAAGCCGAAAACACGATACAGATGAACCAGACAAAGTGTCGACTCTAAGAGTTGACACTGCTGTCAAGGTGTTCTGCCGACAGAAGAAAAACAACACACAGGATAAAAGTGTCGACTCTCAGAGTCGACACTTTTTGTCAGCCGTTCTGCCAACCTTAAAATAGCATACAAGACTGTAAGTGTCGACTCTTGGAGTTGACACTTGCAGCCTACTGCGCCCAGCCTGTAGGCTGGCCAACAAGTGTCGACTCTAAGAGTCGACACTTGCAGAGCCAAACCAGAAAACTACCTTGGCAGTCCAATGCAAGCAGAGAAACTGACAAACCCAATTGAAAACATGATTATGCCAAGTGAATAACATGAATTAGAAGAAATTAAAACACCAATCAAACTAGGGTACCAATAAGGAATATTGGAAGCAAAATGATCAAAAGACAATCTCATGACAATTAAGAAGAGCATGCATGAGACTCATGAAAACCTAATTCTTCTGAACTAGCAATGAGCATAAATGCAAGAGTTCTATGCAATGCTTACCAAAGCATCATAAGATTTGAAGGCTGATTTCAACCTGCATTGGAAAAAATTGAAATGCATTCATATATGGGGGTGATCCTCACATAACCAACCCATCAAACCACAACCTCTCGATCCATAACAAGTTCAAGCATGGAAACTCCATTTACCAGCTGAATACTGGCAAACCTCTCATGAATACAAAGTCAGTCCAAAAATCAAAGTTCATTTCAATTAGACTTTACCAAATATCCAATTACCAACATAGCTCAAAAGTCCAAATAACACATGTGATCAATTGTTAAAGTAGTTCAAGCAAACCACACACATGGTTTCCAGTCAACCCAAAAATATCAAATTCAGTCCACAAACTTTACAAGTTCAGTCCAATTAATTCAAGCACAATCAAAGGTAATCTGAACTTAACTCATTCACAAGCAATATGAGTAAACACAATTCCATTTAACAAGTAACAATACTACGCTTAGCTCATTGAAAGCCATTGAACAAACCTTTCAAATAGAATTCAATCAAACTTTCATGAAAACCAAGTTCAGATAAGAATCTTCAATTCAGTCTAAACCCATTCAAAGTTCAGTTCAAAAATAGTTTAGCAAATTCAGACTCAGTTCATTGATAGCCATCCATTGCAAAGCATTTGAAGGAACCAGAACCTACAAAAGTTGACTTTTAGCCCATCAGGAGTTGACTTTGTATTCACCCTTTTTAGCACCAAATATAATGACTACGAGGCAAGATTAGAGCATCATGCAGCCAAGTTACCAAAGTTGATGAATACACCTTAGCAAAGTATGAGCCTTGGAAAACCAGTGCAGAGAGTGCTTAAAGCACACACACATCAAGAGAGGTATCAACTCCACTGAATAGAAAGATATGTGACTCTATTTTACCATGATTCAAATAAATTAAATATGTCAGCATTCAAGCTCATAACACATGGACACAAACCAGAAAACCCATGAAGGATATGTGTGATAAGCCCTTAGAATGAAGTGCATTGAGAGAGACCCATGGTGAGGTCTATGTGCATGAAGCATAGGTCTAAGTATATCAAACATAGGTCGATGCATGTGAAGGAACATGAAGAATATGTCGACTCCCAGAGTGGGTGAGGTTGACTCTTCAGACCACAGAAGTCCAAGCATCCAATCCTACAAAACAAGATATCAACAGTAAGCTCCAAAATGATCAATGAGTATTTTCCACAATATTTACACATAATATTTTCACTTCTATTCATACGTAAAACACACAATATAATATAATCACCAAAACCATTGTCAAAGACAAAGAGGGGAGCGCACCGAACCCAACAAAGCTCAATGGGCGATAAAGACAAGCTCAAGAAGACGTGTCATGCGAGGTACCGAGTAAAAAGCAAAATTTAAGCATGTTAACCGTTTGTTAAGTTGTTTAAGAATATTGAATGAATTTAAGGTGGTGAACGAGTAACATTCCTTAGGGTATGCCCATTCTACCATGCCTAAAAAAACACCCAAAAAAACAACAAAAAACAAAAAACAAAAAATGATGTCAAAATCAAAAAAAATGAAAAAAAAAGAAATGTCATTTGCTTGACTGCATGGTGTTTGATCATCTTTTATTTTCAGCTCGCATCTGCCTGCTTGCATGTTGCATTTCTCTATATCTTTTTATTATTTGCCTTAGTTGATTAAAGGCTTGGCCCCTTTACTCTTTATCAAGGTCACATAGAACATCCCCTTGCTTATTGAGCAAGGGGCCAAGCCGAACAGATTAACTAACATGTTTGTTTTAGTGAACGCAGGGGTGAGGGGATACAAGTATACAAGTGCAAAGGGACAAACTAAGGTAACAAAACATGTTTTTCATTTCATAATCATCATAACTATATGTGTAAAAAAAATGCAAGAGGAGGTATACAACGGTAATCTCTCTAGCTCTCTCCACCTCCCTCCTCTCTCCTCTCGCTGCTCTTTGCCTCACCTCTATCCCTAAGAGGAACTCGTGGGGGCCTCATCATCCCCTGACTGGCAGCAGATCTCTCAGCTCGTGCGCGCTCATCCTCCTCTCTCCGCTGATGTGTAGAGGAACCCACTAAGTAACTCATGTCAGAATAAGTGATGGGTCATCCCTCAGCTCGTGCCCGCTCTTAGCCCCTCCGGTAGCGGTCCTCTGCCGCCCGCGCTCACTCCTCGTCCGCACCTAGTCGAAGCCTCAGCTCGACTAACTCCGCACCCTGGCGAAGCCTCACCTCGTCTTGCTCCACCCTCTCTATGTCGCGCTCCCTCCTCTCTATCCTTAGAAGCAGCTGTAGCTCTACTATCTCCCGAGGTAGCTCCTCCCACTCCTCGATAGCTTGCCATCTCTCCTCCTCACCTTCCTCGGTAGCTCACCGCCTCTCCTGCTCCAGCTCCTCGATATCTCGGCACCTCTCCTCCTCAACCTCCACAACCCGCTAGTCACAGAGCGTGAGCTCGGTACCTGCTAAGGCAGCCCGGGTCAGCGCATCCTATAGCTCCCGCGCCTGCATTATCACACCACATGTCATGAGCTTTTTCGAAAGGAAGTCATTTATAGCTGTATGGCTTGAGTGATTTTTCTCACCCGTGCTATCATATCACGCTCGACTGCCTCTGCCCATACCACTGTCCTCACCAGTCGCTCCACTAATGACACGATCTGGGCACTCTGATCCACCAGGCTTGAGCTGGAGGCTCCTCCCGCTCCTATCGCTGCTACCCTCTGCTGGGCACACTGCATCATTTTAAGACTGTCAGTCGCCAATCACCTAACTTCAGGATTCATATCATAGCATTTAGAAAGCTTACCCACAAGCGTCTCTAGCTCCGATCAAGTGACCGCTAGCCGGGCCTCCATGGTGTGGAGCTATACTTACATGTCCGCTGCCACCGCATCCCGTGCATCCTGCATTTATTGCATATTAGTCATATAGTCATCATATAGCAATTAAAAAGCATATAGAAAAGCATGCATTCATATGTACCCCTCATGGCCTCATATGAGGCCGGCTGGCGTAGGTCCTCCAGTAGGCCCAGAGGTACACTGTGCTATCCTTCGCCTGGGAGACCACCGAGGTGCCTCCCCTCTACCAGTCGACGTACTGCTCTGGGAAGAGCAGTCGCCAGTCTATCGTCACCGCACGCCCTCGGGTCTTCCTGCCTAACCCGCACGGCTCTGCCACCTCAACCCACTCCTGGTGTAAGCCAATAGTCCTCATCACCAGCCTGAGGCACCGGGGCTCGATCTCGTTCAGGCAATGGAGCCAACTCTCCCGTCCGAACAAGTGTCGGCCTGCTGCAACCCAGGGCTGGTCCTCGTCTCCCATGCCCAGGTAGGGTCTCCACACAACCTGCATTTCATTACATATCATAACATCACATCACATAATCATCAATAGGAAATAAGACAAATGCATAAGCATAGCATACGTACCAAGGATGACGGGTAGTCGCGGAACTCCCGCCTCACGACCTACAGCTCGTAGGCATGCGAGGCACCTGTCATGTATGGGAGCCAGTGCCAGGCAAGGGGAATCGCCTCAGGGCGAAAGATTGTAGCCCGCTCCACCGGTATGTATAGGTAGATCCAAAACTACATCCATATATCATTAGTCATTAGTCACATAAGCATAAATAGAAGCATGAACATAAGCATAAGGAAATTTAGATACCTGAAGGAACGGCGCGAAGCCGCTGACAGTCGTCTCTCGACCTGTCCCTGTGGACAGGTCGGCCAGTAGGTAGGCTAGCATGGCGGCACCCAAGGCGTACCGCCCCACTTGGTCCAGTTCCTCCAAAAGTCCTAAGAAATGACAGTTCATGTCATCCCCCTTCGTCCCCAATAGTAGCCTACCCAGCATCAGGAACAGGAACCTCCTCAAGTCTAGGTCTGCTCTCTCTCTCTCTGGGTGGGGTCCGCACAGAAAGTAGCCCTAGCTCTCCCGACCATGCGGATCGTGAACTCCTCTAGGGTCTCCCTCGTCCTCGGGCGCCCCTCCCCCAACCCAAGAGACTCCATCAACTACGCCCTATCCACCATCTTACAATCCCTAGGCCCCCCTGCCATTGTCGCCAAATCTAGAAGCCTACGGGCTCGGTCCTTATAATCCAGGTAGGTGACACCACTCACCGCCTCTCCGTCCACCCTTAGCCAGGTAATCCTCACCACATCCTCCAGGGTGGGGACCATGTGTCCCCAGGGCATCAGGAATGCCCAGCTTACCCTATCCCACCTCTCTCTTAGTACATGGATGAGGACGAGGTCCAGGCAGACCGACTCGATGCTCAGAAAAGGGGCGAACCCCATCTCCCTCAAACACTCTCTCTGGAACTCGGGTAGACCTTGGTATGCCGCATGAACTAGCGCCCAAGAGATGCGTGTCCTCGTCACCCCCTGCCCAAAGAGAAAAAGAACAACAAAATGTCAGTGCCGACAACCATAATTAAACACCTCCCTCATTTCTATAAAAAAAATTGTGTCCATCATGTCGGGCGTTATTTCTTTATTCTTTCATTTTGTTTCAGCGTATTTTTTCCCTTTCGTTCGCGCATCGATCAGCCAATCGACTAACTGGTAATCAACTGACTGATTGACGACGCGGGCGTGCCAGTCACATGAGTGACGATTTTATTGTGCGCTCATTCTGACCCATATCGGGCGAATGTGAGGTTCGGTCGGGACCAGTAGTCCACCATACCATAAAGGCTATGGTGTTAATTACATCCCTCACGAGGAGGGAACACCTTTGATTAATTGCCGAGATAGCGGGCTGTCGAAGCCGACGTAAAGAGAACTGCATGATGATTATAGCAATGACAAGCAGGATGCAGCATTAATCATGCAAAAGATGTGTAGTTTAATGGGAAAATGGATCCTCGGTACGTGGCGGAGGAAGCAGGTCCGAGGACCACCATCACACTAGCGAAAGCATGAATGCTAACAGATACGATGATGATGATGATGCAACAGCGTAAATCCGATAGCATGCCCTCTTCCTTCGGATTATACCGAAGAAAGGGAGATAGGACATCCATCCATGGAGAGCCGGAATGGAGACCCAAAAGAAGATCAGGCACAGGCCTGGGTCCAAAAAGGATTCAAATATGACGGAACCATCTGCGCCGTTCATTAATATTCCCCTAAAAGACCATCGGAGGACATGCAACGGCAGAACTCTGAGGGTCAGCGGGGTAGCCGAAGAAATGTTGGGTTCAGCATAATGTAGGGGTGGAACCCCCCCCCATTCATATATCTCCGGGCCCCGGGTGAATGACGATAATTCCCTCGCAAGATGCTGAAGGCTGGCTCAAAAGGTTGATGGGAGTAGGACCTCTAGGTTTGGGACGACTATTCTGGGGTTTAATGGGATTTTTGAGATGTCAAGATTTGAAGAAGAGCACCCACTAGTAAGGTGAAATGACACAGATATTAGTCGGCGCTAGAGATCCCGGCACGAAGGGCAGACGGCGCGAGGGGAGGGGGTTTAAAAGGGCATCGGCCCAGTCTGGTCCCGGCGCGAAGGAAAACGGCGCGATGGAGGGGCTCAGGGGGGGTCTCGGCCCAGCCTGGTCCCGGCGCGCCCTGGACCTCGGCGTGGCCTGGTCCCGGCGCGCCACCCACCCGGCACGGGTTTGGCGCCGAGAGGCAATGGCGCCGGGGGGAGGGGCGTTTTCTAAGGTTTGCAGAAGGGGTGTTTGTGAGGGTTTTATGGGCGTTCAATGGAGATTTCATGAAGCCAGGTGGGGGTTATAGGAAATGAGGGTGGATGCACTCCTGGGGGGGGTTCAAAGAGATCATCACTTATAAGATATGTTCCCTGCGATGGCGAGAGGTCGTGAGATGATATGGCTCAGGCTGTTGCCATGTCGGGAGATTAAGCACTTAATTCCGATGAAACATCGTACCGTATAACGGAATAAAAAAATCCTAGGCAAATTTTGACAGCATCTCCCCTTATTTTGGGAGTGTGCCAAGGGGGTATTATGGGATATCTACTCACGGATGCCGGAGTAGAAACCAAAATAGGTGCCAGGCGTAGCCCATAATTCAAGGAGGGCAGGATCATACGAGATCCCATCCCCTTTGTTGTAATCTTCCCAACTCAGTCGATCGGAGGTCATGCAGAGGCAGAGCTCCTTGACTTAATGGGTTATAGAATGTAAGGGGCGCTACCCCTGTTTGATATAGCTCCCGTGAGGACAGAGGGAAGGGCGATGCACACCCATGGCGCAGGACGTGACGGACAGAGGTTGTATGGGTTATTGGCACGGGCATGAAAGCATCAGGATGGCCAACAAACACATAGGCGTCAATGCAGAGAAGAAGGGTTGGTTGTCGGCACGGAGGCCAGATAGGTTCGGCGTGGTAGGGGAAGCCTAACCGGCGCGACAAGTCCCCGGTGCGAGACCTACGCCGAGGGGGAGTTCGCGTCGGGAGGCTTTCCGATAGGGATTCTTCTGTGGCAAGGGTTTTAGGCATTCAGAAAGAAAGTTTATTCAATGATTCGACCACCATTACGGGCAATCATAGGGAGGATAATCTGGTGTGAAGGTGGCCTTTCTTCTGGCACTTCACTAGGAGCGGAACCACCCACAGAAACTCAGGACTCTGGCCCGTATTCAACCCTCTTCATTTCACAGACGAGGAGCCATGAGATAGGCTGTCTCAGGCTCTCGTTGTGGATACGAGGTTGAAAGAGCGCGCGACAGAAGAACCTTCAACAAAAATCAAAAAACCTGACGATGAAACACGCCTAGTTATCAGTATCCTTAGCGTATGGCGAACCTCGGATGCAGAGACAGAAAGAATAGGGTAATGAAAGGACAGAGCTCAACCCATTCTTCTATTAACTATATCAGCCAAATGGCTTACACGCATGCGATTCAAGAGAAAGAAATCCAAGACCTTATCCCTGCAGACAGGGTTACATCGGCATCCGATGCTATTGAAGCAAAGATGCCAGAAATCGAAAATACAGAGGGAGAAATTGAGACAGATAGGGAGGAGAAGCCGAGGAAGCTGTCGCTGCCCGCCGTTCCCACCTGGATCTTTCTTCGAACCTCTGACTCTTCCCTCTTCTTTTCTTCTCTTTCTTTTCTTTCAAGGGCTCTCGAACTCCCCCTTTCTCTTCGGTGGCTAAGCACTCTGCTTCTCTTCCTCTTTTTCCTTTTCTTTCTTTTCTTTCTTCTATCCTCTCTCTCTCTCTTTCGTTCGAAGGGCAGGCCTCTTATAGAGGTGAGGCTCTTCATGCATTCGGCACATGCTTCCCGGCGCGCCAGAATCGCTTCTCCCGGCGTGACATCCGTCGGCGCGTCCTGTCTCGCTTGGGCTTGGTCCATCTATTTGTCATTCGGCCCAGTCGTCCAGGATACACTTAGTGAGCTCCTCTCGACAGTGGGGTTCTTGACCCATACATATTGCGACTCCACTGAGCCCATTTACACCTTGGATTCACACATGCATACGGGGCACTGTGCGTCTTGGCCCAGGAGTATCAGAGATGTCTGAACATCTGTTTCAGCAGGCAGATGATTGCCTAAGTGTTGGTGTAGTTTAATCAGCCTGACTATCTGAAAGATAGCAGCACTGAACAGCGACCTAGCCAGAGATGGCTTTAGTCGAACAGAATGATAGGGGTAGTGGGTTTCTTCTATTCAGACTCTCAGATCTCCCGGGGGTAGCACGTGAACTGTGCCCTCTACTGATCTTCAAAGCTGTGAATATGCTATAGTTTCTTCTGGTATATTTTAGGTGTCAACACATTTCTAAAAAGAATCTTGTGTCCATCATGGCGGGCGTTATTTCTTTATTCCTTCATTTCTAAAAAAACAAAATTACATCCGTCCTGGCGGGTGTTATTTCTTTATTCCCTCGTTTCTAAAAACAAAAAAACAAAAAAAATTGTGTCCGTCTTGACGAGCGTTGTTTCTCTATTACCATCATTTCTAAAAAAAGAGTTTGCATCTATCATGACAGACGTTATTTCTTCTCCCCATTTCTTGTAAAAAAAAAACCTACGTCCGTCATGGCATACACCGTTTCTTTTATACCTTTTCCAAAAAAAAAAAAAAAAGAACATGTTTTAGCACCCACCGTGGTGGACGTTGTTTCTCTGCAACTATCCACCTCCCTTCCCCTCCCCGTAGAACATGCTTTGATCAAAAAAAAATTGCAAACTCACCTTCCCAGGCTCCACTTGATCCAGTTCCTCTCTCAGTGGACGGCAAGGAGGGGGCTACAGTCGTCGTCGTCGGGGTGCCACGACCGGTTGGGTCTCAGCGGTCGCAACCTCCTCTGATTGTGCTTTGGCCCCACCGCGGCCATCCTCTTCCTCATCCTCGCCCTCTTCTTCTTTTGCATCTCCTACTCCTCCTCCTCCTCCTCCTCCTCCTCCTCCTCCTCCTCCTCCTCCTCCTCCTTCTTCTTCTTCTTCTTCTTCTTCTTCTGCTTCCACGGCCGCCGCTCCTTCTTCTTCCGCTCGCTCCTCCACCTCCGCCGCTGCCGGTTGCTCTGCCGTTGGTTGCGCTTCCTCAGCCGCCGCTCCTTCCTCATCGCCGTCCAGCTCCACCATCTCCGGTGCGGTCACCCGCCGCCGCTTGCCGGGCGTGGAGCCATTGGTGAACATCACTGCAAGAGAATGGGAGGGAGAGAGAAGAAGGGAGGGGGTCGAAGGTGATCGCTGATGGTTTTGGGAAAGAGAGACAGTGAGAATGAGAGAGAGAAGAAGGGTGAGAAAAGGTGGTTCATGTTTTTTTAAAAAAAATTGAAAAGAATCTGCATCCACTGGGAAAGCCGTTAATTTTTTGGTTTTTAAATAATAAAAGAATCAGCGTCTTTTGTTATTGACGTTCATTTAAGAATGGGCGACCATTTGGGTAGATGCTATTTTTGGAATTGAATTTTTAATTTAAAGCCCGGTGTGATGTATTAAGAATGGGCGACTGCATTGGAGGATGCCAATTCTTAGAAATTAATTTTCTTAATTTGAATTTGATAAACAATTGGCGACCAGAATCTTGGACACGGTTTCAATGTGCGACTTCTGTGTTGGACACTATTTCTTGAGAAATCTCATTTTTAGTAACAGCCACTAACTTTGGAAGAGCAACCATTTATTACATGAGTTTGGCTCAATTAAGGAAATAATGCTTCATTTTATTGAAAAGAAAGATCAATTACATCAATGAGCCACTTTGGGTCTCAGTTTTCTGAGTGTTGTTACATAAACTTTTCACTATTCTCTGTCTTCTTCAATTTGCTCCAGAGGCTTATGAAACTTGCTCACACCCCAAAATGCATTGATGGTATGGACCTTCTCTTCATCTGCGCTGGTTGATAGGTCTCTTTTCTTGATAGGGGGAAGATGTGAGGCATCCCCCATGAGGTGGCGAGGTAGACCAAGCTGAGGTAGGCACCGGTGTGAATTATAAAGGATGAACTCTATGGCACCGATGTACCGTAATTCCACTCCAGGGGACAGTCGAGTGCGAAGATCTTGAGTTTTAAGGATTCCCGGTGCATATGTGAACATTTTCTGAGGCATGGTTTGAAGTGTTCCCTCCACTCCACTCTCTTCTTAAGCTTGGGCACTCTGTTTGTCACCTTCTCACTCAACCCAAGCACACCCGTCATATAGTAGAGTGGACTTTTATGGAATATTCTAGACGTCCCTTGGGCATCCTCACATGGGTCAAATTTTAAGTGGAGGTCCGCCCAGCTAGTAAGAAGAAGCATCGACCCATATAAAGGCCTTCCCATGGATGTCGAGGTGAGCCCACTATATAGGTAGGCTAGGACCGTCGGCCCGATTCTCATTCCCTCCCAAATCACACATATTGCACTCAAATATTCTTCTTCTAGGAAATCATCTGTTGTGGCAAAGAGTAAGGCTCCCGCCAAGCATATCACAAAACCTTTCATGATGTTCTCCATATCCTCCTCCTTAGCTTGGCCCATTTGTTTGTACACCCATACTGTCAACTTCATCAAGTTGATCCCTTTGCTCACCTGAATCTGACCCACAATCTTAGAACTTGGGATTAGGCCAGTTAGTATTTCTGTTGGGCTTATTGGGTTGGGCATGGTGGCCATCTTTTCCTCTTCACCTTACTTCAGTCTCTTTAATCCAAGCAAAATTTCCGCTTCTTCTAAAAGTATTGTGGCTTCAAAGGTGGGAATAGGAAGGTGTGCGTGCCTGGGTGCCAGATTTCTAGGAGGGCACCTATGACAGCCCAATCTAGATGGATGTCTTGGTAATGTTTGGCATGGGTAATCAAACCAAGGAGGTGCCACCGAGACAAGAAGGATCTCATGTCCAAGGTGATCTTAGAGATAAGAAGTGGAAGCCACTTGTTCTAGGTATATCTTCTGGCACCTGGGATTGTAGGATGATCCTGAGAGCAGATAGAATAGTTAGACAGAATAATAATAACGGAAAAGAAAGCTTGCAGAAAAGTTACACAGAGGAGTTACATAAGAATATAAAAACAGAGAGTTTAAAAGATGTTTAGAATGGAGAATAGAAAGAAGAGAGGAAGTCATGTTAGAAGGTCAAAATCAATCTTTTCCTATAAACTCACCTGATTCGGCATTATTCTCCTACTAATGTGGCCGACAATTTCTGTGATCCTCGCTAAGGCCATCTTCGATTTCTTCCCCAGGCGTTGAACCAAGTAGTCCATCCTGGGCTATAGAGAGTTCCTTTCCCTAACTGTGAGATGCAGTGGAGCCGTCTGAACCTTTGTTCGTGGTAAGAGTCTATTTGGCACGATGATTATATAGGGGAAACTCTTGGGAAGTTTGGGTTTGAGTGTGATTGGGCTATTGGGAACCGTTCTCGAAAAGGTTTGAGACTCCGGAGGCGGCAGGGAATTGACGTCCACTATTGTGGACACACATTAAATGATCGTCCATCCATGTGGACGCTAATACTTATTTTTTTTCCAAATTTGGAAATTGAGGAGAATGAGCGTCCATCATCGCGGACGCTATTACTTGTTTTTGGAATTATGGTTGGCTATGAAAATGTGGAGAATTAGCATCCCCCGTGGAGGACGCCCATAAAATAGGCGACGACTACAGCCGATGCCATTTCTTGATATTTTTTTTTTGAAAGGGTTATGTAGGATATTCTTCACTCTTTATTACAATGCATGTATATTTATTGCACTGATGAATTGTGAGCGCAAGAAGATTAATATTTGGTGCAGATTTCTAGGCGCTCTAAGCTGCTCTATTGGTAACATCCTTTCATCCCTGTATTTTATCCCTGTATGCATTTTATTATTGGTTATCTACGCTATTATAGTATATCAAGGATCTTGTGGTCTAGATGAACCTGGAATTTGAGTTCCCCTTCATCAAAAATTATGATAGTTCCAGGCGAGTGTTGACCGCACGGATAGGCCGTTAGGTCATCTAAGGCTTAGGACGGTAGTTCCAATTACTAAGTTGATGCGTGGATAAACGAGCTTCGGTTTAGTGTCAACTTAAAGATCTGGGTTCTTGACCAGGTCTGGATGATTTAGCAATATTATCCTTGATTATTTTCTATTTTTAGTTTATTTTAATTTTTTCTTTTAGCCCAGCATGCACATGTAGGACTTTGAGTTTTATCGCTGAATTTTTTTTTATTTGGGCAATCATGAAATCCACTAACTCTTAAATACAGTTGACATGAGATATTCCATTCCAAATCAAGTACTGGATTCTCCTTGAAGCCATTGAGACTGATTCCTTGAAAGCACCTTTGATTGGATTCCTATCATAATTTCTTAATTTTTTCTTCCACCTTGGTTGTAGCACGTCCACATTAGCTGGTAATCGCTCTCCAACGGTGTCCTTTGTGCCCGCGCGCACGTTTCCCTTTAGCTTAGTTTTCATCCGAGCAATTGTTGCTTTCTTGAAATCATCCAAGATTCTTTCATTCTGAATTGTGGAAAGATTTCCAATGGTTAGTGTCAGAAGCGTGTCACATCACACCTTGGCATCAACTTTTCAGTCCATTCTCACTTCATTCCACTTCATTCTATTATGCTTCATTCCGTTTCACTTCCCTGTAAAGCAGACACCAAGGTGGGACAGCTGTAGACACGCTAAAATTGACACTAAGTTAAGTAAATCTCATGTCACAATGCAATGCCCCAAAGTGGAATTCATCTTGAGCTTTAATAAGAAGGTTTTCTTTTTTTTGAAATTTTTCTTGAATTTGCGTCAGCTTCCCTCGATGCTAATTGTTATGGGCGACTACCAGCCTAGACGCTCATTCTTGGGATATTTATCGATTATTTTCCAATTTTTGGGAAATGGCGACTTCTGTAGCAGACGCTAATTCTTTTATTGATAATTATTGCTAAATTTTGATCAAGAATGAGTGACCACGTATGTGGACGCCAATTAATTAACGACTGCTATGGGAGATGCCAATTCTTATGAAAAGTCTATAATTACTAAAATTAATCCCAAGAATGAGCGTCCTTCATGGTGGACGCATATTTAATTAGCGACGTTCATAGGCGACGCCAATTCTTCTTGCCTTTTCGATTTTATTTGGGCTCCTTCCCCGGTTGTTTATTGCCCATTTTGATCCATCCGTTTCTTGGGGAAGTCTATCCTCTTCCTTGCCTTCCTCGCTTGGAATCCTTCCTGAGCTTGGACTCCTCTCCTATAAATTTGGAACCCTTTGTGCCCGTGCAAAAAAGAGAGGGAAAAGAAGGGAGAAAAGGCACAAGAGCACAAAGAGAAAAGGAGAGAAAAACACAGAAGTACAGCAACACACATAGGGGCTTGCTCTGTGGATTATTCCAGCGAAAGGACTCCTTCTCTTATGCCGTAGTGTCATACGAGTGAAGGACCTCCCTCCATTTTCTTCTCCTGATCTCCATTCTTTCATTTATTTCATTTGCATACTGCATCATTTCGTCCATTGGTCACACACCTGCATCTAGCATTCGCTAGATCTTTTGCACATCACTACATTGCATTCATACTCCCGCTCTTACGCTAACGGGTTTAAAAACACACAAGGTGTGTTAGTCTCCCGTTTGCATGTGTTCATTTTCATTAAGAATTGATACTGCACAAACTTGTTCCTAATTCGGTGTTGTCTTCCTTTTGTTTGTGGTTGTTTCAGGGTAATCAAATCAAGAGACCCCCTTAGCCGGCCGGCCGGTTGAAGGAGGAAGCAGAACTCACACACCCCGCTTCATCAGGTATTACCTACGATCATTCGTTTATCACTGTTGAGGATATTTCCTCCGGCGATCACATTCATTTGAGCACCACGTGGTCCCCTTTTATTTTTCTATCAACATTACGGTTTACTATCTTTCACATTTGTTGAGTCCCAAATGTGGCAATCAAGAGGGGAGGGGTGAATTGATTGGCTAATAAAAATTTTGCTACCCTTAGGAAAACGATGCTGATTAAACAAACAACTACTAATACTCGCACGAACAGGATCACACTCGTGAATGCGTGCGGAATGTGTTTGAAAAGCTGGTGTAGTGATCTCTCAACTCACCGTGAAGCCCACTCGACAAGAATCGGAAAATTCACAACACATGAGACACACAAATTTTTAGGTGGTTCGGTTACACAGCCGTGTCCCCTACGTCCACCCCTCACACTTGAGGATTAAAGCTTCACTATCGAGTGAATCACACACACACGCTGTTTAGAATAGCAAACACACACACACACACGGCTTCCGATCCGGTAGCCAAAAGCGCACAAGCGCACAAACACCCACACACGTTCGTGTTTTCGAACACGAACACCACACACAAGAATCTAGAGTTTATGATTACACAAATATTCAAGATCAATCCAAATGATTCAATATGAGAAGTTTAGAAGATGATTTATCCTGATCGAAGCTCCCCCTATCACTTCAGCGAATTTCGTTGAGCACTTGGTGCAGCCCGTTGAACGTTCTTGACGATTATGCTCGGAAGAGGTATGATCTTGATCTCCACGCAGCCAACCAGCAGGATGTTGATTTGGAGGCTTGAATCCATCTTCTTTTCTTCCCTTTCACGCACACAACAAGGTAGAAGAAAGGCTGTAGCTTCTGGTTGCGACCTGCACTCACAAGGTTGGAACAAAAAAACCAATTTCAGGAAGATACGAGTTCTACTTTGGTTTTTCATCTCAATAGGATTATATATATCCTAAGGGCGGTCAAGGGATGTCTAGGACACAAGATCCACACATCAAGGAGTAGTTTAAGGATAGCCACACAAGTGTGGTTTGTCAACCAGCTCGCATGGACAAGAGTCCACATTCACGGCGCCGCCCAGACCAGAAAGGGTTGACCCTTGGGGTCGACCCTCGTGAGGGGCCAGATGGGCCTGGCAGCATGGGTCGACCCTTGGGGTCGACCCTTTCAGGAACTGTTGATGTCTTCAAAAAATAGGCTTTCTGGACCCTAAACAGTTTGAGGGAAAAGGGTCGACCCTTGGGGTCGACCCTTTCTGGACCCTAAACAATTTGAGGGAAAAGGGTCGAGCCTTGGGGTCGACCCATGAAGAAACCGGTTCTAAAATTCAATTCCTCAGGCAGGGGTTGACCCTTGGGGTAGACCCATTAAAATGGGGTTCTGCCTGGCAGCAATGGGTCGACCCTTAGGGTCGACCCTTTTTCCTGCACTTTCTAAAAATGAAGATAAAACAAGGCTAAGTGCAGGGGGTTCAAGTTGGGGTTTTAAAACAAGAATGCTCCACATCTAGACATAAGTTCTAACAGTGTAATAGAGGAGATTATGATCGATCTCACCAATCGTCCTTCAGTCGTTTAAGAGCTTTGGCCTGTCAAGAACAAAAGTGGAATTAGTTCCACATGTTGCACATTGAAACCAAAATACTTACAATGAGTTGTTGTGCTTGAGCCTTCTCAAGTATCATGTCTTCAATTGATGTGTGCGTTTCCAGAACGTAGGTATGCTCATTTTCAGTTCATACAAAACCATTTGATCATCATCAAAAATCATAAGTCATATACATGAGGAGGGGGTTCAACAACATTTGCACACTAAGTGACGTGTTCACAGTAGCTAGCGCTTCAAAGATAAGCAAAGATGTATGAGAGCAAGCACACCACAGCGAGACAAGGATTTTTAAGGTGGTTCGGTCCTCAACCAAAAGGGCTACGTCCACCCCTCACCAAATCAAGTGAGGCTTCCACTAGTGCCAAGCACTAAATGTTGGGAACAACCCAAACAAACTGCTGATCCATAGCTTAATCAAGAGAACACCTTCTCCCTATCCGCTGACACACAGCTTGACCTCCTATCTCACGATAGTTCTTAAGTTATCAAAGAACAGTAAAGAAGCAAAAATAAAACTACTTGAACACATATCAAGTTTCAGAATAGTTTTCTCCCAGATGGTAAGCAAGATCTGTGGTCAAGTTGATGCCGGTGCACTACTGTTCTGAACATTGCACTTGACTTCAGCAAGAACTTCTCTCAAAGCTTCTGGCTTCGGGCTGCTGCTAGTATGAAGAACTCTCCTTTTTCTGATGGCACGCCGTTCTTCGAATTACCTACAAGATTGCTTCTTTTTCTCTCTACACATACGTGTCTGCAGTCTCCCTTTCATATAATATATATATGCCCACGATGATACCAGGATGAAGAACTCTTATCAGAGTCCTACTCAAACTTCTTCTTTCCGTAGATAGCAGAAGCTAGGATTCTCCTGCTTATTCTCTACATATCCTTATCAGTTTTGATAAATTTGTCAATCTGTGTCATTCAATGCTTAGAAACCTTCCATATCCATGATAGCAGTATTTAGAAACCCAATCAGAATCAAATTCTTCGGACAAACTTGATATTTCTTCAATCGTGATAGCCATCAGCTATTTGTCAGAACTAATGAGCTAGTTATCACATATATCTGCTATTTGTTAGCTCTAACAAGCTATTTTTCACCCTTAGCAGCCAGTAGATGTCATCTTTGATAGCTTTTCTATTCTTTTAGATTTCAACGAGGCTGCGTTGACGTAACGCGCATCCTACGTTAACGTAGCTTCAACGCCCTTCAAAGCTTTTAGCCTGACGATCCATTTTTCTCATTTAGCAATCCTTTTGTCAGCCATAGAGCCTATTTGTTGCCGTTGACCACCTATTATTCTCCCTTAGGCATTGGGAACCATCGCCTTTAAATTGGTCTTCTTCTCTTTAACTCCAAAAGCTCTTAGCTGTAGCAATAGAGCCTTCATGACAAGAAGTCGACTCTGGATGTCGACTCTTGTTCTTCAGGCTACTTCTTCTCCAGAAATTGAACTCTTCTATACCTGCAACCTCTTGACCTGAACAGAGAAGGAAATAATAGGATCCAAAAAGGCATCAAATAGAGAAATATGTAAACTATGAGAGACTTAATCAAAAATGAATCATAGTTAGTTAGCATCAAAACCACTAAATCAGGGGCACAACATTCTCCCCCTTTTTGATGATGGCAACTATGAGTCATTGTAAGCTTCAAGTAGCATATCCAGTTTATCCAAACAATGAAACAATGCAGCTTAAGCATCAGGACACATGAAATATATGCAAACAGTGCAGACACCATGCTATGCAGACACCATGCAAATAATTGCAAACACATCTCTCAGGACTCTCTTTCTCACATTATCTCTATCTCTATCTCTCCCCCTTTCACATCATCAAAACATTACATGGGGATGGACCACCTAAAACTTAGAAGGAGGCTGAGAGGATCCATCTCCATCACAAAGGATGGACTCTAATCTGAACATAGTGTCAAAGAAAAAACTGATGCATATAGGTGATATGGCAAATTAGAAATATGGATGGTTGAATAGAGAAAAATGCTTAACCAATACACAAGATCAGGGGTTATTTAAAATGAAGAGCACAATTTCCATATAAAGACAATAAAAAGAGGTTTCCCCAACAGAACCTATGGCTCAGGATTTTATCAATGCTATCCAAGAATAAAGGCTAATCCTAAACAAGAGTGAATTTTGTATATAGAATAGAATTAAAACACCTCTTCAAGTACATATTGAGCCCAAATCCATCAATTTTACTATTCAATTTCAAAAGGCACTTCCAAGAAAATTTTAAAAAGTAGTGAAATTAATGAACTTATATTAAAATATGTGACCTTATTTTTTGTAGGACACCCCCTTTTTGTTTTATTTCTATATTTCTTGGGAACAATCAGATGTAGTCCACTTTTTGACTCAAGGAGACATAACTCTTCAATACCAGAATCCCCGGTTACTCAGTGGTACTTATCTTTCTATTTCTATAGAGGTAACTGACTGCTTCATGACATACATAAATCAGCACTTCATTCGTCAAGGAATGCAGTTTCTTGGCAACTACAGTTATTGCTCTGCCCTGATTGATTTTCATTTCATTTGCTAGCAGAGTTAGCTAGACAGCATCATGACACAGTCTCCATTGCTTCAAGGCTATGAGAGCTAGTTTCTCCGCTGTCTTAGCCATTGCTCTATAGTAATACTTCATACCAGTGGGGGTCCCTTTTTTTATTCAGATTAAACATCATTGTTTAAAGTCACTACTATAATTAAAATTTTAGCCCAGAATAGCCTATATACTCTCAATTTTAGATTGTCATAAAAGAGCTTATACATTAGCTTGTCAAAAGGTTTTAAGGATGTTCCATAAGCAAAACCTCTTCTATCCAAGATCCTTAATCCCAGAATTACATGATTATAGTCCTTAAACCAAGAGTTTTCATAGGGGCTATATCAATAAAAGCACATTGTCTTTAATACAAAAAATGAGTATTTTAACTCCCCCTGAATCACTGCATATGGTTAGTTTTAGGAGAAATCAACAAGGAAATCCAGCTGTGACAAAGGGATTCAACGGATAACAACTAGGTGTCATAAATGACAATTGAGTATAATGATTGACAAGGATATATTCAAATAGTCCAATTAGGAGATAAACACCTCAGGCAACTCCCCCTTAGTTTATGCATGAAACTTATGAGTGCACATTAAGACACACATGACAAATGCAGCATGATCTGAATGTGAATTCTAATCCTACATGCTGATGTGACTTATGGTACCTGGCGGAGTTACGTACTCACGCATAATGATTGCTTCCAGACAGACAAAACCTGCGCTTCCACAAGTCACCATTTAATATACCATATAGTTAATGTAAGAAACACATAAACAATATGATGCTGCAGGCAAGTTATCAGGAACCAGAAATTGATAATCAAATTAAGAATTAAATGCATATAAGTTAACCAGAGTTTTCATGAAACCTACACAAACAAAGCTCTCGTCTAATAGTGGAAAATCTTTCATTGTTGAGAGGCTTGGTAAAAATGTCAGCAAGCTATTTTTCAGTTTCAAAAAAATGAAATTCAAAGCTCTTTTTAATGACTTCATCTCTGAGAAAATGATGCCTAATCTCAATATGTTTGGTCCTAGAGTGCTGGATAGGATTTTTAGTTAAACAAATAGCACTAGTGTTATCACACAAAATAGGGGCGCATCTAAGATCCACATGGTAATCTTGGAGTTGGTATTTAATCCACAGCACCTGGGTACTATAGCTCCCTGCAGCCACATATTCTGTGTTACGACCGCTAAATGGGCACTAGCTAATCGGGTATAATTCGGACCCATAAGACTCAACGGGCCAGAAATCTATACGGATTAATTAAGAATCCTTATAAAACTCATAACTTAACATAAGAAGATCAGAAAAGGATGAAACTAGCCTCGTTAGGAAACTTGGGCTCTTAGCCCAAACTCCACTGTTGGGGAGGAAGCCCAATTCGCACCAGAACTTGGGCTCGGAGCCCCTTTGGCTGACAGCTGTCATGAAGGGGTGTGACTGTTGGGGAAATTCAAAGGTAATCAATGGGAAATTCATCACTTCGCCTGTGGTTAATGAAATGACCTGAAACCAAGGCCAAAATTTTGAGTAGGATGTTATCTACAACTTCTATGATGGGGTCGAGGCCCAACGCAGACTGGATAATTGAGTTGTGCCCGGATTACCTCGAGCTACCGAAGGGTCACGACTGAAATAGAGGAGGAATAACGTTAATATTGTGAAAATCATAACTCATGCTAGAGTTGATGAAATTCGATGAAACCAGAACTGAAAGTTAGATCTTGAGGTCCTCTTTATTTCATATCTAGGCAGCTTAACCTAAATCTGAACAAGAAAGTGTGCCCATTCATATCTTTGACCGAGTAGACGAAGGGTCACCTCTGTTCAAACTGAAAGGGTGCTTAGCATTAACCTTCCTTAAACCATCGACCTTGGGAAGCAGGTGAGAGCCTTCTGGGTCATAGGAGAACCTTGGGAGACTTGAAAGAAACTATAAAAGGAAGGGGGTGTCATGGGTGGTCAGCCTTTTAGCAACACTAATCTTCCATTTTCTGCCACCTACGATTTCCCTTTGGTAAGGAAGAGAGGTGAGGGACCTGGGCATTTCGTAAAAGGGTGAACCTGTAGCGGAGTCTTGGGAGGGCCTGGGGTGCGGATCTCATCCCCGGATCGAAATGGGTAAAGCTGAGGAGGATCTGGGGTGTGAATATTATCCCCGGATCGTCGGTTAGCATCTCAAACGTAGGCACCTAACCTCAAACTTTAGGGGGTCAATACGCATTAGAATGGTTTTAAATATATTTTATACACTTTAAAAGGGGATTAAAGGCACGTGGGGACCACCACCATGTTCATTTTGATTTTCGGTTTCATCAAGTTTTAGGCTTCCACGTGTTACCTCTGTGTCTCTAAGGAATTGCACAGTCCCTGGGAGGGTCAATCTTTGAGGCAAGGTCTGTACACATTTCATATGGTTCATAGCAGAGTCTGTGCATATTTCATTATGATCGTGGTAAGGTCTGTGTACATTTCATATGGTCCAGGGCAAGGTCTGTGCATAGTTCCTAATGTCTATAGTAAGGTCAGTGCATGTTTTGTCCAAGCATAGATAAGGTCGGTGCATGTTTTGTTCGAGCCTAGATAAGGTCGGCACACATTTAGTTAAGGCCACGAGTGAGGTCGGTGCATGTTTAGTTCAGGCCAAAAGAGAGGTCAGTGCATGTTTAGTTCAGGCCATAAGGTCGGTGCATATTTAGTTCATGCCATAAGTGAGGTCGGTGCATGTTTAGTTCAGGCCAAAAGAAAGGTCGGTGCATGTTTAGTTCAGGGCAAAAGAAAGGTCGGTGCATGTTCAGTTCAGTTCAAGCCATAAGTAAGGTCTTTGCATGTTTAGTTCAAGCCATAAGTAAGGTTGATGCATGTTTAGTTCAGGGCATAAGTGAGGACAGTGCATGTTTAGTTCAGGCCAAAAGTAAGGTCGGTGCATGTTTAGTTCAGGCCATAAGTAAGGTCAGTACATGTTTGGTTCAGGCCATAAGTAAAGTCGGTGCATGTTTAGTTCAGGTTATAGTAAGGTCGGTGCAAATTGGCTCAGGCCATAGTAAGGTCGGTGCACATTCTGTCCCAGGCTAAGCAAGGTCGGTGCACATTTCGTATTGTTCATAGTAAGGTCAGTACACTTTTTGTCCAAGCGTAGGTAAGGTCGGTGCACTTTTGGTCCATGCATAGGTAAGGTCGGTGCACTTTTGGTCCAAGCGTAGGTAAGGTCAGTGCACTTTTGGTCCAAGCGTATGTAAGGTCAGTGCACATTCTACCCCAGGTTAAGTAAGGTCGGTGCACATTCTGTCCCAAGCTAAGTAAGGTCGGTGCACACTGGGCTCAGGCCCAATTTCCAGAAACCAAGAAATTGGGATGTTACGATCGCTAAATGAGGCAAGGTCTGTACACATTTCATATGGTTCATAGCAGGGTCTGTGCATATTTCATGATGATCGTGGTAAGGTCTGTGTACATTTCATATGGTCCATGGCAAGGTCTGTGCATAGTTCCTAATGTCCATAGTAAGGTCAGTGCATGTTTTGTCCAAGCATAGATAAGGTCGGTGCATGTTTTGTTCAAGCCTAGATAAGGTTGGTGCAATTTAGTTCAGGCCACGAGTGAGGTCGTTGCATGTTTAGTTCAGGCCAAAAGAGTGGTCGGTGCATGTTTAGTTCAGGCCATAAGGTCGGTGCATATTTAGTTCAGGCCATATGTGAGGTCGGTGCATGTTTAGTTCAGGCCATAAGAGAGGTCAGTGCATGTTTAGTTCAGGCCAAAAGAGAGGTCAGTGCATGTTTAGTTCAAGCCATAAGTAAGGTCGGTGCAGGTTTAGTTCAGGCCAAAAGAGAGGTCGGTGCATGTTTAGTTCAGGCCATAAGGTCGGTGCATATTTAGTTCAGGCCATAAGTGAGGTCGGAGCATGTTTAGTTCAGGCCAAAAGAACGGTCGGTGCATGTTCAGTTCCAGTCATAAGTTAGGTCGGTGCATGTTTAGTTCTGGCCAAAAGAGAGGTCGGTGCATGTTTAGTTCAAGCCATAAGTAAGGTCGGTGCATGTTTAGTTTAGGCCATAAGTGAGGTCGGTGCATGTTTAGTTCAGGTCATAAGTTAGGTCGGTGCATGTTTGGTTCAGGCCATAAGTAAGGCTGGTGCATATTTAGTTTAGGTCATAGTAAGGTCGGTGCACATTGGCTCTGGCCATAGTAAGGTCGGTGCACATTCTGTCCCAGGTTAAGTAAGGTCGGTGCACATTTGGTATTGTTCATAGTAAGGTCAGTACACTTTTGGTCCAAGCGTAGGTAAGGTCGATGCACTTTTGGTCCATGCATAGGTAAGGTCGGTGCACTTTTGGTCCAAGCGTAGGTAAGGTCAGTGCACTTTTGGTCCAAGCGTAGGTAAGGTCAGTGCACATTCTGTCCCGGGCTAAGTAAGGTCGGTGCACATTTTTTCCCAGTCTAAGTAAGGTAGGTGCACATTGGGCTCAGGCCCAATTTCCAGAAACCAAGAATTTGGGATGTTACGATCGCTAAATGGGCACTAGCCAATCGGTTATAATTCGGATGGATTAATTAAGAATCCTTATAAAACTCATAACTTAACATAGGTAGATCAGAAAAGGATGAAACTAGGCTCGTTAGAAAACTTGGACCATTAGCCCAAACTCCTCTGTTGGGGAGGAAGCCCAATTCGCACTAGAACTTGGGCTCGGAGCCCCTTTGGCTGACAGCTGTCATGAAGGGGTGTGACTATTGGGAAAATTCAAAGGTAATTAATGGGAAATTCATAACTTCGTATGTGGTTAATGAAATGACTTAAAACTAATGCCAAAATTTTGAGTAGGATGTTAGCTACAACTTCTATGATGGGGTCGAGGCCCAATGCGGACTGGATAATTGAGTTGTGCCCGGATTACCTCGGGCTACCGAAGGGTCACGATTGAAACAGAGAAGGAATAACGTTAATATTGTGAAACTCATAACTCATGCTAGAGTTGATGAAATTCAATGAAACCATGATTGAAAGTTAGATCTGGAGGTCCTCTTTATTTCATATGAAGGCAGCCTAACCTAAATCCAAACAAAAAAGCGCTCACATTCATATCTTTGACTGAGTAGACGAAGGGTCACCTCTGTTCAAACCGAAAGGGTGCTTAGCATTAACCTTCCTTAAACCATCGACCTTGGGAAGCAGGTAGGAGCCTTCTGGGACATAGGAGAACCTTGGGAGACTTGAAAGAAACTATAAAAGAAGGGGGTGTCATGGGTGGTCAGCCTTTTAGCAACACTAATCTTCCATTTTCTGCCACCTACGGTTTCCCTTTGGTAAGGAAGAGAGGTGAGGGACCTGGGCATTTCGTAGAAGGGTGAACCTGCAGCGGAGTATTGGGAGGGTCTGGGGTGTGGATCTTATCCCCGGATCGAAATGGGTAAAGCCGAGGAGGATCTGGGGTGTGGATATTATCCCCAGATCGTCGGTTCGCATCTCAAAGGTAGGCACCTATCCTCAAACTTTAGGGGGTCAATATTGCATTAGAACGGTTTTAAAAATATTTTATACACTTTAAAAGAGGATTAAGGGCACGTGGGGACCACAACCATGTTCATTTTGATTTTCGATTTCATCAAGTTTTGGGCTTCCACATGTCACCTCTGTCTCTCTTAGGAATTGCATTACCCCAGGAAAGGTCAGTCTTTGAGGCAAGGTCTGTACACATTTCATATGGTTCATAGCAGGGTCTGTGCATATTTCAGGTTGACCGTGGTAAGGTCTGTGTTCATTTCATATGGTCCAAGGCAAGGTCTGTGCATAGTTCCTAATGTCCACAGTAAGGTCAGTGCATGTTTTGTCAAAGCATAGATAAGGTCAGTGCATGTTTTGTTCAAGCCTAGATAAGGTCGGTGCATATTTAGTTCAGGCCACGAGTGAGGTCGGTGCATCTTTAGTTCAGGCCAAAAGAGAGGTCGGTGCATCTTTAGTTCAGGCCATAAGGTCGGTACATATTTAGTTCAGGCCATATGTGAGGTCGGTGCATGTTTAGTTCAGGCCAAAAGAGAGGTCGGTGCATGTTTAGTTCAAGCCATAAGTAAGGTCGGTGCATGTTTAGTTCAGGCCAAAAGAGAGGTCGGTGCATGTTTAGTTCAGGCCATAAGGTGGGTGCATATTTAGTTCAGGCCATAAGTGAGGTCGGTGCATGTTTAGCTCAGGCAAAAAGAAAGGTCGGTACATGTTCAGTTCAAGCCATAAGTAAGGTCGGTACACGTTTAGTTCAGGCCAAAAGAGAGGTCGGTGCATGTTTTGTTCAAGCCATAAGTAAGGTCAGTGCATGTTTAGTTCAGGCCATAAGTAAGGTCGGTGCATGTTTGGTTCAGGCCATAAGTAAGGTCGGTGCATGTTTAGTTCAGGTCATAGTAAGGTCGGTGCACATTGGCTCAGGCCATAGTGAGGTCGGTGCACATTCTGTCCCATACTAAGTAAGGTCAGTGCACATTTGGTATTGTTCATAGTAAGGTCAGTGCACTTTTGGTCCAAGTGTAGGTAAGGTCGGTGCACTTTTGGTCCATGCATAGGTAAGGTCAGTGCACTTTTGGTCCAAGCGTTGGTAAGGTCAGTGCACATTCTGTCCCGGGCTAAGTAAGGTTGGTGCACATTTTGTCCCAGGCTAAGTAAGGTCGGTGCACATTGGGTTAAGGCCCAATTTCTAGAAACCAAGAAATTGGGATGTTACGACCGCTAAATGGGCACTAGCCAATCGGGTATAATTCGGACCCATAAGACTCAACGGGTTGGAAATCTGGACAGATTAATTAAGAATCCGTATAAAACTCATAACTTAACATAGGAAGATCAGAAAATGATGAAACTAGGCTCGTTACAAAACTTGGGACCTGACCCCAAACTCCTCGGTTGGGGAGGAAGCCCAATTTGCACCAGAACTTGGGCTCGGAGTCCCATTGGCTGATAGCTATCACGAAGGGGTGTGATTGTTCGGGAAATTCAAAGGTAATTAATGGGAAATTCCTAACTTCGCCTGTGGTCAATGAAATGACTTGAAACAAGGCCAAAATTTCTAGTAGGATGTAAGCTACAACTCCTATGATGGTGTCGAGGCCCAATACGGACTGGATAATTGAGTTGTGCCCGGATTACCTCGGGCTACCGAAGGGTCACGACTGAAACAGAGAAGGAATAACGTTAATATTGCGAAAATCATAACACATGCTAGAGTTTCTGAAATTCAATGAAACCCTGACTGAAAGTTAGATCTTGAGGTCCTCTTTATTTCATATGAAGGCAGACAACCCTAAATCTGAACAGAAAAGCGCGCCCATTCATATCTTTGACCGAGTAGACGAAGGGTCACCTCTGTTCAAACTGAAAGGGTGCTTAGCGTTAACCTTCCTTAAACCATCGACCTTGGGAAGCAGGTGGGATCCTTCTGGGTCATAGGAGAACCTTGAGAGACTTGAAAGAAACTATAAAAGGAAGGGGGTGTCATGGGTGGTTAGCCATTTAACAACACTAATCTTCCATTTTCTGCCACCTACGCTTTCCCTTTGGTAAGGAAGAGAGGTGAGGGACCTGGGCATTTCGTAGAAGGGTGAACCTGCAGCAGAGTCTTGGGACAGTCTGGGGTGTGGATCACCTCCCCAGATCGAAATGGGTAAAGCTGAGAAGGATCTGGGGTGTGGATATTATCCCCGGATCGTCGGTTAGCATCTCAAAGGTAGGCTCCTAATCTCAAACTTTAGGGGGTCAATACTGCATTAGAACGGTTTTAAATATATTTTATACACTTTAAAAGGGGATTAAGGGCACGTGGGGACCACCACCATGTTCATTTTAATTTTCGGTTTCATCAAGTTTTGTGCTTCCACGTGTTACCCCTGTGTCTCTAAGGAATTGCACAGCCCCTGGGAAGGTCAGTCTTTGAGGCATGGTGTGTACACATTTCATATGGTTCATTGTAGGGTCCGTGCATATTTAATGATGATCGTGGTATGGTCTGTGTACATTTCATATGGTCCATGGCAAGGTCTGTGCATAGTTCTTAATGTCCATAGTAAGGTCAGTGCAAGTTTTGTTCGAGCCTAGATAAGGTCGGTGCATGTTTTGTTCGAGCCTAGATAAGGTCGGTGCATATTTAGTTCAGGCCACGAGTGAGGTCGGTGCATGTTCAGTTCAAGCCAAAAGAGAGGTCGGTGCATGTTTAGTTCAGGCCATAAGGTCGGTGCATATTTAGTTGACGCCATATGTGAGGTCGATGCATGTTTAGTTCAGGCCAAAACAGAGGTCGGTGCATGTTTTGTTCAAGCCATAAGAAAGGTCGGTGCATGTTTAGTTCAGGCCAAAAGAGAGGTAGGTGCATGTTTAGTTTAGGCCATAAGGTTGGTGCATATTTAGTTCAGGCCATAAGTGAGGTCGGTGCATGTTTAGTTCAAGCCAAAAGAAAGGTCGGTGCATGTTCAGTTCAAGCCATAAGTAAGGTCGGTGCACGTTTAGTTTAGGCCAAAAGAGAGGTCGGTGCATGTTTAGTTCAAGCCATAAGTAAGGTCGGTGCATGTTTAGTTCAGGCCATAAGTGAGGTTGGTGCATGTTCAGTTCAGGCCATAAGTTAGGTCGGTGCATGTTTGGTTCAGGCCATAAGTAAGGTCGGTGCATGTTTAGTTCAGGTCATAGTAAGGTCAGTGCACATTGGCTCACGCCATAGTAAGGTGGGTGCACATTCTGTCCCAGGCTAAGTAAGGTCGGTGCACATTTGGTATTGTTCATAGTAAGGTTAGTACACTTTTGGTCCAAGCGTAGGTAAGGTCAGTGCACTTTTGGTCCAAGCGTACGTAAGGTCAGTGCACATTCTATCCCGGGCTAAGTAAGGTCGGTGCACATTCTGTCCCAGGCTAAGTAAGGTCGGTGCACATTGGGCTCAGGCCCAATTTCCAGAAACCAAGAAATTGGGATGTTACGACCGCTAACTGGGCACTAGCCAATCGGGTATAATTCGGACCCACAAGACTCAACGGGCCGGAAATCTAGACAGATTAATTAAGAATCCTTATAAAACTCATAACTTAACATAGAAATAGCATAAAAGGATGAAACTAGGCTCGTTAGAAAACTTGGGCCCTTAGCCCAAACTCCTCTGTTGGGGAGGAAGCCCAATTCGCACCAGAACTTGGGCTCAGAGCCCCTTTGGCTGACAACTGTCATGAAGGGCTGTGACTGTTGGCGAAATTTAAAGGTAATTAATAAGAAATTCATAACTTGCATGTGGTTAATGAAATGACCTAAAACCAATGCCAAAATTTCGAGTAGGATGTTTGCTACAACTTCTATGATGGGGTCGAGGTTAATGCGGACTGGATAATTGGGTTGTGCCCGGATTACCTCGGGCTATCGAAGGGTCGCGACTGAAACAGAGAAGGAATAACGTTAATATTACGAAACTCATAACTCATGCTAGAGTTGATGAAATTCGATGAAACCATGACTGAAAGTTAGATCTGGAGGTCCTCTTTATTTCATATGAAGGCAGCCCAACCTAAATCCAAACAGAAAAGCGCTCTCATTCATATCTTTGACGGAGTAGACGAAGGGTCACCTCTGTTCAAACAGAAAGGGTGCTTAGCATTAACCTTCCTTAAACCATCGACCTTGGGAAGCAGGTGGGAGCCTTCTGGGTCAGCGGAGAACCTTGGGAGACTTGAAAGAAACTATAAAAGGAAGGGGGTGTCATGGGTGGTCAGCCTTTTAGAAACACTAATCTTCCATTTTCTGCCACCTACGGTTTCCCTTTGGTAAGGAAGAGAGATGAGGGACCTGGGCATTTCGTAGAAGGGTGAACCTGCAGCGGAGTCTTCGGAGGGTCTGGGGTGTGGATCTTATCCCCAGATCGAAATGGGTAAAGATGAGGAGGATCTAGGGTGTGGATATTATCCCCGGATCGTCGGTTATCATGTCAAAGGTAGGCACCTAACCTCAAACTTTAGGGGGTCAATACTGCATTAGAACGGTTTTAAATATATTTTATACACTTTAAAAGTGGATTAAGGGCACGTGGGGACCACCACCATGTTCATTTTGATTTCTGATTTCATCAAGTTTTGGGCTTCCACGTGTCACCTCTATGTCTCTAAGGAATTGCATAGCCCTAGGGAAGGTCTGTCTTTGAGGCAAGGTCTGTACACATTTCATATGGTTCATAGCATGGTCTGTGCATATTTCATGATGATCGTGGTAAGGTCTGTGTACATTTCATATGGTCCACGGAAAGGTCTATGCATAGTTCCTAATGTCCATAGTAAGGTCAGTGCATGTTTTGTTAAAGCATAGATACGGTCGGTGCATGTTTTGTTCAAGCCGAGATAAGGTCGGTGCATATTTAGTTCAGGCCACGGGTGAGGTCGGTGCATGTTTAGTTCAGGCCAAAAGAGAGGTCGGTGCATATTTAGTGCAGGCCATATGTGAGGTCGGTCCATGTTTAGTTCAAGCCATAAGTAAGGTCGGTGCATGTTTAGTTCAGGCCAAAAGAGAGGTTGATGCATGTTTAGTTCAGGCCATAAGGTGGGTGCATATTTAGTTCAGGCCATAAGTGAGGTCGGTGCAACTTTAGTTCAGGCAAAAAGAAAGGTCAGTACATGTTCAGTTCAAGCCATAAGTAAGGTCGGTACATGTTTAGTTCAGGCCAAAAGAGAGGTCGGTGCATGTTTAGTTCAAGCCATAAGTAAGGTCGGTGCATGTTTAGTTCAGGCCATAAGTGAGGTCGATGCATGTTTAGTTCGGGCCATAAGTAAGGTCGGTGCATGTTTGGTTCAGGCCATAAGTAAGGTCGATGCATGTTTAGTTCAGGTCATAGTAAGGTCGGTGCACATTGGCTCAGGCCATAGTGAGGTCGGTGCACATTCTGTCCCAGGCTAAGTAAGGTCGGTGCACATTTGGTATTGTTCATAGTAAGGTCAGTGCACTTTTGGTCCAAGGGTCGGTAAGGTCAGTGCACTTTTGGTCCATGCATAGGTAAGGTCGGTGCACTTTTGGTCCAAGCGTAGGTAAGGTCTGTGCACTTTTGGTCCAAGCATAGGTAAGGTCAGTGCACATTCTGTCCCTGGCTAAGTAAGGTCGGTGCACATTTTGTCCCAGGCTAAGTAAGGTCGGTCCACATTGGGCTTAGGCCCAATTTCTAGAAACCAAGAAATTGGGATGTTACGACAGCTAAATGGGCACTAGCCAATCGGGTATAATTCGGACCCATAAGACTAAACGGGCTGGAAATCTAGACGGATTAATTAAGAATCCTTATAAAACTCATAACTTAATATAGGAAGATCAGAAAAGGATGAAACTAGGCTTGTTAGAAAACTTGGGACCTTACCCCAAACTCCTCTGTTGGGGAGGAAGCCCAATTCGCACCAGAACTTGGTCTCGGAGCCCCTTTGGCTGACAGCTGTCACGAAGGGGTGTGACCGTTGGGGAAATTGAAAGGTAATTAATGGGAAATTCATAGCTTCGCCTGTGGTCAATGAAATGACTTGAAACGAAGGGCAAAATTTCTAGTAGGATGTAAGCTACAACTCCTATGATGGTGTCGAGGCCCAATACGGACTGGATAATTGAGTTGTGCCCGGATTACCTCGGGCTACCGAAGGGTCACGACTTAAACAGAGGAGGAATAACGTTAATATTGTGAAAATAATAACTCATGCTAGAGTTGATTAAATTCGATGAAACCATGACTGAACGTTAGATCTGGAGGCCCTATTTATTTCATATGAAGGTAGCCCTACCTAAATCTGAATAGAAAAGCGCGCCCATTCATATCTTTGACCGAGTAGACGGAGGGTCACCTCTGTTCAAATCGAAAGGGTGCTTAGAATTAACCTTCCTTAAACCATAGACCTTGGGAAGCAGGTGGGAGCCTTCTGGGTCATAGGAGAACCTTGGGAGACTTGAAAGAAACTATAAAAGGAAGGGGGTGTCATGGGTGGTTATCCTTTTAGGAACACTAATCTTCCATTTTCTGCCGCCTACGGTTTCCCTTTGGTAAGGAAGAGAGGTGAGGGACCTGGGCATTCCGTAGAAGGGTGAACCTGCAGCGGAGTCTTGGGAGGATCTGGGGTGTAGATCTCATCCCCGGATCGAAATGGGTAAAGTTGAGAAGGATCTGGGGTGTAGATATTATCCCCAGATCGTCAGTTTGCATCTCAAAGGTAGGCACCTAACCTCAAACTTTAGGTTGTCAATACTGCATTAGAACGGTTTTAAATATATTTTATAAACTTTAAAAGGGGATTAAGGGCACGTGGGGACCACCACCATGTTCATTTTGATTTTCAGTTTCATCAAGTTTTGGGCTTCCACGTGTTACCTCTATGTCTCTAAGGAATTGCACAGCCCCTGGGAAGGTCAGTCTTTGAGGCAAGGTCTGTACACATTTCATATGGTTCATAGCAGGGTCCGTGCATATTTAATGATGATCGTGGTAAGGTCTGTGTACATTTCATATGGTCCATGGCAAGGTCTGTGCATAGTTCTTAATGTCCATAGTAAGGTCAGTGCAAGTTTTGTCCAAGCATAGATAAGGTCGGTGCATGTTTTGTTCGAGCCTAGATAAGGTCGGTGCATATTTAGTTCAGGCCACGAGTGAGGTCGGTGCATGTTTAGTTCAAGCCAAAAGAGAGGTCAGTGCATGTTTAGTTCAGGCCATAAGCTCGGTGCATATTTAGTTTAGGCCATATGTGAGGTCGATGCATGTTTAATTCCGGCCAAAAGGGAGGTCGACGCATGTTTAGTTCTGGCCAAAAGAGAGGTCGGTGCATGTTTAGTTCAGGCCATAAGGTCGGTGCATATTTAGTTCAGGCCATAAGTGAGGTCGTTGCATATTTAGTTCAGGCCAAAAGAAAGGTCGGTGCATGTTCTGTTCATGCCATAATTAAGGTCGGTGCACGTTTAGTTCAGGCCAAAAGAGATGTCGGTGCATGTTTAGTTCAAGCCATAAGTAGGGTCGGTGCATGTTTAGTTCAGGCCATAAGTGAGGTCGGTGCATGTTTAGTTCAGGCCATAAGTGAGGTTGGTGCATGTTTGGTTCAGGCCATTAGTGAGGTCGGTGCATGTTTAGTTCAGGTCATAGTAAGGTCGGTGCACATTGGCTCAGGCCATAGTGAGGTCGGTGCACATTATGTCTCAGGCTAAGTAAGGTCGGTGCACATTTGGTATTGTTCATAGTAAGGTCAGTGCACTTTTGGTCCAAGCGTAGGTAAGGTCGGTGCACTTTTGCTCCAAGCGTAGGTAAGGTCAGTGCACATTCTGTCCATGGCTAAGTAAGGTCGGTGCACATTCTGTCCCAGGCTAAGTAAGGTCGGCGCACATTGGGCTCATGCCCAATTTCTAGAAACCAAGAAAAGGGGGATTTTGTAAGGGCATTTTAATTCATAAAAATATGAGAAATTAGAAAATGATAGGAGGAGAAGTTAGTTACCCACTGTAAAAGTTTCAGGTACCCAAAAATTCTGTACTTTCAGGTATAAGACATTATCTATGCATGTGTAGCCTAGAAGGATGAACCTGTACTTTCATATAGTAACCTGAACATGACTACGGGTGTATTAGCCATCTTAAACTATTAGCAACATATTTATGAGCATGAATAACTCATTAGAAGCATGACCATGAGTATGTTTAGCCCCTTAAAATTATGAAAATATGTCTGATAAGCATCATGCTAGTAATATCAAGTAAGAATATGAATGTCATGAAGGGAAAACAGCAGCATTCTGTGAGTTTGGACTTCGGTCCCTTCTGCGGGACGGCGATACGTAACGCCGCAGAAGTAAAAGATCCCAGGGGACGGTGATACGTAACGCTCTGGTTTAAAATCCTATTGATTCAGTCTTTGGTCCCATTGTGAGGCGGCCTTTGTGAAGATGGCGAAACGTAATGCCACGAGGCCACAAGAATCTAGGTGGGAGTTCGCTCTCAGGTATGTGCAATACTCTTTCCTTCGTTCCTTCGTTCGTTATGTGTGTGGACCTCCTGTGTTTGCGGCAGCTGTCCGGTTCCATGAATGACATTAATATGAACCCTCATGAAAAATGATAATAGGTAAGTTTTCTTGTGCTGGGGTCTTGCTCCATGCATAGGTGTTCATACACTAGTTAAAGAATCTGTACTTTCCTTGTTTGAGTTATTTTAAGTAGATAATTTTAAATGAACTATGCTACTGTTAACATCAAAAAAATACATACAAATGATTATATAGATGCAAGTTAACCCCAATTTGCTTAGGATGCCTACTGAGCGTCACACTCACCCTTGTGACACACGTTTTTCAAGAAATATAGAGGAGGAGGATGATGTGGAGGCAGCCGTAGAGGAATAGAGTTAGCACAATCCGTCTGGGTATGCTACGGCTAAATGTTTTGCTATATGTAGGGGTGTGGGGTGGAAAGCTCATGTGGGCTCACGTGTAATATGGGATATGAACATGTACTCCTTTTGGAGATTATGAATGGTTCGGAATGCTTATCTACATATCTTGTAACCTATGATTTCTCTCTCATGTGAATGTATCTATGTTGCATAATATTGTGCTTCCGCGATACGTACGTAGTTATTGCTTCGGGGTTCGATAAAAAGAAAAAAATATCCTCAAAAATTTGGGGATCGGATCCCGGGGTGTTACATTCTGCCTCTGCAGTAGAGACAGCAACCGAGTGTTGTTTCTTGGATGCCCAAGATATCAAACACCGACCCAAAAATTAGCAATAGCCACTGGTGCTTTTTCTGTCCAATCTACATCCAGCATAGTCTGCATCAGATTAAGAAATCAGATTGAACTCACATGATGTAGGGAACCACAGTCCCACATCATTGTTGATATGTTTTCCCCCCCCCTCTCCCTTACCTTTCTATATCAAGATATAAAAATCGAAATACAGGCTAAAAGGCTGGAGAGGTGTGTGCATGACCGTGATCGCCACCAAGACACGAGGTGCCGAAGAATACCACGTACCTTGGAAAGGGAGAAGACACTCGCCCAAAGTGCAGCGCTGGTAGTTGTACATGGTGCAATGAAGACCACTCAATGACGTGGACGGCTGCTCGATAGGCCGCGTACAGCACTGGAGAGAGAATGCGGGATGAAGACTGGTTGGCTTCAAACTGTCTACAGCTGGCCGCAAGAATGTGTTGCACGGTCCTAGATAAGACGTGTACACCTGCCAACGGATGGAAAATGACCGCGCTATGCCGCCAGACTCCAAGTTGTGGAACTTGATCCTCCACCCCTTCCAGCCGACCAGAGGGGATGGGTCTCGTGCTGAGCTCGTGCTGACCTTCAAAACAACGTAGACAACAAGAAAACAAAGCCCAAATCAATCTTGGAATGTGTAGTAACTATAAAAGAATGAAAGAACACCCATGTAATTGGAATGGGGAATACCTGGGGGTTGGGTTTTTAACGCTTATAGGTCATGAAAAGCGATAGGAAGGTGTGAAAAATGAGAATGATGGTGAAAATCGTGGATGCAAGGGGAAAGAAAATGAGTACGCAAGGGATGAGAAAATGACTTAGACACTTAGACTAAAACACGAAATAAACACTACTCCCTGAACCGGAGAATCAAATGGACGTAGAGAGCCTCCCTCCCTGACTATAGTTCGCTCAACAATCTGGTAGCATTTCGACGCGGACGCCGGATCTCCCCCTTTTCAAGCTTGGACTAAAGGTGCTATTTATACACCCCTGAAAGTCCACTCGAAATTGAGGGGTTTTTAGCGAAAATTAGGTTGAGATTATGAAAGATAAATCAAAGATAATATCACCAGCTTTAACCAGGATCAAACAGAACTCAATTTGGTTGAGAATCCGCAGAGAAAATGACGGAGTAAATGAGAGGTTTGAACCACGGGTAGAGAGATAAAATTTGTTAAAACCAATGTTCTCGGTCTCATACGCGGTTGATCGATTGACCGCCTAGCCCAGTACACGGTCCATTACTAGACCGCATACTTCTGTCGGTGGTAAATAGATAAATCATTAAATTATCCAATTATCCCATCGAACTGACCGGCTATCACGGCGCTGGACTCTTTAGGATAAAATGGTCTAATGCTAGACAACTCAATAAATGGCACGGTCAATGTTAGGCCATGCAAAACGTGTCGGTGATAAATCCAATAAAATAGGATAAATAGATAATTATCTGAAAAATCAACCGACTTAGGACTCTGGGAGCTGAACGGTCTACAGAAAGGCCGTTTAATGGGAGTAAACGGCTGAACTCAGACCATGTAAAGACTTGTCGATGGAAATTAAGAAAATCAAATAAATATCCAATAAATTGCTCAGAGCATGTAAACGGTCTCCAGAAGGACAACTTAGTCACTACATGGCCCATCGCTAGACCGCGTACAGGCTGGGCGTTTGAAATTAATAAAAGGGGAAAAACGAGCCCATTTACCATACATACCAAGCAAGATCAAGGCCCATTAAGCCCGAATTCAAAAGCAAACTTAGCTAGGGAGGGAGATACCCATAAAATCAGCCCAAAGACATGCCTGAAAATGGCCCAATGAGTAATAGACAACTCGAGGCATCAAACTTGATGGTAAGACGAATGACCCAACTCATAGGCAAAAAATGGGTGCCAACAGATGCCCCTCCTTAACGTCTTCTTTGCAGGGGAGTGAGCGGAGGTGAAGCGAAAGTGAAATGGAACATGGAGATGAAGTGGAAATGACGCGGAGCGGACTGAAAAGCGGGCGTTAAGGTAAAACGACACCCATTTTCTAGTCAATGAGCGATAGGAATCTTCCGAAAAACTCCTAACCAAACACAAGGAATAATTAGACCAAAACGACACCAGTTTGGAGAAATTATCTAAATGAAAAGGAAAACACATGACCAACCTCATGGGGGACATAATCCCTCAGACCAATCAGGAGATCGAAGCAAGCAGTAAAGAAACATAAAAGGGTAAACTAAAACTCCAGATCGGGACTCTTAGTCAACCAAACCAGGTGAATAGTCCAGAGAAAACCTTCCAACTCAGAGTGGAATGGCTTCTCTCTTACCAAAACTATGAACGGCACAATCCTCCATCACAAACGAGACATTTTCAGACAAGCCATGAGTCGTGTGTGCTCAAAAAGATGCGTATGATGCATGCTGGGCTAAAATAAAAGAAATCATAAAACGTATGCAAAGAAAGCCATAAAATAGAAAGTACTCAAGGATAATATTGCTAGACCAAGCCAAGACGGGGTCAAGAGTCTTCTTGCAACCACGGCGTGCGAGACAGAGTCCATCGTCCCCCACCCGACTCAAACAAGCGGCTTATCCAACGATTAACCGTATACTCCTAGGTCATCATCATTTTTGTTAAAGGGGAACATCAGATCCCAAAACTCACGGGTAACCGGTCGGTCCTTGAGAGGCTATAATAATGTAGATATCATATAGTAATGCAACAACGAGAAGAGATAGAGAGCCATACCTGACTTACCTGCCAAGTAAAACGGCATCTTTTTGTGAATTTGGATTTTTTTAATTTTTTATTTTTATTTTTATTTATTTTTTTATGATTTTTTAAATAAGACAACTAGCAACATGAATAAACAAGCATGAATATAACGAAGATAACATAACGATCAACTGAACGACAGACAACACAACATAACATAACGATCAAATGAATAGAAAATAATGCAACATAACATAACAAAGACAAACAAGCACACATATGCAATGGCATGAACAAACCACATGCATGCACGATGAACATGATGGGACAAGATAACAACGCGGTGGGACAACATACGGTTGGGACAAGAATATGAGAGATGACCATACGATTGGGATAAAACACGGGACATAGATGGACGACTAACAACATATGCAAGACAACTAACAACACGCAGTGAGGGACAAAACAACGTGCGTGGGATGACACGGAGGGACATAAACACGTGACAAGGACACGGTAGGATGAAAGACATGACAAATACGCCATTCAATCAAAACCCAAGATCAGAATGAAGCAGAACCGCCATGTTCATAATCGTGAGGCACAACCTTCTCATAAAGACATGATCATGTTAAATAAGTTGAGAAGGACTAAAGCTTCAGAATAGATCGAGAGATAAGATTGAAGAAGAGAGAATAGATCAAAGATATCGATAGGATGCAAAACGAGAGATAGAGCAAGGAAACTTGAAGCACATGGAACCTGCACACTTAACAAATAGATTACGTATCTGTTCTTAAATGTAAATGCATGAAAAAGAAAACAAAATACACATTTTTGTATTTTTGTAATTTTTTGATTTTTTTTAGATTTTTAACAATATTTGATTTTTTTTGTTTTTGAACCATCTCTCATTTTTTAGGTTTTTGACATATTTGATTTGTTTTGGAATTTTTGAAAATATGTCATTTTTTGGATTTTGACATATCTCATTTTTTTGGATTTTGACATATCTCATTTTTTTTGGATTTTGAAATAGCAATCTGCAGTACCCTAGACGGGCTTAAACTACTGGCCGGGGATCGTCGTTCCTACCTCTCTCATTAAAGGCTTCCCTTAAGCAGGGCGTGCATGTGAGGGTGGCTCGCCACAACCAACCGCCTCTAAAGAATGGTGCCCCTACTAAGGCCATACCCAGGATACAACCCAGCCTAAGAGGGAGAAGCAGAAGAAATTTGAAGATAAGCTTTATATAGGATGGGAGACATCATGACTTGAATTCCTTCTAGGGCACTACCCCTCAAAGATATAGTCTGTTGCTCTGGGGCTTTGTGCCATTGATTTTGAGACCCATATTTACTAGGCACGCGTGCGACCGGGATCATGACGTCCCGTGGGGAACTGTACTGCCACTCTTGCCATGCCTTTGATTTCATAATTTTGAATGTTGATTCATTTCCTTTGATTTTCTTTTTGACAGCCCTTATTGGCTAGATTTAGCCTGAACGCTCACTTTTAAGGGTCAAGACTGCCCCTATTTGAGACCTCTCTCGTATTAGGGAGCGCCTAGGTTGGTCATCTCATCTATCCATCTCTTGCCCCTACACTTGGCCGAGAAGAGAAAAGAAAAGACATTCATGCATACCCAAAGTATGGCCAAAGCAGCAACGGTGTTACCTCAGAGGAGTCAGCTATGGCTTGCCGTGAAGTGTGTGAAAAACTCATACTTAATGGTCACCCTCAACAATCGGGGAAAGAAACTAGACTCCCAGCGTGGAGCTATCACCTGCCTAAGAATGCTGCAAAAGTGAACTCATTTTGACACTTTTTGAATAAACTAACTAAGCAAAATTCTAAAAGCCACTTATTAACATCGAGGAACCAGCACTATAGCGCGTGCAGAAATAATAGAGTAATAGCGATGATAACATGTTCTGGCACAAAATAAAACATACCTTTGCAAATCTAAGGCGTGGAAACCGGCATCCTGAAGCGATTTCAATCATCGAGCTTTGAGGAGCGTGAGCTTTGTCTTCCTTGCTTGTCAGGATAAAGGATGGTAGGAGAGCAAAAGGGTTGGATCCCTCGACACAGAGATCATACTGAATGAAGAAGGGATAAGAAGGAAGAGAGAGGAGGGCTAGAACTCCCCCGTTAAGACACTGAGGCCCTGATAACAATGAACCAAATACAGAGTAACCAGGATTAACTAAGATCAAGGCAGGCTAATGCCTCGAAAACAGTAAGAAAAAGGGTGGTGGCCCTGAAAGGGTGAGGAGGAGAAAGAAGAAAAAGGAGAATAAGAATCATCCGACATGGTCGAAGAAGGAGAGTAGCGATCACCCACCAGAGGCGAGGAAGAATATGCATGAACACCCAACAAGGTCGAGGAAAGTAAATTATAAACACCCGACAGGGTCGGGGAAAGGACACGAAAAACACCCGACAGGGTCGGGGAAAGAGTACGAGAAGCAAACCTCGGAGATACCTAGGGAGGAGAATCAGAAGAAGTCCCGAGATCGGGAAGATAAGATAACATAGGCTGCAGCCTAGAATAATGAAAACGTGGAAGATCGGGTGGCTCCAAACTAGGAAAAGGGAAGCGGGGGTTCACGGACCCAGGAGGAGAGGAGAAGATGATCGAAGTAGGATTGGACGAAGGAAGATACACCACCCAAGGGTGGGAGCTGAGCAATAGAAATGAGGAATGAAAGAAAGAGGAAGAGGAAGAAGTGGACCCCTGAGTTCGCACTACGCGGCCCTTAAACTTGCGCCGCCGCCTCTTCTTAGTGGAAATCGTTTTTAAACGAACCCGCCTGGCACGGACCCGAGCTTTCACACTTCTTGATTTGCCTTATCTTCTCAGATAGCGGGCCCACCTAGCGGATGGCCTGGCCCAGTTATGAACATGTGGCTTTATCAGGGCGGTTGCCCCTAGACACGGGGTGCTAACCATCGGCGGACATTCCTGAACAATTAACTCCTTAGGATGAACATCAGAAAATCACAGAGTCTTGTCACTCGGCACTAGCAACATGAGCTTCGGCATCTCCATTCGGCAATCGGGCATGAAGCATAACATCCTGACCAGAAGAGCAGGACAAAACTGAGGGAGAGTAATGTGTGGCGTTGACGTGGCCGATTCACCAATAAATCGAGGGAGATTACATAACAAGTGCAGAATGTCCTTGGAAAGTGCAGAAGATACGGCCAATTGCCCCTTGAATAGAAAATCCATCAGGCTCTTGGCGGTCATATGAGTTAGCACCATCTAGGTAGAGAACCCTTCTTGGCCAGTGAACTGAACAACAACGGAGAGAGAGATAATAACATCATCAATAGTGAATCCTCCGACGAGCAAAGAGATTGCCACCGGCCTCGCTCGAGAAGAAACTGGCACTAATGCAAAGGGGCTCCTCTTAGCAACCACCCTTGAAAGTGTAGGCTCATCATCTCCAAAACAGCTAGGGACTAGGACTTGGACCGGCATGCGGCAAATGAAGTCTTGAATCTTGAAACACACGACGGGCAATGAATTATCCTGATCTGGCTCATCAACTCCCTGGGGACTAGACCCGAGGGGCACCAGAGGTAGAGCGCACTCACTCTGTGGGGTGGAAATAGGTGGAGAAAGAGGTGGAGAAGGCTTGGAAGGCGTGGGTGAAAGTTTGGAAGGTGTAGAGGCCTCGGGCGTGTTCTGTGAGGATTGAATAGATCTAGAGGGGGGGTGAATAGATCTTTCCCCATTTTTCAATTTATTCCAACTTTATTTGAACTATTTCTAGAGTTAATGCAGCACACTAGAATTTTAATATGATCTAGCTACTTAAGCATCAAGGTTATAGACTAATATGCAACAAGAGCAGTCACACCAAGAATCATCACACATGCAAGATGATCTTTTTAGGTGGTTCAGTCTCTACACGAGACTTACATCCACCCCTCACTCAACTTGAGTGAGGCTTCACTACCAGGAGACCCTTGTCTCAATCAACACTACTGCCTCACAGCTTGTACACACGCTGACACACAGCTTGCACACACGCTGACTTACAGCTTGACACTGCTGCCTCACAGCTTGATGCAATCATAAGAAATGGTTGATTTAAGAAAAACAAGGAACCATTAAACTGAAGATATGAGATTTCAGAGTTTTGACAAATCCAAGTGCATAGGGCTGCTGGCGCATTGAGATCACGATCTCTGAGCTGGGCAGCCTTCAGGTGGTTGAGCCCTTGCACAGCTGGATCCCCATTATCTTCAGCAGCAGATCTTCTTGCAGCTACAAAGACTGCACACTTCGGCTTGATCACGACCTGCTCTCTTCTCTTTTTTAGATACTGTTTCTCCATTCTTTCTTTTCTTCAAAAGTTGGCGCGAAACAAAGCTTGAGCCATTCAAAAATTAGCGCTCAGATTCTCTGCGGGTTTTTAGAACAGAAAACTGTTTTTGCTCCTTCAATCTGATTTGCAGGGTTGACTAAGTCTTCCACAGATGCGGCAACAGATCGAGCAGAAGATTCTTCCACGCCTTTATCTACATGCCATCTTCAACTTCTTTCCAGATTTTTAGGCCTTCAGATCAGAATTAGTTTCTGTAGGTTCTATCTAGGCTTTGACAGGCCTCACGCAACGGATGTATATACTTGTGTGTTGTTAAGCACGCCATTGTACAGACTTTACTGCTGCCTGCAACTGAGTGTACAGACTTTGAGCTTCTCATGGCAACGGACAGTGTATAGACTTGAGAGTTCAAGGCCACGATGTATAGACTTTGTGAGCCTTTGGGCAACCCAGTGTACAGACTTCAAACGTCCAGTGTATAGGCTTCGAATGAAGGCCAGAAGCCCACGATGTACAGACTTGCTTCCCGTACAGTATCGCCAGTGTACAGACTTTAATTACTCGCAGCAAGCCATTGTACAGACTTTGCTTGCTGGACGAGCTCCAATGTATAGACTTTGGCTTCTCAAAGGTTCAGCGGTGGATGTATAGACTTTCCACCGACCAATTTATAGACTTTGATAGCGGGAGGCCAGTGTACAGACTTTGAATGGCTTGAACCAATGTACAGACTTGCTCACTTGAAGACGAGTGTATAGACTTTGAAGATTCTGTGGAGACTGTACAGACTTTGAAGAAACACATGTAGCGTTGTATAGACTTTCAGGAGACGCAACATGAGATGCTAAAAGAGACGGTGCACTGTATAGACTTCAAGGCTTAATTGAGACGGTAGAAGAGACGGATGGTTGTACAGACTTGAAAAGCTTCAAAGCACAATGTGCAGACTTTAAAGTTCAGCTGTCAATGTATAGACTTGAAAAAATGAGACGCAACAGTGTTGCTGACGCTGTACAGACTTTGAGTTCAACTGTGGATGTATAGACTTTGAAGATGCAAGCGATGTACAGACTTTGGCTCAAGAAATGGCTGTATAGACTTTAGTTCAACAGCGATGTATAGAGTTGCAAGTGTGACACGCTTAATGAGACGGTGAGCAGTGTATAGACTTTGATGCCCAACGTCGATGTATAGACTTTAAACATGAGGGCAGGTTGTATAAACTTGGTAAATCTGAAGGCGATGGATTGTACAGACTTAACAGTGCTAGTGTATAGACTTGCTAGATAATGCATGCACTGGCTACCGATGTGCAGACTTGAAGCTTCATGCATCAAGACGCTCAATCTCTTCCATCAAACTGTTGATCAGTGAAGCCCTTGGAGTGAATATCACTTTACCACTGCCTGCAATGTCATCAGTACCTAGATTCATGGAAGAATGAAGTTCTTATTGATTCATAAATTGGAGAACATTTCTACTCATGTTTAAGTGAGTATCTCAATGATTGGTGGATTGTCATCATCAAAACTAGCGATGCACAACATTCTCCCCCTTTTTGGTGATGACAACCAAAAGTCATTGTGAAGCCCTTGCAATCAATATATCAAGTATGAGTACATAATTGCAGTGTAGTTGAAAACTGTAGCCAAGCCAAACATCTCATTGAGTATATAAAGAACTGAATTATATAAAGAACTGAATTACATGACTGATCAAGAAGGAAATGCATTGACTCCAAAGACCCAAAAAAAAAATCCTACAACAATGACTGACATCATCCTTATCATCCTTCTCCCCCTTTGTCATCAGCAAAAGAAGGGGGGTATGTCATTAAGCTGGTGGAGGCAGTGGAGCTAACTGCTGCTCAATCCAATTCAGTCTGTTGGCTATGTCATTAAGCTGTGCATGAACCGCCATCAGAGCATTTGCAATATGATGGTTCTGGTGAATAAGAGAGGCAGATGAGAGTTTGATGCGAATGAGAGTTTTTGAAGGGAAGAATGTGAGTTTTTGTAAACAAACCTGCAAAGACCTTAAATTGAAAGGGGGGCTTTTACTTAAACCCTTTCCATAAAGAATCGTATTAGTTAATTTGTCCACTAACTGAATGAATTTCATTCTGAAGAATTTAGTGAAATAAATGTGGGGCTTTATCAGTCTGTTTGATTGTCAAGACAGGAATAAACTTCAACAAAGTGGGATATGGTTCTTTACATGATCTAGTAACCTTATAATTGATTTTGCACAAGTTAAATTGACCAAAATGCCAGCTGCAATATGAATTCAGGAGAGTTTAGTTGTCATGCGGTGCCAAGGGTCAACCATCTAGCTTGTCTGTCATTTTTTTTTACTGAAAAATTTTTGAACTGCATACACAAATTTTTTTTTTGATTGATTGACGAGTGGTCAGGTTTATCACATACATTTCTGCACGAGGTAACACGCTTTTTACACGCCAGAGACCTCGGCTACTTTGCATGCCTAACCGTCTCACTTGGGAATTGGTGAGCACCTTTTTTACGTGAGGATACACGTTGATTAGACGCCAGTATCCCCAGTTACTCAGTACTCCCACCCCTTTATTCATACTGGCAGAGATAGCTTGGCTCTTCATGACACACGTGTTTCTCCCTTTTTATACATCACTCTTTTTGTAGGGAGAGACAGCAGTTTCTCAGAGGCCATTCCATTGCTCTGCCTGACAGACATGATAATAGCGTATTCCCAAGGCATTCATGAATTAGTTGAATTTGATTTTCATTTGACAGCATGAGCACTTTGAGTAAGATAACTTTACTACTCTCAATTATAAGATTCAAGGACATGTAAATGGCATATTCCTATATGTTTAGTTTATTGAAGCATGACAAATCAAGCTCATTTTACAGACAACCAAACTTGTTCTTACTATGTTCTCAGAATTATGTTCATCATATAGTGGATGAGTGGTGGCTTGTGACAGCCCAACGATTTCATAATAGAAGAGGTGTATACAAACCCTCCCCCTTAGTTCAGGAGTCTTTGCAGAGTTAGAGGAAGTGAGATTTTGTTGATGTAGGCTACGAAGAGTTTGGTTGAATTGGGTTTGTAGAGGTATAAAAACATGATCAGGATTTAGGCAACAAGGAGAAGGATCATGCCAAGAAGTCGGCTCAGTCTGCTCCATTTCCACCAGTTTCAGCTAGAAGACTAGTGACACTAGTACCTATCATGAGATGCTAACTGAAGAAGACATGCTGACTGAACTGGCCATATGCATGCATGCTGAACATCACTAACCTAGACTCCCCCTTAATGTACCATTTATTTGCCAGAAAATAATCGGTGATCAGTATAGAAAAATTGTTGCAGAAAGGCTGTTATGGATTTTCATGAGGAGATCTGCATAACCCCAATTCTCTTTTCAGGGTGGTGAATCTATCATTATTGAGGGGTTTTGTGAAAATGTCAGCAAGTTGTTTTTCAGTTTCAATAAAATGCAGCACAAAGTTGCCTTTGCTAACTTCATCTCTTATGAAGTGATGACGGATTTCTATGTGTTTTGTTCTAGAATGCTGGATTGGATTTTTTGATAGATTAATGGCGCTCGTGTTATCACACAATATTGGTGCACATCCAATATCTATGTTGTAATCCTGGAGCTGATGTTTGATCCGTAGAACCTGTGTCCCACAACTCCCTACTGCGACATATTCTGCCTCAGCAGTGGAGAGTGCAACGGAATGTTGCTTCTTAGAAGCCCAAGTGATAAAACATCCGCCCAAGAATTGGCAGTAGCCTCTCGTGCTTTTTCTATCTATTTTGCATCCAGCATAATCCGCATCTGAGTATGAAATTAAATCTAAATCACAGAAAGCGGGATACCAAAGTCCCAAATCTTGGGTGCCGGCAAGGTATCGGAGAATACGCTTGACGGCTCCTAAGTGTGATTCTTTAGGACATGCTTGGTATCTAGCACACATGCACACACTAAACTGTATATCTGGTCTAGAGGCAGTTAAGTAGAGCAAGGAGCCAATCATACCTCTGTATGTTTTTGTGTCTACCAGATTACCTCTTTCATCAGCATCTAGTGTTACATTTGTGCTCATCGGCGTTCCAATGGCTTTGTAGCTCTCCATGCCAAATCTTTTCAGCATCTCCTTGATGTACTTGGACTGATTTATGAAGTATCCATCCTTGCATTGTATGACCTGCAGTCCAAGGAAGAATTGTAAGTCCCCCATCAAACTCATTTCAAATTCCGCAGTCATCAAGTTTGCAAATTCATTACATAATTGGGGTTTTGTAGACCCAAATATAATGTCGTCAACATAAATTTGCACAATGAGAATATCCTTACCTTGGACCTTTGAAAATAAGGTCTGGTCTATTTTACCTCTTGAATAACCCTTGTTGGCAAGAAATGAACTTAGCCTCTTGTACCATGCACGTGGAGCCTGTTTCAAACCATATAATGCTTTATTGAGTTTAAAAACATGGTTAGGGAAACCCTCATTCTCAAACCCAGGAGGTTGCTCTACATAGACCTCTTGCTTGATGACTCCATTTAGAAAGGCACTTTTTACATCCATTTGTTGTAGTTTGATTCCATGAGAAGATGCAAAAGCGAGTAAAATCATGATGGCTTCTAATCTGGCCACAGGGGCATATGATTCTTCGAAATCAATACCAAATTCTTGGTTGTACCCCTTGGCTACAAGTCTAGCCTTGTTTCTAATGACCTCCCCTTTCTCACTTAATTTATTTCTAAACACCCACCTGGTTCCAATGACAGAGTGAGAGGTTGGTCTGGGAACAAGATTCCAAACTTTGTTTCTCTCAAATTGATTTAACTCCTCATGCATTGCATCTATCCAGGATTCATCATTCAAGGCTTCTTCTATAGTTTTTGGCTCAATTTGGGAGACTAGTGCAAGTTGGTCTAATTCATTAACAGCTCTCCACTGAGATCTTGTTTTCCATGGTTCATTTACATTACCAATTATGCTACCAAGGGGGTGATCCTTAAGCACTCTTATATTTACAAGATTATTACATGATCCATCCTCATTTGCATTTGGTTCGCCAGAGTTGCTACCTTGTTCTCCTTCATGGCTCGATTCCTTACTTTGCTCATCTGGCTCATCCTTGGGTTCCATAAATTCTCCATCTTCATTTTTCTTGTTGACCTGTTCATCATCCATAGATTCATCAGTTTCATCAAATGAAATGTGAGGAGATTCCTCGACTACTTGATCTTTGATATTGAACACTCTATAAGCTCTTGATTTGTCAGAGTATCCCAAGAATATTCCTGGGTCACTCTTGGGTTCAAATTTGTCCAAGTCTTTCTTGTCATTGTTATGGATGAAACACTTTGTACCAAATATTCTGAAGTGGACTAGAGATGGTTTCTTACCTTTGAACATTTCATATGGAGTTTTTGCACTAGATGGTCTTACCATTGCACGATTCACAATGTAGCATGTGGTGTTAACTGCTTCTGCCCAGTATTTTCTTGGAAGGTTCCCTTCTGCCAACATTATTTTCGCCATCTCTACCAGAGTTCGATTCCTTCTTTCCACCACCCCATTTTGTTCTGGCGTTCGGGGTGCTGAGAATCTGTGCGTTATTCCTTTGCTCCTGCAAAATGTATCAAATTCAGAATTCTCGAATTCTTCGCCATGGTCAAATAAGATTGAGCATATTTTGAACTTACCATCCTGTTTCAATCTTTTGTAGAAGGCCTGAAATTCATGAAATGCATCATTCTTTTGGGATAAAAAAAACACCCAAGTAAATCTTGAAAAATCATCTACTAACACATAGCCATATCTCTTCCCACTGATGCTTGCTGTTCTTGTTGGCCCAAATAGGTCCATATGCACTAATTCTAGTGGTTTAGAGGACTGGTTTTCAGTTTTGCTTTTGAAGGTTTTTCTAGTTTGCTTTCCTTGGGCGCATGCAGCACATAGTTTGATGTTTTGACTAAAGGTAATTTCAGGCAGCCCTCTGACCATGTTCTTTTTAACCAATTTATGCAAAACTCTAAAGCTGACATGTCCTAACCTGCGGTGCCATAACAAGATCAGATCATCCTTTTTAGCAGTCAGACACAAGTTAGAATGAACAGGATCATTTAAGTCTATCATGTAAACATTGTTCACTCTTTTGCCTAAGAATTTTACTAGATCTGAATTAGGTTCCATTATTTTACAGCTTTCCAAGTCAAATATCACCTTGTGTCCCTTATCACATAGTTGGCTAATGCTCAGTAAATTATGATCTAAGCCATCTACCAATAACACATTCTCAATGCAATTTGAAGGCTTCTTACCTATCTTACCTGTGCCGACGATTTTACCTTTGTTGTTTCCACCAAAGGTTACGTGTCCACCATCCTTTTTAATCAGCTGATAAAACTTCTTCTTGTCTCCGGTCATGTGTCTCGAGCAGCCACTATTAAGATACCATTTGTTGTGGACGGCCGCTAAACATTCCTGCATGACACATCATGTGAAGATTTTTGGAACCCAGCTACTCTTGGGTTCAATATGTCTAGTAAGGTCACTCAAATATTTTAAGAAAGATTTAGGAATCCATATTTGATTGGTGGATCTTGTGGGTCGGAGCTAATTCTGATTTCTGCTTACTACAGCATGGTTGCTGTTAGAAGCCGTGGTCGGCTTATGGAGCCCTGGGTGTCGGCCTCTGACATCCCAGTGGTTTTCCCACTTTCTGTTACTGGCTGTGGTCGACATCTGAGGGGGTCGTGGTCGACTTCGGTTCTGCCAAAATTCAGCATTTCGTCTGGCTTTGCCTGTGGTCGGCTCGGGGGGTTTCTGAGCCAACTTTCTTGATTCCAAAACTCTTTATTTCTTGCTTTGAATGACTTGATTGAGTTTGTTTCCTTATTAGATGATTGGCCTTGTTTCAAGAAGAGCTTTTGAGAGTTTTGGCCTTTTACCCTCGAGTCTTCCAAGTCATTTTTGTTAGAATCTTTTTCTCTTGCATTTGTGTCACTTGACTCTTCAACTTCATACATGTTTATAAGAGGTCTCTTTCCTTTAGGATCTGCTCCGGCCACAAAGGTAATGGTTTTCATTTGAAATTCCTTTTTGGCATTAGGATTATACCCCAAACCTTCCTTTTGATAATTTGCTTTTGTTCCGAGCATGGCATTCAAGTTTTCTTCTCCTCTTACCATTTTCTCTAGACTCTCTTGTTTGTCTTCCAATGCTTTCTGAGTTCTTTTGATTTCCTCCAGAAGTTTGTTATTTTCTTCCTTCATCGCGTTAGCCTTTTCATTGGTCAATTTTGTCTCTTGTTCACAGCTTTGCACTTTTAACTTCAGTTCATCAATTGTTTTCCTCAATAATTCATTTTCTTCTTTCTGAGATTTAAACGTGTTTTCATCTAATTCCTGTTCACTCAATTATTTGTGCAGATTGGCGATCTCTAGTTCTAAGTCAGCACACTTGTTGATTGAGCTAGTATCGTGACTTATGCTGTTGATTTTCTTTTTCAGGCTTTTATTCTCTTTTCTGATTAAATCATACTGATCTAATAATTCAGTGTATGCGTCTTCCCAATCTGAAATAGAGAAATGCTTGAAAGGAGAAGTTACCTCAAGATCTTCACTTTCTCCTTCTGCCATGAGACACAATTTCCCTTCATCTTTATCAGATGACATCTCTTCCTCATTGTCTTCTTCTTCTTCGCTCCAGGTACTTACCATAGCCTTAGGCTTCTTCCCTCTCCACTTAGAGGTCATGCCTTTGGAGGCCTCAGGGCATTCAGCCTTCATGTGACCTGGTTTCCTGCAGTTATAGCAAACTACTTTGTTAGAGGATTTCTTGGGTTGATCAAACTTGTGCTGAGAAAACTTTCTTACCATTCCCTTCTTATTGTTGAATCCCTTACCTTCTCTTCGAAGAAACTTCCTGAACTTTCGGGTTAGCATAGCAAACTCACCGTTGTCTTCCTCAGTGCTTGAGGACTCACTTGTCTCAGAGGATTCACATTTGCTTGGGCTGGCTTTCAAGGCTACTGGCCTTTTCTTTTTGTCCTCGTTTTCACTTCTCTTGAGATTGATCTCGTACGTCATTAAGGATCCAATTAGCTGGTCCACTTTCATAGTGGTGAGGTCTTTTGAATCTTCAATGACCGTGGCTTTGGTATGCCACACAGGAGTAAGAGACCTGAGAATTTTTCTTACCAATTCTTGATCTGTGTAAGTCTTACCTAGACTTTTCAAGCTGTTAGTCAATTGCATCAATCTTGCATACATTTCAGAGATGCTTTCAACAGTTTTCATCTTGAACATTTCATACTCTGAGATTAACATGTTGGCTTTAGTTTCTCTTACCTCAGATGTACCTTCGTATATGACTTCCAGCCTATCCCACATGGCTTTCGCGGTTGTGCATTGAGAGACTCTTGAGAACTCCGTGGGATGTAGTGCACACTGCATTACATTCATTGCGCCCCAGTTGATAGTTGATTTTCGAATCTATTCTCTCGTCCACGAGTCCTCATCTTCAGGGAGCTCATAGGGGCCGCGACTTACTACTTTCCACATTTCATGATCTTGAGCCCTTAGAAATACCTGCATACGATTTTTCCAGTATGAGTAGTCATTTCCATCAAAGTATGGTGGTCTGCTCACTGAGTGTCCCTCAGCTGTCAGACCCTTAGACATCAATCCTCCTGTTCTCTCCTGGTTGTTAGACCACATATTGGAGAGCCAGGCTCTGATACCATGTGTTGTGTGAGGATTGAATAGATCTAGAGGGGGGGTGAATAGATCGTTCCCCCTTTTTCAATTTATTCCAACTTTATTTGAACTATTGCTAGAGTTAATGCAGCACACTAGAATTTCAATATGATCTAGCTACTTAAGCATCAAGGTTATAGACTAATATGCAACAATAGCAGTCACACCAAGAATCATCACACATGCAAGATGATCTTTTTAGGTGGTTCAGTCTCTACACGAGACTTACATCCACCCCTCACTCAACTTGAGTGAGGCTTCACTACCAGGAGACCCTTGTCTCAATCAACACTGCTGCCTCACAGCTTGTACACACGCTGACACACAGCTTGCACACATGCTGACTTACAGCTTGACACTGCTGCCTCACAGCTTGATGCAATCAGAAGAAATGGTTGATTTAAGAAAAACAAGGAACCATTAAACTGAAGATATGAGATTTTCAGAGTTTTGACAAATCCAAGTGCATAGGGCTGCTGGCGCATTGAGATCACGATCTCTGAGCTGGGCAGCCTTCAGGTGGTTGAGCCCTTGCACAGCTGGATCCCCATTATCTTCAGTAGCAGATCTTCTTGCGGCTACAAAGACTACACACTTCGGCTTGATCACGACTTGCTCTCTTCTCTTTTTTAGATACTGTTTCCTCCATTCTTTCTTTTCTTCAAAAGTTGGCACGAAACAAAGCTTGAGCCATTCAAAAATTAGCGCTCAGATTCTCTGCGGGTTTTTAGAACAGAAAACTATTTTTGCTCCTTCAATCTGATTTGCAGGGTTGACTAAGTCTTCCACAGATGCGGCAACAGATCGAGCAGAAGATTCTTCAACGCCTTTATCCACATGCCATCTTCAACTTCTTTCCAGATTTTTAGGCCTTCAGATCAGAATTTGTTTCTGTAGGTTCTATCCAGGCTTTGATAGGCCTCACGCAACGGATGTATATACTTGTGTGTTGTTAAGCACGCCAATGTATAGACTTTACTGCTGCCTGCAACTGAGTGTACAGACTTTGAGCTTGTCATGGCAACGGGCAGTGTATAGACTTGAGAGTTCAAGGCCACGATGTATAGACTTTGTGAGCCTTTGGGCAGCCTAGTGTACAGACTTCAAACGTCCAGTGTATAGGCTTCGAATGAAGGCCAGAAGCCCACGATGTACAGACTTGCTTCCCGTACAGTATCGCCAGTGTACAGACTTCAATTACTCGCAGCAAGCCATTGTACAGACTTTGCTTGCTGGACGAGCTCCAATGTATAGACTTTGGCTTCTCAAAGGTTCAGCGGTGGATGTATAGAGTTTCCACCGACCAATTTATAGACTTTGATAGCGGGAGGCCAGTGTACAGACTTTGAATGGCTTGAACCAATGTACAGACTTGCTCACTTGAAGACGAGTGTATAGACTTTGAAGATTCTGTGGAGACTGTACAGACTTTGAAGAAACGCATGTAGCATTGTATAGACTTTTAGGAGACGCAACATGAGATGCTAAAAGAGACGGTGCACTGTATAGACTTCAAGGCTTAATTGAGACGGTAGAAGAGACGGATGGCTGTACAGACTTGAAAAGCTTCAAAGCACAATGTGCAGACTTTAAAGTTCAGCTGCCAATGTATAGACTTGAAAAAATGAGACGCAGCTGTTGTGCCCCTTGTGCTTTGTTGATGATATGGTGTTTTAATGATAGCAACATAATTGAGTCACCACTTTGTCTTGAATATGTCTGATCTATTCTGTGGGAGATTGCATGAGTGTGCCGTGTCTGAATTGTGAAGAATGCATGTGTATGCTTGAGTCATGCTGTGATAAATTGGTTTGTGCTCTGTTCTGTGCATTACTTCTCTACTGATAATGTTCATGTTGCAGTTCATTGGTACACAGTTTAACTGTGAGCATGGCATAGATCATGTCTGTATGTCTGTCTTTCACTAATATGGGTGCGGTGCAATTGCTGCGTTGACGCAGTGGAACAGCTGGGTTGACGCCATGCTGCTTTGTCCCTTTTTTGTTGCTCATTAAGTCTTAAAGTTTGTACAGGGTAGTTCATGCATCAATCTATTTGCCAAGTGTATACATCAGTCAGCATTGCATTTTGATCATGGAGTCTATACATTAATAGCTTTTGTTATGCTCAGAATGCTTAAGTCTATACACTGCCTTTGTTTCAAGTCGATACAGAGTCTTCATCTTCTGAAGTCTGTACAGCCAGTCACTTGACAAAGTCTGTACAGTGTCTCATATTGGCCAAGTCTTTACAGCCTCATCCTTACCTTCGTTCCAAGCCAAAGTCTACACATTCGTTTCCTTGGGCAAAGTCTATACATCGTGCCTTGATCTCTCAAGTCTGTACACTCTTTATTTCAAAGTCTGTACATTGGAAGTATGTACAACGAACTGCTACACGCATCATTCCAGTTGTCTTCGTGTCGTTATTTGTTCCATCGCGTGCTGAACCCTACAGCATCTCGTGCTACTTTCTGTGCCACCTCGTGTCGCTCCTTCTGTGTCACCCCTTCATCTTCGCGTTGTTTTCAGCCTGTGTCGTCCTCGTGTTCGAGTCGTTTTCCTGTGTCTTCGTGTTATCTTTTATTTTTATGTCTTCGTGTTGTTTTTATGTCTTCGTGTTATCTTTTGTTTTTATGTCTTCGTGTTATCTTTTGTTTTTATGTCTTCGTGTTGTTTTTATGTCTTCGTGTTATCTTTTGTTTTTATGTCTTCGTGTTGTTTTTATGTCTTCGTGTTATCTGTTGTTTTTATGTCTTCGTGTTATCTTTTATTTTTATGTCTTCGTGTTATTTTTATGTCTTCGTGTTATCTTTTGTTTTTATGTCTTCGTGTTATCTTTTGTTTTTATGTCTTCGTGTTATTTTTATGTCTTCGTGTTATCTTTTATTTTTATGTCTTCGTGTTGTTTTTATGTCTTCGTGTTATCTGTTGTTTTTATGTCTTCGTGTTATCTTTTGTTTTTATGTCTTCGTGTTGTTTTTATGTCTTCGTGTTATTTTTATGTTTGAGTCTTCATGTTAGTTCTGTTTTTATGTCTTCGTGTTGTTTCTTTCTATCTTCGTCCAGGTTTTCTCTGATCGCGTGTTTTACTACCGTTTTACCTCGTGTCGTTCTCTTTTATCTCGTGTTGTAGTCATCTTATGTACCTCGTGTCGTTTTAAGTAGAGTGCACCTTTTGCTGTTCTAATGTCTATACATTCATTTCTAAGTTCAAGTCTACACACTTGTTATCACATCTTAAGTCTATACACTCGTGGCTAGCTGTTCAAGTCAATACACTCGTTGGCTAAGTCTTCAAAGTCTATACATTCTATCCTTCTGATTAATCTCCTATGACTGTGTGACAGGTACTGTTCGTGAAGCCTATACAGAGTGGGCACGTGATACGAGACTGGCATCTGGCACGTGATCCGAGATGCAGAGGAGCCTCCACGTGGACTGAAGCATTTGGGCGGGAATCGTGGAGAGCACACTCCGCCCTAATCTGCTGCTGCTATATATATGTGTCTTCTTCCTCTGAAGAAGAGCGTGGTAGAGAGTGACTGAAGTAGAAGCAGCCAGAAAAGAAGAAGAGGTGCAGATGAGAAAGAAGAGATAGAGAAGGCTCAGAGCTAGATCGAGAGAGCAGAAGAAGAAAAAGAAAGAGAGACAGTGAGATACAGGGAGTGAGAAGAAGGTGAAGGCAGAAGTTGTGAGAAGAAGAAGAAGTAAGAAAGAAGAAGAAGAAGAAAAGAGAGTTCGTGCTGGGAGAAAGAGAGAAGCAGTAGAAGAAGTTCCTGCTGGACCGTGGATCAAATCCAGGCCAGCCAGCTCCTGCGAGAGCCACATTTGATTTTATCTTTTCAGCTTTCTGTTGCTGGGTTTTGATTTTCTTTTGAACTATTCACTTGTTGTTCTTCCGATTGCCCTGTTGGGGATCGGGTTCCTCATGTGGACTCAGGAGAAGGGAGATCTTGTGTCTTCGGTTTACAAGTAGCTGGGTGCTACTTGTGGTTGGTTCCCTCCGGTGTGGAGGAAGAGAGACTTGTGTCTCTGGTTGCCTTTGACAGGGTGTCATCGGTTGTTTCCCTCCGGGTTGGAGGAAGGGAGATTTATCTCCGGTTGTGCTTCCCTCTGGGGTTCAGAGGAAGAGAGACTTGGGTCTCTAGGTTCCCCTCTGGTTTGGAGGAAGGGAGGTTTGTTCCTCCGGCTCTGGGCTTGTGGGTAGCAAGTCCAGGTGTTCCCTCCTGGTCTGGAGGAAGAGAGACCGTGTGTCTCTGGTTTCCAAGTGGCTGGGAGTCACTTGGGGTGTCCCTCCAGTTGGGAGGAAGAGGGGAGGTTGTTCCCCTGGTCAAGCTGTTTGGCAGCCATTGTTGCAGACTGAGTCTGTTGTGCTAGTGTTACTAGTGGAAGCCTCACTCTGGTTTGGAGTGAGGGGTGGACGTAGGTCTGTTGACCGAACCACCTAAAATCATCGTGCAGTGGTTTGTTTGATTTCCTGCTTCCGCTAGATGCATGCTAGGACCGTGATTTAATTGATTATCTATATCCTAGAGGTTAATTGAGTTTCTTATATGTTCACTTAATTGCTGCGCATTAGATGCTTGCTTAGGATCGTTTGAGGGCTTCTTGAGTTGCTGTCTTGCTTTGATCCTTCTAAGGTTCCTTAGGCTATTTCTGCAACAGTTTTAATTCTGCATTACTAAGCATAGGCCATATTTGCAGAGGGATACATTCACCCCCCCTCTGTATCCTGGCCTTACATTCTAACAGTAGCAGTGTTGCTGACGCTGTACAGACTTTGAGTTCAACTGTGGATGTGTAGACTTTGAAGATGCAAGCGATGTACAGACTTTGGCTCAAGAAACGGCTGTATAGACTTTAGTTCAACAGCGATGTATAGAGTTGCAAGTGTGAGACACTTAATGAGACAGTGAGCAGTGTATAGACTTTGATGCCCAACGTCGATGTATAGACTTTGAACATGAAGGCAGGTTGTATAGACTTGGTAAATCTGAAGGCGATGGATTTTATAGACTTAACAGTGCCAGTGTATAGACTTGCTAGATAATGCATGCACTGGCTACCGATCTGCAGACTTGAAGCTTCATGCATCAAGACGCTCAATCTCTTCCATCAAACTGTTGATCAGTGAAGCCCTTGGAGTGAATATCACTTTACCACTGCCTGCAATGTCATCAGTACCTAGATTCATGGAAGAATGAAGTTCTTATTGATTCATAAATTGGAGAACATTTCTACTCATGTTTAAGTGAGTATCTCAATGATTTGTGGATTGTCATCATCAAAACTAGGGATGCACAACAGGGCGGTGGAGGGATAGTGGCAATAATAGGCTCGGGTGGAGTTAAAGAAAAAGGTGGAGGCGTAGAAGGTGGTGAAGGTGAAGGTGGAGGTATAGGTGTAGGTATAGCCTGCTCAGGCTCGGGCAACGATGGCAAAGGGTATGGCAAAGGTAGTGGAGATAGTGGAGGTGACGGAATAGGGGTCTTTGGGAGAGGAGGCGGTGAGGGAGATTGTGATGGGTTAGGCAATGGTGAGGATGGTGGAGATGGTGATGCGGGCAATGAAGGTAATGGAGGTGAAGATGGTGGGGGTGAGGAAGGAGGTAAAGGGGAAATGCAAGGCTGTGGGACCTAACGTCGGCGTATTGACACGACACGTCGAGCGGCGTTGGGGGTAGGAGTAGTGGCAGTGGAAGTGGTGGAAGTGGAGGCACTAGCCTGAGCAAGTGACGGGGTAGGCAGAGTTTGTGGAGATAGGGTAGGAGATGGAGAAGGTGTTATAGGTAACGAAACAGGTGACGGAGCGGATGCATCGCTAGATGAGGGATCACAGGGGTGCCCCAGGTCTTATAACGGAGACGGCTGCCTTGGCAGCATTTCTTGTTGCTGCTACTTGCTGCGGAGATCTAAAATAACTTTATGCACGACAGCCCAATCAATCCTCTTATCGTTTTCTAGACCATAAACAAATTCCCAGAACTCGGGGCAATCCTCGACCAAATGCCCCTGTTGACGATGAAACTCACAAAAATGGAGCAAATTTCTGACCGCGGATTGGCGAGTCATAACCAGAGGAAGTTGCAATGCGTAAGTGGCCATCAAAGCCCTGAAAATATATGTAAAGGATTCCGACAACGGAGGATGAGGAGCCCGCTTTGGACAGGGTGGATGCCGAGGGGTATGGGAAGGTAATGGAGATGGTAGTGGGGGTTGCGTAGGTAATGGAAATTACGTAGGTAACGGCGCAGGGCTAGTGAGTGGATTTGGTGGAGGCGTGTATGGAGTGGAAATGTATTGAACGGCATCTACCCGCTCAAGGTGTGGAATTCCCATGACCAAAGATGGGGAGGATTGACTCTGGGAGGCAGCAGGTTGATGCATGGGAGGTTGATATGTGGGGTTATGTGGGTAAGTGGGGATGGAATGCTGACTCGTGGAGGGATACGTGGTGGAGGGCTGACTCGTGATGGATGCCGGATAGGAGACATATGTGGGCGTAGGAGGTGATGGAGACGCGGGGTCAAGGGGACTTAGGAGTTGTTGGCGGATGAAGCAGGCTCGGCTATAAAGCTATTGCCAGGATGTGATATCATTCCAGGCTAAGATACACCTAAACTCTGGCATTGCATTGGAAATGATGATCTTGATCTGCTCACCCTCCGGAATATGCCCCAGGACTTGTGCGGCCAGATGACGCCAGTGGTCAGCAAATGCCGAGAATTCCTCGTCGGGCCTCATCTTCTCATGGGCCAAATCAACCATGGAGTACTTGGGCCCAACCTGGTCTTGGTACTGTTGAATAAATCCTTCTTGTACAACTTGAAAGCTCACCACCTGCTCTTGCGGCAATGTAAAGAACCAATCCCGAGCCGGGCCCTCTAAGGACAGTCCAAACAAATAGGCCATCAAGTGCTGGTCATGCCGGAATTGGGCCGACTCATACAAAAACTCCTTCAAGTGCACATAGGGGTCAGCTACTTTCATGCCCCGAGCTTTCATTACAGTAGAAGACAATCTCGGGAATCGTGAACAGCTGGCATGATAAGCCTCTTGCAAGTAAGAATAATCAGAGTGCAATAACAATCACACATAAAATGCAATTGCACAACAAGTTACTCAAACCTTCACTTTTATTAATAAGGAGAATAACTCAAATACATCAACTAGTCAAGTCTTTCGATTCTACTTGACTCAATAAAAAGGAAGATTACATGGACTCGATCTAGACATTATCGACTCCTAAGTCTTCACTCTCAATTTCATGTGACTTTCATTCGCTCTCGGACCCATCACTTGAATAACTCGAATCCGAATCCGAACTACTTGCATCTCCTGAAAAGATTAAAAATAGGTAATGAGCACACTTGCCCAGTAGGTATCTTTGCATCAACATGATTGGCAATGTTAAAGTGATTAACATTTTAGCTCTAAAGAATAAGGTAAAATCATGCGAAATGCGGTAAATCACGTGAATAAAACAAGTAACAAGATACGATCAAGTTAAGATATGATTGAGCAAACATGATCAAGCAAGAATGAAATTATGGCCTTTCACGAACAAGAATGTACTAGAATTTCATATAACTAGCAAGAATGTACTTCTTCACTTAGTAACAAGTACATCGTGAAATTCTATGGATTACCACTTAGTGGATAAATCTGTGGATACCCGTGGATATTTCACTTATTCGTAAAAAAAGTACTCCCAGCGCAATGCGACGCCAGTAGCATCATACCCCGTGGTGTATAATAGTATGTTTCTGACAATCAATTGAGGGGACTAGCATAGAGCCCTTGAACACAATCAGTGCTCGATCCGCATCTTCAAGTATAAATCAAGTTACTTCCACGCACGTAAATAATGTGGCCAAGAATGTATAATTTCAATGATATATTCATGATAAAGTAACCAAAAATACGAACGCTTGTACAAGGAAATAAGGAATTTCAATAAATACTTTAGTGACTAGGTTATGCCATGGAAATAAATCGGCAGCATAACAGTATGCTCTTTATCTTTTCATAAGTTATCTTAGACATCTTTGAATAAGGTCACAAGTCCTAGACTCATTAGTCCATCTAGGATCATAGGAATATTAACCCCTTTGGGTCAAAACTCAGGAGACTTAGCGGTCTATAACTAGGCCATCACACGAATATAGCGGTCTAGTTCTGGACCGTTAAGTACAAAACTATTCGATATTTAAAAACAGGCTCTCTAGAGTCTTTGGCGGTCAAAGGTAGATCCGTCAAGGTCCCTTTAGCGGTCTATATAAGGCACGCAAGAAGACTATGGCGGTCAATTATTGGGTCACTAAGATCCAGAAATACAAAACATCGGTAGTGCTTTCTAGACAAATGGGCTTTAATGGTACAACCAACTTGGCGTCCTAGTGAGAATCCCAAGCTCGCGGAGAATTACGGAGGTCTTGAAACAAGATTTCCTAATCATTGAAAGGAATATCCAAAGGAGAGGTACTCATGTCCAAGATTGTATTCCTATAGTGCAAAGTGTGTAACTAATGGTCATATACCGGAATATATGCCATGAACTTATAGAAATGACTCTGAGATAAGAATAGAATGTGTACAGTGAAAAATCAGCGTTAAATCTCATCAATATAAGCATTCAAACCATAATTTAATACAAAATTATATGATTTTTGGCACAAAATACCTTATGCTTAAAATAATCCTAAGTACCATAAACAAACATGAACTCACTATTTATGAATCAGGAATTAAAACTTAGAATAATAAATACCATAAACATAGGTTAATATATAGTTAACTAGGCTTAATTATAAGTTATATTGTTGTTCTTAAATCTATCTCGGGTTGATAGAAAATAGCATAGTGGCGGTCTATCATAGAGCCGTTACAGGACGCTGGCGGTTTACCGTAAGGCCGCTACAGTTTCTTTAACAGTCTATTTCGGTCCGTCAGAGGTTTCATAAGAATCGAGATTACAAAGTGTCTAGCGGTTCATCGTAAGGTAGCTACAGAGAGATGGCGGTCAAATTCTAAGCCGCTAGAGCACGGCAGATATTAACTTAATAAGAGGGTTGTAAGGTTTATAACTCAGATCATATCTGAAAATCATATATAAATTTTCCCTATCAGGATAAAACGAAGGTTACGCTAACAATATGCATGGGTTTCTGTGAATTTACAAGAAAGTTCCTTTTTAACTTAGTTAGGGCTAAGAATATGCATGCATATATACTAGATGCATAAAACATGAAATTCATGACCTATAAAGCATGAAATCAAGTGAAATAAGAGGGCCTTTATCCCTAGATTGATGTTTTAGCCGTTCATGAGATGACCTACCTCCGCTAAAGCCCTTAAACTTCGAATTTGATGCTAGATGCTACCCTTAGTCCCTTGCACTTCTTGTGACAAATCAGCAACTTCAAGTTGTTCTAACTCCTTACTCTCTTGACCTGTGGACGTGAAATTTGGAGGGTAAGAAGTAGATACTAAGGGGAACGAAAAGTTCGAAAGGCACTTAGGCTAAATACCTCGATTTGGTTCTCTAATCATTTGATCTTCATCGGACTTTTGCACAGTTTCCTGGGTCGCTAAGGTGGAACCAGCAACTTTGCAGGCTTCTATCTACTTGTGTGCTTGATCTCCTAGCACGAAATTTTGGGAGATGTTAGTCCTATATATTATCAATAAAAACTTCTAAAGAACCTACCTGAAATAATGTCGTCTTACCTTGATTACACGTGAGCCAATGTAGGGGTCGCGCATGTCAAAACTAGGTCCTATTTATAGGGTTTTGCTAGGGTTTGAGGATTAGATCGATTCTAGAGTCCTTGTTAAATCTTAGATCGACTTCTGAGAGTCATAAACATGATTACTAGTTCTTCCATCTCGATCCCTAAAGGATAGACTAGCAAAAATCCCATCTTTTTGCTCTTTCTTCAATTCACGGAACTGACAGGAAATAGCGATCGAGGCTTGGTCCGCCAAATGAGTTGTAGCGGTTTTACGATAGGCCGCTATAAACCCTAGGCGTCGAATTTGAAACTAGTTCAAACTCAAATTTCATCTTATCCACTAAATTATCTAATTAATGGGTATTTATCACTATAATTCGTGAATAAACCAATTAACTTTCTAGAATATGGGCCAAACTTCATGGGCTTGGTTCTTAAGTCCTTTGGGCTTCATTTGAATAGGCTAGGTTAATTATTTATCATATTTGGGTCTTAATAATGATATATTTAACATAATATTTATTTATTAATCTATTTTGGTCTTTAAAATTCCCAGAAAATACTTAAATATTCCAGAAATAATTTATAAAAATTCAGGGGCATTACACCCTCCCCGACTTAAGAGAATTTGGTCCCCAAATTCAATATACGGATTGTGGAGAGTGTACTTACATTCAAATAATTCTGAAAATCTTTTGCGCATAGCCTCTTCAGTTTCCCATGTTTCTCCTGACATTGTCCACTAGATCTTGACTACTGGAATAGTCTTGTTCCGAAGTTGACGTACCTCTCGTTCAATGATTTTGACTGGCTTTTGTTCGTATGTCAAATCCTTCTTAATTTCCAGATTGTCGTAGGTGATGACATGGAAAGGATCAGGAACATACTTCTTGAGCATCGAGACGTGAAGTACATCATGAACTTCAGATAGTTGAGGAGGTAAAGCAATTCAATACGCTACTTCACCGACTCTTTCCATAATTTCAAAAGGACCAATAAATCTTGAAGTAAGCTTGCCCTTAATATCAAATCTTCGTGACGTTTCAATTGTCTTGAAGTATAGCAAATTACATTTCCATTTTACATAAGAACGCACCCTAGGCCAATGCCAGATGCATCCGTATATACTTCAAATCCACCACCCTCCTGTAGGGTGCAAGGCCCGGATTCAGAGGGGGGTGAATGAATCCCTCTTAAAAATGCCCAATTAAAACCAGTAACTAGACACGAAGGTAGAATTAAGACTAGTTGAGCTATACAAGATAAGGAGGATAATTATTCTCTTGATCAAATAGTTGAGCTGCAAGAGTGCAGACTCCTAAGCAAACTTACGCTATTAACTGAACCCAATCAAGCAAACGAATGCAACTAGACGTTCAGATGACTTGAGAGAATTTGACACTCACCATAACCAATATCAAATGAACAAGATGAAAATAAATTCCCCGCTAGACAAACGATTCAGATCAAACCTAAGCATACATCTAGCAGATCAGAATAGACACTCAAACGACGATGGACAAGAAGGTTTTTAGGTGGTTCGATCCTCCAGACCTACATCCACCCCACACTCAACCCGAGTGTGGATTCCTGCTGACTCACAACTTGAATGGCTGGGCCTTACAGCTTGCCTAAAAACCGCTGAGCATCACAGCTTGCTTCCGCTGGACAATACAGCGTAGGCACTCGCTGCCTAACAGCTTGACCCGCTGGGCAATACAGCTTAGCCAACCATAGGAATCCTCCTCTGCAACCACTGAGCAGCACAGCTTGCTCCGCTGACTAACAGCTTAAAATAAGGTTCAAAAGAAAACAAAAGACAAGAAAACAAAATAAGGTTCTTTCAATATCTGAAATAGTTTGCAGCAAGCTTTCTCTTTCTTCAATTGCTTCAAACCATTCCTGTTCCAATTTTTCAAACTTGACAAAGATATCTTCATGTGATAGTTCATCAATTTTCTTTTTAAGAGTTTTATTTTCAGATCTGATTTTCTTATATTTGGCATACAATTTTTCATATTCAGATTCCCATTGTTCATTTGAAATAAAATCAGGGTCCAAATTTACCTCGGTTGAGTCATCCTCATGAGCCATGAGGCACAAGCTCTCCATGAGCTCTTGTATCTCCTCCTTGGACGGTTTGTCCTCTTCATCGCTCCACGTAGCAACCATGGCTTTGGGCTTTTTGAAATTGTCCTTTTTGAATTTCTTCTTCAGGTCTGGGCACTGTCCCCTCATGTGCCCGGGCTTTTTGCATTCGTAGCATATGATGCTACTTGGCTTGCTCGACTCACCCTTGGTTTGAGTGGGCTTCCTTTGCCCTTTTCTGAAGTTGCCTTGGTAATTTCTTTTCTTCCTCAAAAATCTTTTTACTTGACGAGTGATCATAGCTAATGTTCTTCTTCATTGCTTCCGTCACTGGACTCTTCTTCTTGAGAGTCGTCATCGGATTGATGAGCTCTCAATCCAATTACTTTCTTCTTCTTGATATCTTCCTCAGCTGTCCTCTTCACATTTATCTCATAAGTCATGAGTGACCCTATGAGTTCATCTAGGGTAAGTGTGGATAGATTCTTGGAGTTCAATAACGGTGGCTTTGGTGTGCCACGCAGGAGAGAGGGATCTTAGCACTTTTCTTACGAGCTCAGAATTTGTGTAATCTTTCCCAAGACTTTTGAGACCATTCGTGATCTCAGTTAGCCTTGCGAATATCTCTGAAATTGTCTCTTCAGGCTTCATCTTGAAAAGCTCATAGTCTCGAACCAGAAGGTTGGCCTTGGTCTCCTTGACCTCGGATGTCCCTTCATATATGAGCCACAGTTTGTCCCACATTTCTTTAGCTGAGCTGCACATGGAGACACGAGAGAATTCGTTAGGGTGTATCGCACATTGCATAATATTTATAGCATTGAAATTGACAGTGCATTTCTTAATTTTCTTGGGTGTCCATTTTTTTTCATCATTCCCAAGTTTGTAAGTCTACAACTCTCGAAACTTCGTACTCTTGATCCCTCAAGAAAATATGCATTCTATTTTTTCAGTATGAGTAGTTTGAGCCGTCAAAGAACGGAGGACGGTTGATGGAGTGACCCTCAGGCATCATACCCTTGTTTGCCATTGATCCGGATCTCACTCTAGATCGCTAGATCTGTGAAAGATAGAGCCTTAGCTCTGATACCAATTGAAGTCCCACAATCAATGGCACCCAAGAGGGGGGTGAATTGGGTGATAACAAAATTTTAATCGAACTATACATAATTTTAGGATAATGTGAGGACACAAAGAACCAAGAGCAAGATAAACTAGATCTATCAAAATTAATCACTACAATAACCCTTGGTACTAGGTGGAGTTAACAAATCCGTAGATTCACTCACGCAAACTGTTATCTTTCCGACAAGAATAACCTTGTCAGTCCGAGTCCAGCTTTTGATATACCGAAGGATCTATTTGAAATAAATCACACAATCTAGATCTACAAGCATGCAAGAAGGGGGATAGGAGATAAGGAACAAATCACAAAGTGACAGTGATTTAAGGTGGTTCGGATGCCATAACGGCAACCTACGTCCACCCCTCACCGACAGTGAGGATCCACACACTATCTTGTAAAGTGTTACAAGATCAGACACACACACACATACACTGGGAAAGAGAGCTCCCGCGAAGGTGTAAGAACACCTTAACACACACAAAACTACAATGGATTAAACACACACACACACACACACGGATCTAGGAGGATCCACACACACTGAAATGTTTAACGATTACAAGAACCACAAATGAAGCTCAAGAGAAAATATGAAATTAGAACACAAGAGAGGAATCTTGATTTGCCCCCCCCCCTTAGTCGATGACGAATGCTTTGGATGCAGCTTGATTCCTTGGATTGATCTTCACTTGAATGGATGAAGAAGGATGAAGAACTCTTCTCATAGCACTGTTCACGTCTACAGTGCTAGCTCCCTTCTCTTCCTCTTTGGTAGCCTCCTTGATCCACCTTGAGCATTAGGGTTTTCTTAACCCTCTTGTATAAGTTTTATAGACTTTGAATGGTCCATGGACTCCCCCAGACCAGATCCACAATATCTGTAGGGTTTGGGTGCGTAGGGATTAAACAATACCAAGTGGAAGGGCTTCCCTCGAAGTGACAAAAAGTCAACAATATTGGGCAGCTCGGGGCTGGCGGTCAACCTGCAGGGGCTGGCGGTCGACCGCCATTGAGAAATCTACAGGAGGCCGGTCCCTGAGAATTCGGTCGACCGAGATTGGAGGGGCGGTCGACCGCCACTGTGACAGACTGTAGAAAGTTGCATTCTGTTATTTCAGGTCGACCGGAGTCATGCTGGAGGTCGACCGGACTGTCAACAACCTGAAAAATGAAGAGTTTAGCCCAAAGAATCATATCCACAAGATCAAGGCATGAATTGAACGTATGTTTATAGGTTATTTCAAGTTCATTTGAGTTCTTAGGAATCCATTTGGAATGCTAAAACCTTAAGCAAAAACATGAAGAATTCTGACCTTGAAAGCTTATGAAAATCACTTAGGTTATTAGTTCCAAGCATGTGAGCAACCATATGTCATTGGTTTTGTTATCATCAAAAACACCGAGATATATACAACAATCTCCCCCTTTTTGATGATGACGAAACTCTAGGGCATTCAAACCAAGTTCATGTTTTTAGGAAATTCAATGTGAACGTAGTGCTCGAGAGGCATTCAACATGCTAAACCTTTCAACACAAAGTAGCACATACCATCCAACCACTTGTTTGCCAACAAGAATATGAAATGAGACACAATGCCAACCATATGAATTCAAACACTAGTACATTCAATTCATCATTACATTATAAGGTACATTAGTGCGAGAGTGAATGCACGACTCTAATACCAAAGACTAAGCAAAAGACTAACACTACTGATAGCCCTCACAAGTGACATGCAAGCAAGCAACACAGCCACACAATGACATACATAAGTAGATAAACTTGCCCTACTACTTCTTCCCCTTTGTCAACAGCAAAAAGGGATAGGATAGACGAAGGAGGGACTCAAGCAACACTAGACCAAAGGAGAACATGCTAGAGGTGAAAGCAAAACAAATCCTCATGGAGCATCTTCAGGAGGTGGCTGAGCTGCTGGAGGTGTAGGAGGAAGGCCAAGGTGTCGACGAATGTCGCCAAGATGGTGGTCATGAGTATGAAGAAGATCACGAATATGACCAATGGATTCATCATGAGCCGCATCCTGGCGCCGGATGCCAAAAAAGGGAGAGGTGCATGATGCTAAAGGATTGGTCAGACTCAGCTAAATCCTCTCGGAAGGAAGCCATGTGGGTGGTGAGAGTGGCCATCTAAGTAGAGAGAGTGTCCAACGCAGTAGAGAAGGTATCCATGCGCCCGGATATGGTGTCAAACGCAGTGCCTATAGCATCCCCAAGGGTAGAGAGATGATCCCCAAAGGTATCCACACGAGTCTCCAAGCCGGTGAGCCGCCCGTCAAGAGCCTCGTAGTCCACTGAAGGGCGCTGTCCTACCCCCTGAGTGGAAGATTCCCCATGGTGAAACTGAGGTGGAGGAGGCATCTCAAAATCTTGGCGATAAGGAGATGGTGGGGGAGGCTGCTCCTCAGCTAGAACTGGAGGGGGGATATCCCCTTCGCCTTGCTGCTGTGTTGGTCCTTCTTCCTCACTGATTTCATCTTCCCCATAAACTGGAATGTCCCGCACAAGCTCACCGTCAGGACCAAAGTAGTAGCCAAAGTCTGTGAAAATTTTATGCTTGTTGTATACATCATCTTGCCTGACATATATGAACTGCTCATTTGCCACATTAATCCCGGCATAAATGAAGACACCGGTCAACTGCGAAGCATATGGAAGAGAGCGCCGGAGGTAGGTGTAGTGCCCCAGAATTTTATATAAAAAATTTTCTAGAATTTATAAAGGCCTAAATATATTAATAAATGAATTCTGAGACTAATAAGTCATCATAAGGCCCAATTAGGTTGAATAATTAACCAAGCCTATTTACACATCATCTAAAAGGGTTTAAGGCCCAAAACCATTAAGTTTGGCCCATATTCTAGAAGGTTATTTAGCTTAATTAAGGGTAAAAATGAATTATATAAATAATAATATAAAAAATGAATAAAAGAGTTTTATTTATTTGAAACTCTATATACGTTGAATGTAACGATCTATCGTGCGACTGTCACATGCTTGTAACGCATGGGTCTACGACCGTTACACTCTGTGAATTTCGTAAGCTGAAGAGTTTGATTCATGTTGAACTCTGGGAACAATAAATGTAACGGTCTATCGTGAGACCGTCACATGCCTCTAACGCACCTGCATTAGACCGTTACATCCTGTTAGTTCCGTGAAGGAAAGAATAAGTACAAAGATCAAAACTTTGGACTCTTATCCACTAGAGATCAACGTAGGAAGAGTTATAACATTACTAAGGACTCTTAGAGATCAGGTTTTAACAAATTAAAGACTCTAGAATCGATCTAATCTTCAAACCCTAGCCAAAACCCTATAAATAGGACCTAGTTCTGATCTGCGCGACCCTTACTTTTGCTCGCGTGGAATCAAGGTAAGGAGTCGTAATCTCGGGTAAGTTCTTTAGAGGAATTTATTTACAACACTTTAGACTAACTACTCTCAAAATTTTACATCTTTAGGTCAAGAGGTCGAGGAGTTAGAGCCCAAGGAAGTTGCTGAAAAGTCACAGGAAGAAGGGAACTAGGGCTCGGTGTTCAGACCATAATTGGAAGTTTAAAGCCTAGACAAGAGGTAGGTCATCTCATGAACGGCAAAAACATCTTGATAGGACTAAAAGCCTCTGATTTGACTGAATTTCATGCATCATAGATCATCAATTTCATGTTTTCATAGTTCCATGCATGTCATACATCTCTTAGCCTTAAATAGAAATAAAAGACGTTATCTTGTCTATTCACTGGAACCCATGGATATAGATAGTCTATACTTCGTTATCATGCCTAGAATAGACATGGTATTTGATTTAGACATGATGTGATGTGATCTCTTAGGTTTCATATCATTTTCTGTCAGCAGATACTGTAACACACCATAGTAGAACCGTCACACTCAAGTAACGGCCATACGATGGACCGTCACAGTCCCTGATTGCCTATTGATTTCTCTGCTGACTCTGACGCATCTATGCAGGAGTGTTACGTTACTGTAACGGCTGTTCGATAGACCGTCACACTAATGTGACGCACCACTTATAGACCGTCAGAAGCCCTGTGTTCTGTCAACCCTAGACAGAATAAGATTCGTCAATCTTACTTATTATTAAGCCTACTTGATTAGAGTTTTCACCTGATTATGTGAATTTAAGGTTATTTTAATTATTCATAATAGGGGTTGCATGATTTCAGGAACTTAATGGTATTTTAAGTTATGTTAGCTTCATAAGCCAAAATTCTATAGTCTTGTATTCTAAATCATGATTCTTTTAACTATTGTATTGTCGGAGTTTTCAACATGATTTTCACGTTGATACTTGTATCTCTCTATCAATAGAGTCATTTCTATAAGTACATGGCACATACTCCGGTATGTTGACCATTAGTTCACACTTTGCGCTATAGGAACACAATCTTGGACTTGAGGACCTCTCTATTGGATATTCCTTCCAATGGACTAGAAAATCTTGTTTCAAGGCCTCCGTAATTCTCCGCGAGCCTGGGATTCCCACTAGGACGCCGAGTTGGTTGTACTATTAAAACCCATTAACTAGAATGCACTATCGTGTTTTCTGATTCTAATAATGTAACGGCCTTACATTAGACCGTCAGGCTCACGTAACGGCCCATTGCATGACCGTCACATTTCTCTGGGTCTATTTTGTCTTTCTAGACTCGGATCACTGTAACGGCCCACTACTGGAGCGTCACAGGGTGTAACGGCCCAGTAGATGACCGTCACACAGCTTGTATATGTTAACCCAAGGTTTGACCAAAGGGTTGATTTTCTAAGGTTCTAGATGGACTAATGATAATCTAGAACTTATTATATTGATCAAGGAACTTAATATGATGAATGAAAAAAAATAAAGAATGTACTGTTATGTTGTCGATTTATTTCTATAAGCATAGCATAGTCTAAGTCATTCTTGATCTCATATATTCAAGTTGAAGCGTTCATTTATTGATTTTCATTATTTGGAATTGATATATTCTTGGCCATACTTTACTGTTACATGCGTGGAAGTAGTTTAATTTATACCTGAAGATGCGATCGAGCACTGATTGTGTTCAAGGGCTCTATGCTAGTCCCCTCGGCTGATTGTCGAAAACATAATATTTTATAAACCATGGGATATGATGCTACTGGCGTCGCATTACGCTGGGAGTACTATTTTTATAAATAAGTGAAGATCCACGACACGACATGACATTCTTGTACATGACTTTCTTGCTTGATATTCCACAGAAATTCACGAAGCACTTGCTCATAAGCATAATATGCTAAAGTGTTGATTATGTGGCTTGCTAGTACATTCTCGATATATTCTTGTTCATGAAAGGCCAATATCATGTTCTTGTTCTATTCTTGCTAGTTCATTCTTGTTCTCATTCCATCTTATATGATTGTCCTGTTACTTTGGTTTAATCGCGTGATCATCGCATTGCATGATTTTACCTTATTTCTCTAGAGCTCAAATGTTAATTACTTTAATAGTGCGTTCATGTTGATGCGAAGATACCTACTGGGCAAGTGTGCTCATTACCTATTTCCGATCTTTTTTAGGAGATGGAAGTGGTTCGGATTCGGATTCGGATTATTCAAGTAGCGAATCCGAGAGTGATTAAAGATGAGCGAAGACTTAGGAAGTCTATAATGTCTAGATTGAGTCAATGTAATTTTCCTATTTCTTGAGTCTAGTAGAATGAAAGATGATGGAAATTGAATTAGTGGTTGTACTTGAGTTAGTAATGAAATAAAGTTGAAGTTTTGAATATATATTGTGCTATTGCATTTGTGTGTGTGATTGTATTGCACTCTGATCGTTCTTGCTTGCAAGAGGCTTACCATGCCGGCTGTTCGCGCTCCCCGAACGAGTCTTCCGCTGTAATAAAGGCTCGGGACGTGACAGTTAAGTTGGTATCAGAGACTAAGTCTCAGGACTTAGGGAAAGGAATCATGTCATAGGATAAGTCCAAGGTTTAAGGACCCCTACCTATGAACTAAGGAAGAAATTCCATACCCATGTGAGGATTGGGTAGAGCCCGGGATAAGATAATTAATTAGCTTTAAGGTTGATTCTCATGAGAAATAACAAGTTGTTATTTTTCTCTCCCAGGTACCCTATTTTACAAATGGCTCATCACGTAGATTGGGACGGTATGCAACAAACAGTTGCCGGCCTCACTCAGGCATTGCAAACTATAGCACAAGATGGTGCAGGGGCAAGGGCTGGTGACCTACATCGCAACTTCCGGAGTCTAAATCCTCCGCGATTCTATGGATCTTCAAATCCCGATGAGGCAGAAAATTGGATCGATGAGATGAATAGGATATTTGACGTGATTCAATGCACTGATCAGGAGAAGGTGCGTCTAGCAACATTTCAACTAAATAAAGATGCCCGTACATGGTGGAAGTCGGTTCCGGCACCTCCGGCCGATGCACCTCATACATGGGACGGTTTTCTTACTTTATTCCATACCAAGTATTTTTCCGAGCATGTAAAGGAAAGGAAGGCCATAGAGTTTACCTCCCTTCGTCAAGGGATGATGTCAGTGGCAGAATATGAGCTGCAGTTTTCAAGACTAGCACCATATGCACCACACCTTATTAGCACGGAATTATTAAAAGTAAATCGATTTGTGGACGGGTTACGGCCCGGTTTCATTCTGCAACTTGGGACACAGAATATCCGCACTTATGCGGAGATGGTTCAGAGGGCATATCTATGCGAGAGGACCTTAGAGAAGGTCGAAAAGTTGAAAGGAAAAGGAGAAGAATCTTGCCGACGATCTGATCGGCATTATAAGAAGGAGAAGTTTAGCATCACGGAGCCATACAAAAGCCGTGACAGCAAGAAAAGATCAAGGAGCGGGAACGGTGGAAGTTCCCAGAAGAATAATAAAAAGGTTAAGGAAGAGAAGGAGCAAGTTGTCCCGGCATGCACTTTTTACGAGAAATTCGGCCACTTGGCTGAAGAATGCGAGAAGCGCCTCGGTGCTTATTTGCGTTGTGGAAGTAGGGAGCATCGTGTTCTAGATTGTCCCCTTATGAAAGATCAATCAGCTAATGGAGGACATAGGAGGCAGGCTCGCCTCAATGCCGTTCTAGACGAAGAGGAAGCGCCCAGGGATGATGGGCTTATGGAAGGTACTCTTCAAATTTGTTCTCGTCCTGTATTTGTGCTATTTGATACTGGTGCCTCTCATTCTTTTATTTCCACTACCTTTGCAAAAACGTTGTCAATTGCATCAGTCCCCTTACCTTCAGACCTTGCTATTACTACACCTTTAGGATCTAGAACCAAGCTCACCGAGTATTATCCTAATAGCGATGTGATAGTAGAAGGTCACAATCTCCCCGCAAACCTCATGTGCCTTGACATGAAAGGTTATGATGCCATCTTAGGGGTGGATTGGCTGTAGACCATGATGCTCATATCAATTGCCCAAATATGATTATATCTTTTCGAAAGCCCGGTCTTCCAAGATTTTCTTTTCTTGGCATCAAATACAAGAAACATCCTACCATTATATCTTCTCTTCACGCTTGCAAGCTTATCTCGCAAGGATGTGAAGCTTTTCTTACTTCAGTCATTATCATCGAATCTAAGAAAATTGTCCTAGCAAACATTCCTATTGTAAATGAGTTCCCAGACGTGTTCCCATCGGAACTACCTAGTTTACCGCCCGAGAGGGAAGTAAACTTTACTATCGAACTCTTTCCAGGAGCAGCACCTGTTTCTATAGCCCCTTACAGGATGTCCCCCACAGAACTCAAGGAACTAAAAAGGCAGTTGCATGAACTACTAGACAAGGCTTTCATCAGACCTAGCACATCCCCTTGGGGTGCGCCAATTTTATTTATCAAGAAGAAGGATGGTTCTCTTAGGCTATGCATCGATTACCGGCGACTGAATCAGCTGACAATTAAAAATAAGTATCCATTGCCGCGTATTGATGAGCTCTTCGATCAGCTTTCATGAGCAGAATATTTTTCAAAGATTGACCTCAGATCAGGTTATCATCAGCTTAGAATCAAAGAGGAAGATATTTATAAATCGGCTTTTTGAAGTCGTTATGGCCACTATGAATTCGTGGTAATACTGTTTGGGTTAACTAATGCCCCAGCATCATTTATGCAACTTATGAACAGTGTCTTCCAGCCATACCTAGATCAATTCATTGTCGCCTTCATCGATGGTATCCTGATATACTCCAAAACAAAAGAAGAACATGAAGAACATCTAAGGATAGCTTTGCAAACACTTAGAGAACACAAGCTTTATGCCAAACTCAATAAGTGTGAATTCTGGCTCGAGGAAGTCTCATTCCTATGCCACATTATTTCAAAAGAAGGTATTGATGTGGATCCTTCTAAGGTAGAAGCTGTCAAGAATTGGAGTCGGCCTACGACTGTGTCTGAAGTAAGGAGCTTTCTGGGTCTAGCTGGTTATTATAGAAGATTCATTAAGGACTTCTCAAAGATAGCAGTTCCTTTAACTAGACTCACCAGAAAAGAAAATCATTTTGTCTGGTCAGAGGAATGTGAGAAGAATTTCCAAACTCTTAAGAATCATCTTACAACAGCTCCTATTCTAACACTACCGATGGAGGGTGGTGGATTTGAAGTATATACGGATGCGTCTAGAATTGGCTTAGGATGTGTCCTTATGCAAAATGGAAAGGTGATTTGCTATTCTTCAAGACAATTGAAACGTCACGAAGAAAATTATCCTGTACATGATTTAGAATTGGCAGCGGTTATTTTCACCTTGAAAATTTGGCGTCATTATCTTTATGGAGAAAAGTTTACAATCTACTCAGACCACAAGAGTTTGAAATATTTATTCTCTCAAAAAGAGCTTAACATGAGGCAAATGAGGTGGTTAGAACATCTTAAGAACTTTGATTTTGCTATTCAATATCATCCTGGCAAGGTAAATGCTGTAGCAGATGCACTCAACAGAAAACTAATGGGTATGTTTTCAAGTCTCATGATTAGTGTAACTAACCTTATTCCTCAATTTGCTTAGTTGAATTTAGATGTTGACATTAAGGAAGAAGATTGCTTCATAGCTAATATCCGAGCTCAACCTACATTAATAGAGGATTTGGCCAAGTTACAAGAGGATGATCCAGTTTTATTGGAAATTAAGGCCAATATTGAACAAAGGCCGGATTTTTCTACTTCTAATGATGGAAGATTGCTATTCAAGGGCCGAATGTGTATACCGGATCATGAGGATACAAAGAAATTGATCCTAGAAGAAGCACATAAATCAAAGTACACCATTCATCCAGGAGGTACAAAAATGTATCAGGATCTCAAAAGAAACTTTTGGTGGCCCAATATGAAGAGGGAAATAGCTGACTTCGTGTCACGTTGTCTAACCTGCCAACAAGTTAAAGCTGAACATTTTAGACCCGCAGGTAAATTGCATCCCTTAAATATTCTCGAATGGAAATGGGAGAGCATAGGGATGGACTTCATTATGGGTTTACCTAAGACAAGAGGTGGACATGATGGCATATGGGTAATCATAGATCGATTGACTAAATATGCACACTTCATACCAATAAAGAGTCGATGGTCTGTGGATATTCTAGCAGCATTGTACATAAAGGAAATTGTCAAATTACATGGTGTCCCCGTCACTATTGTATCAAATAGAGATCCTCGATTCACATCACAGTTCTAGAAAGGTCTACAACATTCACTAGGGACCAGATTAAATTTTAGCACAGCTTTTCATCCACAAACTGATGGTCAGACAGAAAGAACAAATCAGGTGGTAGAAGACATACTCAGGGCTTGTGTCATTGATTTTGGAGGAAGTTGGCATGATCACTTGCCTCTGGTGGAATTTACATATAATAATAGCTATCAAGCAAGCATACAAATGGCATCTTTTGAAGCTCTATATGGGATAAGTTGTCGATCTCCAATATGTTGGAATGAAATAGGGCAAAAGTAATTTTTAGGCCCCGACCTTATCAGGGATTCTACGGAGAAAATCAAGCTCATTCAAGAGAGAATGAAAATGACACAAGATAGGCAAAAGTCTTATGCCGACAATCGAAGACGTGACTTGGAGTTTCAGGTAGAAGATCATGTATATTTGAAAGTTACTCCAGGTCGTGGTATTCGAAGATTTGGCATTAAAGGAAAGCTAACTCCAAGGTTCATTGGCCCATTTGAAATTCTTGAAAGGGTTGGAGAAGTGGCTTATAGATTGGCTTTACCTCCACAATTAGCAGGAGTTCATGACGTATTTCACGTCTCCATGCTGAAGAAATATGTATACGATCCTGACCATATTATCACTTATGACAATCTGGAGATTCAGAAGGATATGACATATGAGCAAATGCCAGTAAAGATTCTGGATCGGGAAGTGCGTCAACTAAGAAATAAGGTTATCCCTATGGTCAAAATTTAATGGAAGAAAACATGGCCATACGAAGCAACATGGGAAACCGAAGCAGCCATGAGAAAACGATTTCCAGAATTATTTAACTGTAAGTACACTCTCCACAATCCATGTCTTGAATTTGGGGACCAAATTCTTCTAAGTGGGGGAGGGTGTAGTGCCCCAGAATTTTATATAAATAATTTTCTAGAATTTATAAAGGCCTAAATATATTAATAAATGAATTCTGAGCCTAATAAGTCATCATAAGGCCCAATTAGGTTGAATAATTAACCAAGCCTATTTACACATCATCTAAAAGGGTTTAAGGCCCAAAACCATTAAGTTTGGCCCATATTCTAGAAGGTTATTTAGCTTAATTAAGGATAAAAATGAATTATATAAATAATAATATGGAAAATTGAATAACATAGTTTTATGTATTTGAAACTCTATATACGTTGAATGTAACGGTCTATCGTGCGATCGTCACATGCTTGTAACACATGGGTCTACGACTGTTACACTCTGTGAATTCTGTAAGCTGAAGAGTTTGATTCATGTTGAACTCTGGGAACAATAAATGTAACGGTCTATCGTGAGACCGTCACATGCCTCTAACGCACCTGCATTAGACCGTTACATCATGTTAGTTCCGTGAAGGAAAGAACAAGTACAAAGATCAAAACTTTGGACTCTTATCCACTAGAGATCAACGTAGGAAGAGTTATAACATTACTAAGGACTCTTAGAGATCATGTTTTAACAAATTAAAGACTCTAGAATCGATCTAATCTTCAAACCCTAGCCAAAACCCTATAAATAGGACCTAGTTCTGATCTGCGCGACCCTTACTTTTGCTCGCGTGGAATCAAGGTAAGGAGTCGTAATCTCGGGTAAGTTCTTTAGAGGAATTTGTTTACAATACTTTAGACTAACTACTCTCAAAATTTCACATCTTTAAGTCAAGAGGTCGAGGCGTTAGAGCCCAAGGAAGTTGCTGAAAAGTTATAGGAAGAAGGGAACTAGGGCTCGGTGTTCAGACCATAATTGGAAGTTTAAAGCCTAGACAAGAGGTAGGTCATCTCATGAACGGTAAAAACATCTTGATTGGACTAAAAACCTCTGATTTGACTAAATTTCATGCATCATAGATCATCAATTTCATGTTTTCATAGTTCCATGCATGTCATACATCTCTTAGCCTTAAATAGAAATAAAAGAAGTTATCTTGTCTATTCATTGGAACCCATGCATATAGATAGCCTATACTTCTGACGGGATTGGAAAATGGCTCCAACAAAAAAAAGAGTTGTGAATTAGTATTTATGGTCGTGTTTTGTTAATCGGGCCACATGTTTAAGCCTAATGGATCATGTTTTATGTCTACAATAATCATGTAAGAGTCTTTTTTTTATTATTATTTTGTGACTTTTAGTCTTCCCAAGAGAGTTTTAATGAGTCTTAGGTGTTAGGTGTTAGTTGAAGTTTAATGAGTGTCTTTTGATTTTCTTTTGGAGTCTATAAATGTGTTATGTAACCTCTCTTTAACAAGCAATGATGTTGAATCCCAATTTTTGGAAACCCCACGCGAGGTGTGAAGTCTTGCTACGTTCTCTCTCCGAGAAGGAGATGGGGGTGAGAAGCCCCACGCTACCTGGGTTGTGAGAAGCAACCCCCCCCCCCTTCGCCCATCTCCCTCTCCCTCTAACTTCCTCTACAATGGCCAGCACCACCAACCGCTACCTTCCATCTCCTCCAACACCTCGCAAACAACCCCCCCCCATCCTCTCCCACACCTTCCACACCTCATGACCGCTCCCGCCATGGAGGAGATCCGACAGCTCCGGCTGCGCCGTCCGAAGCCCGGTCGACCTCACTCGATGTCCACCACCGTCGCCGTTCTGACTGCAACCACCATTGCCATCGTCACTACAGAGAACAAACAAAGAGTGCGGCCGCGTCGTCCCTGACATGGGGCGGGTGTGAAGCCTCGACCGAACTCCTCCCCATCGTCTCTTGTCACCACATCACCTTTGGTCACCTCCACCTTTGCCAATGTCCAAACCGCCATATCACACCCTTCACCCCTTGCTGCAGCCTTAATACCCATTTAATAACTCATAAACCTTCCCTTACACTCCCTTACCCTCCCCATCCATCTTACAGCAGCCCTGCAACTCCAACCTTGCCCCACGGTTGTCCCAATCAGAAAAAAAAAATGCAACAAAATCTGAAACAGAGCATCACTACCCTCCCCCACCATACACCCACGTCCCTCCTCTCTTGCCATTTTGAGATCTCAATCTATTCCTAAATCATTCCCACTCCTCCATACATTTTCCCACCCACCGGAACCCCTAAACCCCCTCACTCTGTGAAGCCCCTCGTACGTCCACATGGTAGCAACTAAAACAGAGTGCCGTTTTGCTATGTCGTCCCGTCATGGTGGGACTGTGGGAGGGATCAGTTGATCGCCCCCATCGCTATAGTAGAGTCCAGGCAGTCCACGCTCCCCCTCCCACATGCTAGTCCACAGCCCCATGCCCTCAACCCCATCCACGTAACCTTCACTCCCCCCTGCTACAAAGCTGCCCCCCCCCCTCTCCTTTGCTTCTCCTCACAAGCCCCTCTTACGTAAACCTCCCCCTCTCCTGCTCTCTCCCCTTCATACACACAAGCCCCACCTCCAACCTTGCAATCCTTCTCCCTCTCTCTACGAGGCCTAGTGCCAAGTCCCCTCTCTCCCTCTCTTACAGTTTCTTTAGCCATGGGTTTGCCAGGAGGAGCATGGTAATACACCGTGCAAAGCATTCTCTCTCATTTTGATAGCAAAACCACAAAGCAAAGAAAAAAAAAGATAAAGAGAATGAGTAGCATCGTGAGGTACCTTGGTTTGCTATGTATGTCACATGTGCATGAAAAGAAATGTAAAGGAAGCAAGTTACGTAAGTTGCATGAAAAAAAAGGAGAAAAGAAGAAATAGAATGAAAAGGAAAGTTATGAGAAATATTAGAGAAAATAAAAAGAAAAGAGAAATCTCATACTTGGAAGGTTTGTCTCACATCAAATGGTATCAGAGCAAGTCGTCCGGTTTGTCCCAACAAGTCGGGGTCCTGCAGATTCGAGAATCAAGATTCGAGGTCGAACCTTCTCCAAGTGGAGGGGTTTGACGAGATCGGAAAATCACACCAACAAAAAAAAGAGTTGTGAATTAGTATTTATGGTCGTGTTTTGTTAATCGGGCCACATGTTTAAGCCTAATGGATCATGTTTTATGTCTACAATAATCATGTAAGAATCTTTTTTTATTATTTATTTGTGTCTTTTAGTCTTCCCAAGAGAGTTATAATGAGTCTTAGGTGTTAGGTGTTAGTTGAAGTTTAATGAGTGTCTTTTGATTTTCTTTTGGAGTCTATAAATGTGTTATGTAACCTCTCTTTAAGAAGCAATGAAGTTGAATCCCAATTTTTGGAAACCCCAAGCGAGGTGTGAAGTCTTGCTATGTTCTCTCTCCGAGAAGGAGATGGAGGTGAGAAGCCCCACGCTACCTGGGTTGTGAGAAGCAACCCCCCCCCTTCGCCCATCTCCCTCTCCCTCTAACTTCCTCTATAATGGCCAGCACCACCAACCGCTACCTTCCATCTCCTCCAACACCTCGTAAACAACCCCCCCCCATCCTCTCCCACACCTTCCACACCTCATGACCGCTCCCGCCATGGAGGAGATCAGGCAGCTCCGGGTGCGCCGTCCGAAGCTCGGTCGACCTCCCTCGACGTCTACCACCGACGCCGTTCCGACTGCAACCACCATTGCCATCATCACTACAGAGAAGAAACGAAGAGTGCGGTCGCGTCATCCCTGACATGGGGCGGGTGTGAAGCCCCGACCGAACTCTTCCCCATCGTCTCCAGTCACCACATCACGTTTGGTCACCTGCACCTTTGCCAATGTCCAAACCGCCATATCACACCCTTCACCCCTTGCTGCAGCCTTAATACCCATTTAATAACTCATAAACCTTCCCCTACACTCCCTTACCCTCCCCATCCATCTTACAGCAGCCCTGCAACTCCAACCTTGCCCCACGGTTGTCCCAATCAGAAAAACAAATGCAACAAAATCTGAAACAGAGCATCACTACCCTCCCCCACCATACACCCACGTCCCTCCTCTCTTGCCATTTTGAGATCTCAATCTATTCCTAAATCATTCCCACTCCTCCATACATTTTCCCACCCACCGGAACCCCTAAACCCCCTCACTCTGTGAAGCCCCTCGTACGTCCACATGGTAGCAACTAAAACAGAGTGCCATTTTGCTATGTCGTCCCATCATGGTGGGACTGTGGGAGGGATCAATTGATCGCCCCCATCGCTATAGTAGAGTCCAGGCAGTCCACGCTCCCCCTCCCACATGCTAGTCCATAGCCCCATGCCCTCAACCCCATCCACGTAACCTTCACTCCCCCCTGCTACAAAGCTGCCCCCCCCCCTCTCCTTTGCTTCTCCTCACAAGCTCCTCTTACGTAAACCTCCCCCTCTCCTGCTCTCTCCCCTTCATACACACAAGCCCCACCTCCCACCTTGCCATCCTTCTCCCTCTCTCTACGAGGCCTAGAGCCAAGTCCCCTCTCTCCCTCTCTTACAGTTTCTTTAGCCATGGGTTTGCCAGGAGGAGCATGGTAATACACCATGCAAAGCATTCTCTCTCATTTTGATAGCAGAACCACAAAGCAAAGAAAAAAAAAGATAAAGAGAATGAGTAGCATCGTGAGGTACCTTGGTTTGCTATGTATGTCACATGTGCATGAAAAGAAATGTAAAGGAAGCAAGTTACGTAAGTTGCATGAAAAAAAAAGGAGAAAAGAAGAAATAGAATGAAAAGGAAAGTTATGAGAAATATTAGAGAAAATAAAAAGAAAAGAGAAATCTCATACTTGGAATGTTTGTCTCACATCAACTTCGTTATCATGCCTAGAATAGACATGGTATTTGATTTAGACATGATGTAATGTGATCTCTTAGGTTTCATATCATTTTCTGTCAGCAGATAATGTAACACACCATAGTAGAACCGTCACACTCAAGTAACAGCCATACGATGGACCGTCACAGTCCCTGATTGCCTATTGATTTCTCTGTTGACTCTGACGCATCTATGCAGGAGTGTTACGTTACTATAACGGCTGTTCGATAGACCGTCACACTACTGTGACGCACCACTTATAGACCGTTAGAAGCCCTGTGTTCTGTCAACCCTAGACAGAATAAGATTCGTCAATCTTACTTATTATTAAGCCTACTTGATTAGAGTTTTCACCTGATTATGTGAATTTAAGGTTATTTTAATTATTCATAATAGGGGTTGCATGATTTCAGGAACTTAATGGTATTTTAAGTTATGTTAGCTTCATAAGCCAAAATTCTATAGTCTTGTATTCTAAATCATGATTCTTTTAACTATTGTATTGTCGGAGTTTTCATCATGATTTTCACGTTGATACTTGTATCTCTCTATCAATAGAGTCATTTCTATAAGTACATGGCACATACTCCGGTATGTTGACCATTAGTTCACACTTTGCGCTATAGGAACACAATCTTGGACTTGAGGACCTCTCTATTGGATATTCCTTCCAATGGACTAGAAAACCTTGTTTCAAGGCCTCCGTAATTCTCCACGAGCCTGGGATTCCCACTAAGACACCGAGTTGGTTGTACCATTAAAACCCATTAACTAGAATGCACTATCGTGTTTTCTGATTCTAGTAATGTAACGGCCTTACATTGGACCATCAGGCTCACGTAACGGCCCATTGCATGACCGTCATATTTCTCTGGGTCTATTTTGTCTTTCTGGACTCGGATCACTGTAACGGCCCACTACTGGAGCGTCACAGGGTGTAACGGCCCAGTAGATGACCGTCACACAGCTTGTATATGTTAACCCAAGGTTTGACCAAAGGGTTGATTTTCTAAGGTTCTAGATGGACTAATGATAATCTAGAACTTATCATATTGATCAAGGAACTTAATATGATGAATGAAAAAAAAATAAAGAATGTACTGTTATGCTGCCGATTTATTTCCATAAGCATAGCATAGTCTAAGTCATTCTTGATCTCATATATTCAAGTTGAAGCGTTCATTTATTGATTTTCATTATTTGGAATTGATATATTCTTGGCCATACTTTACTGTTACATGCGTGGAAGTAGCTTAATTTATACCTGAAGATGCGATCGAGCATTGATTGTGTTCAAGGGCTCTATGCTAGTCCCCTCGGCTGATTGCCGAAAACATACTATTTTATAAACCATGGGATATGATGCTACTGGCGTCGCATTGCGCTGGGAGTACTATTTCTATAAATAAGTGAAGATCCACGACATGACATTCGTGTACATGACTTTCTTGCTTGATATTCCACAGAAATTCACGAAGCACTTGCTCATAAGCATAAGATGCTAAAGTGTTGATTATGTGGCTTGCTAGTACATTCTCGATATATTCTTGTTCATGAAAGGCCAATATCATGTTCTTGTTCTATTCTTGCTAGTTCATTCTTGTTCTCATTCCATCTTATATGATTGTCCTGTAACTTTGGTTTAATCGCGTGATCATCGCATTACATGATTTTGCCTTATTTCTCTAGAGCTCAAATGTTAATTACTTTAATAGTGCCTTCATGTTGATGCGAACATACCTACTGGGCAAGTGTGCTCATTACCTATTTCTGATCTTTTTCAGGAGATGGAAGTGGTTCGGATTCGGATTCAGATTATTCAAGTAGCGGATCCGAGAGTGATTAAAGATGAGCGAAGACTTAGGAAGTCTATAATGTCTAGATTGAGTCAATGTAATTTTCCTATTTCTTGAGTCTAGTAGAATGAAAGATGATGGAAATTGAATTAGTGGTTGTACTTGAGTTAGTAATGAAATAAAGTTGAAGTTTTGAATATATATTGTGCAATTACATTTGTGTGTGTGATTGTATTGCGCTCTGATCGTTCTTGCTTGCAAGAGGCTTACCATGTCGACTGTTTGCGCTCCCCGAGCGAGTCTTCCGCTGTAATAAAGGCTCGGGGCGTGACAGTAGGTACGACAGGTGCCAATCAGATCTGTCATGAGCCGACCCATATTGATTTGAATTCCATTCATGACATGATAGAACATGAATCTCTGAACTTCTGTAACCTCATCCCGACCGCCCACTTTGGGATAAATCAATGATGTAAACATGTGGTGCAAGACCCGTTGCAATGGAGGAAAATGATTGGCATTTAGCTTGATTAAGTTGCTCACACCGTGCACATACTCACAGTTGGTCATGACAGTAACTGTGGCTGGAACTTCACCAAAACCATATGCCCTATCTACACCCATGGCGGATACTCCTAGGGCCCGCTGAAATAAATCCGGAGTGATGTGAAGCTCCACACCCTCAACCGTGGTATATAACTGTTCATTCCTCACAACCAAATACCCGTAGAACTGCTGCACCAAATGAGGATAATATCTATTGTACCGGGTAACAAAATCCATCCAACCCTCCTGAACCTCAAATAGAGCACACAAATCCGGGAGGAGCTCATTCACCTCGTTGAAGTCGACCAAGCGAGGGTCGATAATAGGACGTGGAGGTAGAGGTGCTCGAGGCAGAGGAGGAGCCTACTGAGGTGGAGGAGCCGGGGCCTCTTGCCGTTGACGGCTAGCTTCCCCTTGGGCAGAGCGTCGAGAACTCCATCTGGGCGGCATCCCGAACTAGAAAAACCCACCGGGAAACCCTTGAACAATCGATCTCAACTCCGAGAACGTGGATGGAGCACAGGGGCACTGATAGGGCTTGTAACAACCTTTCCACAGTATGGAGGCTGAAAGGGATCTCCACAAACGCACGAACGACCATATGGATGATGTCCCAAAATGATGACGGGACGACCAAAACGTGGGCGGGTGGAGGAGGAATGGGTTGTGGAGACTTGGGTGGTGGAGATGAGGAGTGTTAGGGTTAAAGCTAGGTGGTGGAGAGTGAGTGGGAGTGAAGGAGAGAAAGAATGAAGGAAGAAAAGCCCTAATAAGAGGGGTCGGTTGCACCTTAAGTCGGGCCGGTCCGCCGCCGGTGGTCGACCGGCGCGACCTTGGCGGTCGACTGCCAGGACCAAAATCCTCATTTTTTGAAAATTTCTATTTTTTTATTTCTCCTTTTTTTTATTTTTCCTTTTTTTGTATATATGGGGGATAAGTAACCGACTGCTTGATTGGGGCCATCATCATGACATGGAAAGAATGTAGAGGCGAAGATGTGGAGACGAGAAGAAGTTCTGATTTCCCCTAGGTAGTATCGTTAGTTCCAACATCACTGAGTCCACAGATGTTTTTAACCAAGGAATATTTGGCCGTAGAAATATTTTTCAAGGAGGGCTAAATATAAATAGGTACATGCAAGCATACATAAGTGAGTGACGACACACAAGGTATTGAAAGAAAACAAAATCAATATGCATGTTTTTCTACCCGTGATGCACATGAATTTCTACAAGTGCAATTCTTATCCAAAGTGTAGACCTATGTATGTATGCTCTCACCCTTGCACATCCCAAGTTCTCTTCTTATCTTATTAAATTGATCATGGTTTAGGGGTTTGGTGAAAATGTCAGCTAGCTGATTGTGTGTGTCAATGAAGTTCAATTCAAAGACCCATTTTCCTACATGATCTCTCAGAAAGTGATGACAAATATCTATATGATTGGTCCTTAAGTGCTGAACGGGATTTTTTGACAAATTAATTGCACTAGTATTATCACACAATATTGGAACATTTTTCATTCCAACATCTAAATCAAGCAGTTGATTTTTTATCCAAAGTACTTGGGCTCCACAACTTCCGGCGGCTACATATTCAGCCTCGACCGTTGAGAGAGCTACTGAGTGTTGTTTCTTGGATGCCCATGAGACTAAGCAGCCACCAAGAAACTGATAGTACCCACTTGTACTTTTACGATCTACAATCCACCCAGCATAATTTGCATCGGTATAGGTAATTAAATCAAAAGAACTGACGATAGGGAACCACAAGCCAAAGTCTATTGTGCCAATGAGATATCTAAAGATGCATTTAACAGCTAATAAATGAGATTCTTTGGGGCATGACTGAAAACGGGCACAAAGACATACACTGAATTGAATGTCTGGGCGACATGCTGTTAGGTACAGTAGTGATCCGATCATACCTCGAAACAGTGTAGGATCTACTGTTTTACCATTTTCATCTTTATCCAACTTTGTTGTGGTAGCCATGGGAGTTGATATAGGTTTTGCTTCCGACATCCCGTATTTCTTCAGTAATTCCATCATGTACTTTGCTTGACTTATGAAAATGCCCTCAGAAGTTTGCTTCACCTGCAATCCAAGAAAGAAGTTTAACTCCCCCATTAAGCTCATCTCGAATTCTCCTTGCATAATTTCTGTAAATTCATCTCATAAGACATTGTTAGTAGCTCCAAAAATGATGTCATCCACATACACTTGAACTACTAAAATGTCCTTACCTGATTTCCTCTTGAATAGTGTTTGATCAACCTTACCTCTCTTGAAGCCATTTTCAACCAGAAATGAGGTAAGCCGTTCATACCACGCCCTCGGTGCTTGCTTTAGTCCGTACAGGGCCTTTTGGAGCTTGTATACATGTCATGGATGTTTAGAATCTTCAAAACCTGGAGGCTGCTCTACAAAAACATCCTCCTTGATATAACTGTTAAGAAATGTAGATTTTAACATCCATTTGAAATAACTTAAAGTTCAAGGAGCAAGCATATGATAATAAGATCCGGACTGCTTCAAGTCTAGCAACCGGTGCAAAAGACTCATCAAATTCAATACCCATCTCCTGGCTATACCCCTTGGCAACAAGCCGAGCCTTATTCCTAATAACCAATGCCGCATCATTTAGCTTGTTTCTGAAAACCCAACGGGTTCCAATAGTGAGATGGTTCTTAGGACGCGGCACGAGAGTCCACATCTCGTTTCTTTCAAACTAGTGCAGCTCTTCATGCATAGCTTGAATCCAGAATTCATTTTGAAGATCTTCATGAATGTCCTTGAGTTATTCTTATGAAAGTAGAGCCAACAAATCCTCCTCTTCTACCTGCCTTAGAGAGGACCTTGTTCTTACCTCATCCTCCAAATTACCTATGATGTTCACAGCTGGATGATCCTTTAGAGATGTGGAAGCGCTGGGCAAATCAGGATGCTGCACTTGTGGTTCTTGCAGTGTCTCAATTGTAGGATCTTCATCCTCCTCATTTTTGCTTAATGTTGCCTTCAATGGTTCATCCTTAGCTTTGACATTCGATGAGTTCTTAGGAGCTGCATCTGCATCCAAGGTAGAAGAAATTTGGTTTGTCAGTTTTGATTCAAATTCATCAAAAATGACATGAGGACTTTCTTCAACAACCAAAGTCCTTTTATTAAATAAACGGTAAGCTCTAGAATTGAGTGCATAACCTAGGAAGATTCCTTTGTCACTCTTTTCATCAAACTTACCCAGGTTAGACTTACCATTGTTCAAAATATAGCAAGGGCATCCAAAGGGTTTAAGATAAGAGATGTTTGGTTTCTTACCCTTGTAGAGCTCATATGGAGTTTTCATTAGAATGGGTATTACCATTGCCCTGTTGATGATGTAGTATGCTGTACTCACCGCCTCAGCCCAAAAATACTTAGGTAGGGAATTCTCACTTAGCATGGTTCGGGCCATGTCTATCAATGTTATGTTCTTCCCCTCCACTAATCCATTTTGCTGGGGCGTCCTTGGTGATGAAAAATTATGTGTGTACCCCTACTTTTCACAGAAGATGCTGAATTCATGATTTTCAAATTCACCACCATGATCACTCTGGATGGTGATGATGAGGTAACCTTTTTCATTTTGGATTTTTCTGCAAAACACTTGAAACTCCGTCAGGGCATCACTTTTATTAGCTAAAAATAACACCCATGTGAATCTTGAAAAGTCATCAACAATCACAAAGCCATAGGATTTTCCACCTAGGCTAGATGTTCTAGTAGGACCAAAAAGATCAAGATGCAAAAGATCCAAAGGCCTAGCGGATGAAACAATATTTTTATTTTTGAAAGAAATTCGTGTTTGCTTACCTTTTGTGCAAGCTTCACAGATTCTATCACTTTCAAATTTTAATTTTGGCAATCCATTCACCAAGTCATGTCTATATAACTTAGAGATTACTCCAAAACTAGCATGACCTAACCTTCGGTGCCATAACCATGTATTTTCATGATTGTTCACAACCAAGCAAAAATCATCGCACGAAATATTATCAATATCAACAGTATAGACATTGTTATTTTTTTTTCCAAGAAATTTGATCTCATTTGTGTTTTTGTTCAAGACAATGCAGTGAGTTTCATCAAAAATAACTTTAAAACCCTTATCGCACAATTGGCTTATGCTTAGTAGATTGTGATTCAGACCTTTCACCAAAAACACATCTTCAATAAGAATTTTAGAATTCTTACCAATGTTGTCAATCCCAACGATTTTACCTTTGTCTTGACCTCCAAAGACAACTGAACCTCCATCCTTGTCTTGCAGTGTAGAGAACACTTTCTTGTCCCCTGTCATATGCCTTGAACAGCCGCTATCCAAGTACCATTTGCTCCCCCTGGCTTCAAGACATATCTGTAAGAAGAAAAATTCTCATGCAATTATTTTTGGTACCCAAGCTAGTTTGGGTCCATAGGAGTTAGTCCAACTTCTTGCGGGTGTTCTTTTTATCCATGGAACATGATATTTAGGTGTGCTTTGTCTAAACCAGCAGTTGAAAATCACATGACCAAATCTACCACAATGAAAGCAATTAGCATGTGAGAAAGTTCTTTGATATCTGTGTGGTTTGGGCTGAACATGTTTGGGTTTAGAATGAGGACATGAAGCATGATTATAGTCCTTTTCATGAACAAAGGATGTGGTGATCTTATGCTCAAAAGATTTTTTGTTTTGAGGTATGTACCCCAACTCTTCCTTTTGGAAGTTGACTTTAACCCCCAATAAGTTATCCAGATTTTTTTTCCCTTTAACAAACCTAGTCAAGGTGGACTGAAGTTTAGCAACTTCTTCACCCAAAATCTCATGTCTCCTTTCGAGTTCTGAATTTGTGGATTTGAGAATTTTTTCTTCCTTTTTCAGATTTTCACACACTTTTTCAACTTCAGCCATTTTGCAAGAAATCTCTTCTTTGGTTCTTTCAATATCTGAAATAGTTTGCAGCAAGCTTTCTCTTTCTTCAGTTGCTTCAAACCATTCCTGTTCCAATTTTTCAAACTTGACAAAGATATCTTCATGTGACATTTCATCAATTTTCTTTTTAAGAGTTTTATTTTCAGATATGATTTTCTTGTATTTGGCATACAGTTTTTCATATTCAGATTCCCATTGTTCATTTGAAATAAAATCAGGGTCCGAATTTACCTCGGTTGAGTCATCCTCATGAGCCATGAGACACAAGCTCTCCACGAGCTCTTGTATCTCCTCCTCGGACGGTTCGTTCTCTTCATCGCTCCACGTAGCAACCATGGCTTTGAGCTTTCTGAAATTGTCCTTTTTGAATTTCTTCTTCAGGTCTGGGCACTCTCCCCTCATGTGCTCGGGTTTTTTGCATTCGTAGCATATGATGCTACTTGGCTTGCTCGACTCACCCTTGGTTTGAGTGGGCTTCCTTTGCCCTTTTCTGAAGTTGCCTTGGTAATTTCTTTTCTTCCTCAGAAATCTTTTTACTTGATGAGTGATCATAGCTAATTCTTCTTCTTCGTTGCTTCCGTCACTGGACTCTTCTTCTTGAGAGTCATCATCGGATTGATGAGCTCTCAATCCAATTACTTTCTTCTTCTTGATATCTTCCTCAGCTGTCCTCTTCACATTTATCTCATAAGTCATGAGTGACCCTATGAGTTCATCGAGGGTAAGTGTGGACAGATTCTTGGAGTCTTCAATAACGGTGGCTTTGGTGTGCCACGCAGGAGAGAGGGATCTTAGCACTTTTCTTACGAGCTCAGAATTTGTGTAATCTTTCCCAAGACTTTTGAGACCATTCGTGATCTCAGTTAGCCTTACGAACATCTCTGAAATTGTCTCTTCAGGCTTCATCTTGAAAAGCTCATAGTCTCGAACCAGAAGGTTGGCCTTGGTCTCCTTGACCTCGGATGTCCCTTCATATATGAGCCGTAGTTTGTCCCACATTTCTTTAGCTGAGCTGCACATGGAGACACGAGAGAATTTGTTAGGGTGTATCGCACATTGCATAATATTCATAGCATTGAAATTGACAGTGCATTTCTTAATTTCCTCAGGGTATCCATTTTTCTTCATCATTCCCAAGTTTGTAAGGACCCATATCCACAACTCTCCAAACTTCGTACTCTTGAACCCTCAAGAAAACATGCATTCTATTTTTCCAGTATGAGTAGTTTGAGCCGTTAAAGAACGGAGGACGGTTGATGGAGTGACCCTCAGGCATCATACCCTTGTTTGCCATTGATCCGGATCTCACTCTAGATCGCTAGATCTGTGAAAGATAGAGTCTTAGCTCTGATACCAATTGAAGTCCCGCAATCAATGGCACCCAAGAGGGGGGTTAATTGGGTGATAACAAAATTTTAATCGAACTATACATAATTTTAGGATAATGTGAGGACACAAAGAACCAAGAGCAAGAAAAACTAGATCTATCAAAATTAATCACTACAATAACCCTTGGTACTAGGCGGAGTTAACAAATCCGTAGATTCACTCACGCAAACTGTTATCTTTTCGGTAAGAATAACCTTGTCAGTCCGAGTCCAGCTTTTGATATACCGAAGGATCTATTTGAAAGAAATCACATAATCTAGATCTACAAGCATGCAAGAAGGGGGATAGGAGATAAGGAACAAACCATAAAGAGACAGCGATTTTAAGGTGGTTCGGATGCCACAATGGTAACCTACGTCCACCCCTCACCAACAGTGAGGATCCACACACTATCTTGTAAAGTGTTACAAGATCAGACACACACACACATACACTGGGAAAGAGAGCTCTCGCGAAGGTGTAAGAACACCTTTGCACACACAAAACTACAATGGATTAAACACACACACACGGATATAGGAAGATCCACACACACTAAAATGTTTAAAGAATACAAGAACCACAAATGAAGCTCAAGAGAAAATATGAAATTAGAACACAAGAGAGGAATCTTGATTTGCTCCCCCTTAGTGGATGACGAATGCTTTAGATGCAGCTTGATTCCTTGGATTGATCTTCACTTGAATGGATGAAGAAGGATGAAGAACTCTTCTCGGAGCACTGTTCATGTCTATAGTGCTAGCTCCCTTCTCTTCCTCTTTGGTAGCCTCCTTGATCCACCTTGAGCATTAGGGTTTTCTTAACCCTCTTGTATAAGTTTTATAGATTTTGAATGGTTCATGGACTCCCCCAGACTAGATCCATAATTTCTGGAGGGTTTGGGTGCTTAGGGATTAAACAATACCAAGTGGAAGGGCTTCCCTCGAAGTGACAAAAAGTCAACAATATTGGGCAGCTCGGGGCTGGCGGTCGACCGCCATTGAGAAACCTGTAGGAGGCCGGTCCCTGGGAATTCCGGTCGATCGGGATTGGAGGGGCGGTCGACCGCCACTGTGACAGACTGTAGAAAGTTGCATTCTGTTATTTCAGGTCGACCGGAGTCATGCTGGAGGTCGACCGGACTTTCAACAACCTGAAAAATGAAGAGTTTAGCCCAGAGAATCATATCCACAAGATCAAGGCATGAATTGAACGTATGTTTATAGGTTATTTCAAGTTCATTTGAGTTCTTAGGAATCCATTTGGAATGCTAAAACCTTAAGCAAAAATATGAAGAAATCCGACCTTCAAAGCTTATGAAAATCACTTAGGTTATTAGTTCCAAGCATGTGAGCAACCATATGTCCTTGGTTTTGTTATCATCAAAAACACCGAGATATATACAACAAGGCCACATGGCAGCATCCCAATTTAACTGCTTTCTACGTGTCACGATCCTGGCACCTCCTCCATTCGGGGATCACGTGCCATTCGTAACCTCCACGAAAAAGCACCTGCCAAGGCATCAGACATAAAGTCATCTTCAGATAGTTACACAAGATGTAAAGAGATTGCACGGAGTAGATATTCTGACTGAACTGAAATGCACATACTCAATATGGCAGTCACACACACATGCACAGATTCAACATTTATGCACAAGCAGATGCACAGACTTGATTTCAACACAAGGCCTACGGATGCACTGACTCTGTATTTGCAATGTGCAAGTATTGCACAGACATGATCAACCCGTGAGTGGCCTTACTTAGACTACGACAGTGCGAAGATGAGAGATGCACAGACTTAACAATGCAGTTATGCACTGACCTGAGATAGTTGTGATATGCAAGTAGATGATACTAGCAATGACCCTAGTACGTACAAGGGCAGCTTGCACCGACCTCAGTCATGCACAAGGTACAACTAGCACCGACCCTGATGTGCATGCAGCAGCATTCTTTGCACCGAGCCATTTCAATACTAGGAACAAAGATTACATCGACCGTTACTTCCTATATGCACTTACCTTAACATATGCTATGCATTGACCTAAGTGCATTACAAATTAGTGATATGCACGGACCTTGTGACAAGCATGCACTGACTTCCATCTGCCAAGCAAGTGTGCACGGACTCGAAAGCACATTCCTATATGCATGTGAACAGGGAAATGCATAGACCTTCTTTGAGCATGAATTATGCACTGACATTATGTGTTCATATGGCAAGATGTGTGCAGACCGCTATATGCAACATGTGTGAGCATGCACCGACTTTATGAATGGTCTGGTGAAAAACTGCACTGACTCAATATGCGTAAGACAAAAACTGCACCAACTGTGAAAAGCACGAGAGACAGAATATGCACCGAGGTTGATCATGTGTGAGAGACGCTAAATGAGATGCACACATGCACAGACTCCAGGCCACCAAAAGACGCAAACAGAGACGCTAAGACTTAGACTCATGAGACACTGGGTGTGCTAAGACGTGATAGAGGCGCAGCCAGAGACACAAAAGCAAATGAGACGCAATGCAACGTGCTCAGACAAAACATTACACAGACCTTGTTTGTGCTCCCTTAGACATAGCATGAGATGCAAACCGAGACACATCACATGCACTGAGACACAAATGCATCGTCCTTAGATAGATTAGCACCGACCTCTACAGTGGTGTGCACGGACTGAGATTGCACAGACCTGCTATACATGCACGGACCGTATGCAAAACGTGCAAGACATGCAGTGACCTATACTCGGTGCAAAACATGCATTGAACTTAAGTGCTCACACAATGTATCCTGATCATCACATCTTAAACCATGCAGTCTCAAGTGGTGACTCATAATGTTGCTATCATTAAAATCACAGGCTATCATCAAAATCACAGGGACACATCAATCTCCCCCTTTTTGATGATGGCAACACTATGAGTCACACTATTATCCCCCTTTGACGTCATCAAAAAAGAGGATAGTTTGCAAGAGAACTTTTCTGGTGCATGAGATGAATGATTGAAAGACTTCCCCTTTGACAGAGACATGAAGACCTATAAGAGCACAAGCTCCTCTTGGATAAAGGAGTGGAATCAACAATCACTGGGACAGATAAACAGACAAGCACAATGCCTCCCCCATTAAGAAGCAAAAAATACAGTCAAAGGTAGAGTGAGAGGACAACAAACAGAACAAAGGATCTTTTAGGAGCCATTCAGTAGAAATGATGAGCAGTTTTGAGTAAAGATCAGAAACAGATGTGCAGGATGATGAAGTTGTCAAAGTGTAACTGATCAGAGGAGTTTTATAGCAGGTACCACTGTTATAAATCTAAGTGAAAAAAGACTCTCCTGTCATAAGGGGTTCTGAATTAGACTGCATGACAAAACTAGTTTAAGCAAGATGTATACCAAATTTGACAATCAAATTCAATACTCATATCCGAAACAAAGTTTTAATGAAGGAAAAGCAATTATTCATGTAACACTCCACTTTAATCATCTTCCATCTTACTCAAATAAACTCAATGACTCCTTTGAGAGTTACACATTGTAGTATTGAAATTAAGCATTTTTAATGGTATTTGAAGTTAACTATTTTGGCAGGAATTTTTTGATATCCATTTTTTTTATTTTATTTTTGAGCTTCACTTTATTTTTCCTAAGCAATCTTGGTTGATCAACACCTTTTTACATGAAGCAAAACACGTCTTAGGTGAAATGACCCGTTACTCAGTGTGATAACCGCATTGACTCTCAAAAAAGAGAACAGAGTTAGCAATAGAAGTGTCTTTTTACATGAGGGGACACCTTGATTAGAGGCCGAAATCTCTAGTTACTCAACACAATCATGCCATTGCTCTGTCATATTTTTACAAAAAAATTTATCACAGAGTTAACAGTGGTACTTCATGACATGGGTTTACTTCATTTCTTTGATGGAGAACCCAATTTCTCAGTGACCATTGACATTGCTCTAACATTTGTTTATCTCTTTAGTTAACTTCATGTAGATTTAATGTTTAAGAACAATACTAACAACATGTATCTCAGCCAAAGAAACCTTGATTTTAGATTTTCGGATTTCAGATGATTTCACATAGAGATTACATGATCCGGTTGGTTAAAATTTACTAAAACTTGTGGTTCGGATACTTTCAAGTTTTCAAATACAAATCTAAGAATACATCAAACTTATACCAGTCCAGATCAGTAGTTATTCTTAAACCTGTATGATAGGAGTTTCTTTGATGTATTCGGATTCATAAACAAGGTACAGCTATTCAAGTAATCATCAAGATCAGTTAAATAAGTGACATTAAACCACTATCATCAGTAGTAACAATGAAGAGTTTCGAGAATTTTTGATCTGAAGGGATTTGAGAAGATTTTCAATAAGTGCATCAATGAGGTGGACAAATGATAAGAGTTCGTTAAGATTCACAACAGGCAATCAGCACTATCTTAAGCATCAATAGAGAGAACAGCAAACAGTGATCCCAGATATACCAGAAAATGGGTCCAAAGAATTTATGAAGGCAGCTGAAATTGACTGGAGTCAAATAGATGTGAGTCACTAGCATGAGAGGTGAGATAAAACACCAAGCTAGCTAGGCAGAGAAATTCCAGTCATTAGGAGATTGATGAATTCAATATGCTCCCCCTGCCTATATGCATTGAACCAATCTTTTTGAAATATTTTGAAAATAATGAAATGCTATGCAATTTACTGCATGTATGCAAATGCATTAACCACTCATGAATGACATGAAAATCATGCAGGGAAGTAGCCTAACAAATATGTATGATACATAAGAAATGCTTTGACAAACTCCCCCTGATTTTATGTAAGGTTCTACAACTTATATGTGCATGACAGTTTATGCATGTACTCCCCCTGACTAAACGCAATGTCCTAGGTTTCATAATGCAACATGTGAAATATCATCATGCAGGGAGTTTGACCAATATGCATCATGACATCGATGTGTAATGCCTTCAGCAACCGAAATCTTTATGATATGCAAGCATCTAGAGCACACAGATTCAGAAAACAGAATTTAAGCAAAGTTTTCATAACTAACATGTACAGCGCAGTCATGGGGTTTTCATTCTTGAGTGCCTTGGTTTATTGACCCCCTTTATTCCACTCCAAAGCACACCTGCAATAATTGGATTATTTTGATCCAGCAGGAACCCAAGTAGCCTTGGGTCCTGTTTTACCCCCAACAGGTGTTCTAAATAGTCTCTTAGCTAGATGATCATCAAATTCCATTAGAGAGCAGTCATCCATAAAATGTCCAAATTTTCCACAGTATTTACATGAAACAACAGAATTTTTGATCTTATTATGCATATTAGTATGAACATGAAACCTATGTGCATGAGCATGAAATTTTCTGTTGTTAACATGAACAGTTTGTCTCTTGTTTTCGGTTAACCAACAGTTTGCAGATTTATGACCTGGCTTTCCACAGTTGAAACATGAAAAGTTCATTCTTATGAAGCTCCTATCAAATGCATGTCCTTTTACAGTGAATTTAGCGAATTTGGACTTAACTGTATTTCCCTGAGCATGCCAACAGTCCTTGACTATATGGCCATGCTTTCCACATTCGAAGCACTTGATGTGCTTTCCTCTAGACCCAGCATTATTCCTATGAGATACTGACCAGCATTCAATAGCCTTGTGACCAAGCTTGTTACAATTGAAGCATATGATATGCTGGTTTGAGGCATGTTTGTTTTTATAAAAGTCATGATGAGTTGCATAGAATTTAGCATGCATCCTATTATCTTGTTCCATGACAAAGCATTCATTCATGAGGTGACCATGCCTACCATAGTAAGGACAATAATCATTCTTTTCATGTGCATGCGAGTGAGTAACAGGCTTATGAACATCATGCACTAATCCATCAGATCCATAGAGCTAGCAGAGTTAACAGCATAAGCAAGGACAACCTTGACTTTATTCAGGTAAGCATCCTTTTTCAGTTGTTTGCTCATTTTCAAGGCATTTATTTATTTTTCAGTTTTCTGAGCCTTAAATTGGAATAGTGATGATGAAGGTATTTTCAGGTTTTTATTTTGTTTTGGGGATTGACTTGTAGTACCAGCTACATCAGAGCTTTGCACAAAAGTGGTGTATAGCTGGTTTCTAGTAATTTCCTTAACATCAGAACTGTAACTTATCCCCTTTCTTGAATTATCATCCTCACCTTTTATGACAACTTTCATTTTTCCTTCATTTTTAGCAGACTTAGGTGCTGAGTTTTCCAGATCATGAATTTTATTTTCCAAAGAGGCAATGTGGATTTCATAACTAGTAATCTATAGTTCACTGCAGTTAACACATTCACTTAGTACTTTATTTGCAGTTTTATATTTATAAATTTCTTGTTCCAGATTGCTCAAATGTTTAGATTCTTCGTTGCAAGCAGTTTTTCTTTTTTCTAAGGTGAGAAGTTTCTCGGACATACCAGTGTTTAATCGTTTTAATTTTTTAATTTCAGCTTTCAAATCAATGTTTTCCTCCTCAAGTCTTTCTACTTGAATTTTCTTATTTGCAGATATTTCTCTCTCGATAGCCAGAAGCCTCTCTGAGATAACAGTATTTAGGACCATGAGTTTCTTGTTTTGTTCTTTCAGTTCTTTGTTCTCTTTGATCAGCTTCTCAATTTCTTCACTACTGGATCCAGAATCGAGTCTTTCAATTAGTTCCTCCTCTCTTTGTTCGACTTTAATTTTCTCATTCAATAGATCTTTGTTTTCTTCTATGAGAGAAGCAATCACCTTCATCAACCATTCATTTTCACTGTAGAGTTCTTCATTACGTTCTTTGAAAAATGAGCATTTGTTGCAATCTGACTCTACAGAAGAAATATGTGAAGCTTCCTTTTTGAATTCGTTTATTCTGGCAGCAAGGTTTTCATTATTCTTTTGAAATTCAGCGTTCTCAAGTTTCAATTTGTCAATTTCAGAATTAATCCTATTCAACTCTTGCAGCTCCAATAGATGTTCATCATTTTTAATATTCAACTGATCTTCCAATTTAGATATCTTGTTTAAGCATTCTTGATTCTCATTTTTCAAGGACGAAATCTGCTCCTTGCTGTTATGAACATCTACCATGCACATATCATAAGACTTCTTCAAAGTAGGACAAACTTCACAAGAGAATTCAGACTTACTTTGTTCGATCTTTTTCTTCAATCCTTTATTTTTAGATTTCATTTTCTTAGACACTTTTAATAATTCTTCATACATCACAACCAATTCATCAAACGAAGATTCTTCTGATCTGGAGCTTACCTGAGAAGTCGCATCATCATCATTCTCTCTCCGATTGGCCACCAAGCATTTATCCTCTTGCTCCCAGTTTGCAGCAGTGATTCTATCCAAAATTTCTTTTTCCAGACTCACACCTGAGAACAAATGGAAATTTTTCAGCATTCACTGCATCTCTCAAAATTTTAAGAAGAGTGACATTATCATGGTTCTTTGATCTGTCCTCATTCTACCACTTAGTCTGATTTCAAGGCAAATCATGTGGGCCTTTTGATACAAGATTCCATAGATTTGGATCAATGGAATTTAGGTGAACACATAGGCCGCCTAGCCAGTTAATGAAGTTAGACCCATTGTAAACAGAAGGAAGATCCATGGATGCAGATCAATAAGAGATTTCGAAACAGAATGCAAAGGATAGTGATGCACTGATAATAGAATCGTACAGCCAATAAAGCACGGGATACAGCAGGATCCTCTGCAGATCGTTGGATCTAGATGCACAGAGACCCGCTCTGATATCAACTGTACGGTGCAAGGCCCGGATTCAGAGGGGGGGTGAATGAATCCCTCTTAAAAATGCCCAATTAAAACCAGTAACTAGACACGAATGCGGAATTAAGACTAGTTAAGCTATACAAGATAAGGAGGACAATGATTCTCTTGATCAAATAGTTGAGCTGCAAGAGTGTAGACTCTTAAGCAAACTTACGCTATTAATTGAACCCAATCAAGCAAACGAATGCAACTAGACGCTCAGATGACTTGAGAGAATTTGACACTCTCCAAAACCAATATCAAATAAATAAGATGAAAATAAATTCATCGCTAGACAAATGATTCAGATCAAACCTAAGCATACATCTAGAAGATCAGAATAGACACTAAAACCACGATGGACAAGAAGGTTTTTAGGTGGTTCGGTCCTCCAGACCTACGTCCACCCCACACTCAACCCGAGTGTGGATTCCTGCTGACTCACAGCTTGAATGGCTGGGCCTCACAGCTTCCCTACAAACCGCTGAGCATCACACCTTACTTCCGCTGGGCAATACAGCTTAGCCATCCGCTGCCTAACAGCTTGACCCGCTGGGCAATACAGCTTAGCTGACCAAAGCAATCCTCCTCTGCAACCGCTGAGCAACACAGCTTGCTCTGCTGACTAACAACTTCAAATAAGGTTCAAAAGAAAACAAAAGATAAGAAAACACAGCAATTGAAAGCTGTAAACGATAGTAGCACAAATGTGGCTCCCATGGAGCTGACTGGATTAGATTTGATCCAGATTCCAGTAGGGACAAATCTTCTGATGAAGCTTCTCTTCTTCTCCTCAAACTCTCTATCTCTCTCTCTATCTTTCTTTCTCTTCTACTGCCTCTCTTTCCGGTCTCGAACTCACAAACTCTCTTCTTTCTCTTCTTTTCTCTCTTAGGTTGGATCTTCCTGGCTCTTTTTTCTCTCTATGCTTCAGTTCTTCTTCTGCTACCAAAAGCTTTTTCGATCTTCCAGCCACTTCCTCTGAACGAGGAATCTTTTATTTATATCCTTGCAGCAGAGAGTATGGCGCGTGCTCTCCACGTTTCCCGCCCAAATGCCTGATCCAGATCTGTCATTCTTAGGCCACGTGGCAGCATCCCAATTTAACTACTTTCTACATGTCACGATCTTGGCACCTCCTCCATTATGGGATCACGTGACATTTGTAACCTCCACGAAAAAGCACCTGCCAAGGCATCAGACATAAAGTCATCTTCAGACAGTTATACAAGATGTAGAGAGATTGCACGGAGTAGATATTCTGACAGAACTGAAATGCACAGACTCAATATTACATTCACACACACATGCACAGATTCAACATTTATGCACAAGCAGATGCACAGACTTGATTTCAACACAAGGCCTACGGATGCACTGACTCTGTATATGCAATGTGCAAGTCTTGCACAGACCTGATCAACCCGTGAGTGGCCTTGCTTAGACTACGACAGTGGGAAGATGAGAGATGCACAGACTTAACAATGCAGATATGCACTGACCTGAGATAGTTGTGATATGCAAGTAGATGATACTAGCAACGACCCTAGTACGTACAAGGTGCAGCTTGCACCGACCTCAGTCATGCACAAGGTGCAACTAGCACCGACCATGATATGCATGCAGCAGCATTCTTTGCACCGAGCCATTTCAATACTAGGAACAAAGATTACACCGACTGTTACTTCCTATATGCACTTACCTTAACATATGATGTGCATTGACCTAAGTGCATTGCAAATTAGTGATATGCATGGACCTTGTGACAAGCATGCACCGACTTCCATCTGCCAAGCAAGTGTGCACGGACTCGAAAGCACATTTCTATATGCATGTGAACAGGGAAATGCATAGACCTTGTTTGAGCATGAATTATGCATGAATTATGCACTGACATTATGTGTTCATATGGCAAGATGTGTTCAGACCTCTATATGCAACATGTGTGAGCATGCACCGACTTTATGAATGGTCAGGTGAAAAATTGCACCGACTCAATATGCGTAAGACAAAAACTGCACCGAATGTGAAAAGCACGAGAGATAGAATATGCACCGAGGTTGATCATGTGTGAGAGACGCTAAATGAGACACACACATGCACCGACTCCAGGCCACCAAAAGATGCAAACAGAGATGCTAAGACTTAGACGCATGAGACACTGGGTGTGCTAAGACGTGATAGAGGCGCAGCCAGAGACACAAAAGCAAATGAGACACAATGCAACGTGCTCAGACAAAACATTACCCAGACCTTGTTTGTGCTCCCTTGGACATAGCATGAGACACAAACTGAGACACATCACATGCACTGAGACACAAATGCATCGTCCTTAGATAGATTAGCACCGACCTCTACAGTGGTGTGCACGGACTGAGATTGCACAGACCTACTATACATGCACGGACCATATGCAAAATGTGCAAGACATGCATTGACCTATACTCGGTGCAAAACATGCATTGAACTTAAGTGCTCACACAATGTATCATGATCATCACATCTTAAACCATGCAGACTCAATTGGTGACTCATAATGTTGCTATCATCAAAATCACAGGGGCACAACACCTCCGTCGGTAGTGTTAAAATTGGTGCAGTAGTGAGGTGATCCTTAAGAGTTAGGAAACTCTCCTCGCAGTCCTTCGACCACATAAAATGATTTTCTTTTCTTGTAAGTCTAGTCAAAGTAATCGCGATCTTGGAGAAATCCTTAATAAATTTTCTATAATAACCAGCCAGGCCCAGAAAAGTTCTAACTTCTGACACGGTCATTGGTCGGCTCCAATTTTTGACAGCTTCCACTTTAGAAGGATCCACAGCGATACCTTTCTTTGAAATGATGTGGCCAAGGAAAGAGACCTCCTTGAGCCAGAACTCACACTTACTAAGCTTTGCATAGAGTTTATGTTCTCTCAGTGTCTACAAGGCTATCCTTAAGTGTTTCTCATGTTCTTCCTTGGTCTTGGAATATATGAGAATGTCATCAATGAATACGACCACAAATTGGTCGAGATAAGGCCTGAAGACGTTATTCATAAGTTGCATGAATGCAGCCGGGGCATTAGTTAACCCAAATGGCATTACCAAAAATTCATAGTGGCCATAACGGTTCCGGAAAGCAGTCTTGTATATGTCTTCATCCTTGATCTTGAGTTGATGATAGCTTGACCTGAGGTCTATTTTGGAAAAATACTCTGCTCCTGAAATCTGATCAAAGAGCTCATCGATACGCGGCAACGGATACTTGTTCTTGATAGTAAGTTGATTCAGTCGCCTGTAATCGATACATATCCTGAGAGATCCATCCTTCGTCTTGACAAAAAGAATCGGCGCATCCCAAGGGGATGTGCTGGGTCGAATAAAACCCTTGTCCAGCAACTCCTGAAGTTGTCTCTTTAATTCCTTGAGTTCGGTGGGGGACATCCTGTAGGGAGCTATTGAAACAGGTGCTGCTGCAGGAATAAGTTCAATGGAGAAATTTACTTCCCTTTCGGGCAGTAAACCGGGTAAATCTGATGGAAATACATCCAAAAAATCATTGACAATCGGGATATCTTCTAAGATGATCTCCTTGGATTCAGTGAGGATAACGGAAGCAAGAAAAGCTGCACATCCTTGCGAAATTAATTTGCAAGCGTGCAGAGATGAAATAAGGGCAGGACGCTTCCTATATTTGACACCAAGGAAGGAAAACCTTGGAAGACCAGGTTTCCGAAAAGAGATAATCCTGTTGTGGCAATTAATGTAAGCACCATGGTCTACAAGCCAATCTACACCTAGAATAGCATCGTAGCCCTCCATATCAAGGCATACGAGATTTGCAGGAAGATTTTGTCCTTCTACCCTTACCTCACTATTTGGATAATAGTTGGTGAGTTTGGTTCCGAGGCCTAAAGGCGTAGTAATAGCAAGGTCCAAAGGTAAGGGAACTGATGAAATAGGCAAAGTTTTTGCGAAGGAAGTAGATATAAAAGAATGAGAAGCACCAGTATCGAATAGTACAAAAGCAGGATGCGAACAAATGTGAATAGTACCTTCCATAAGTCCATCATCCCTAGGTGCTTCATCATCATTCATGACGGCATTAAGACGAGCCTGCCGTTGACGTCCACTCCAGAAGATAGCTCCTTCATAAGGGGGCAATCCGGCATACGGTGCTCCCTACTGCCACAACGGAGATAAGCGCCAAGGCGCTTCCAGCATTCTTCTGCCGAATGACCAAACTTCTCACAGAAAGTACAAGCCGTAGTGACCTGCTTGTCTTCTTCCTTGACTTTCTTGTTCTTGGGGTAGCCACTACCATTCCCATTCCGGGATCTTTTCTTGCTGTCACGGGATTTGTAGGGTTCCGTGATGCTGGACTTCTTCTTCTTATCATGTCGATCAGACCTTCGGCTCGGCTCCTCTCCCTTTCCTTTTAATTTCTCGACCTTCTCTGAGGTCCTCTTGCATAGATGCGCCCGCTGGACCATCTCCATATAAGTACGGACATTCTGAGTCTCCAGTTACTGAATATATCTAGGCCTTCATCCATCCATAAATCGATTAGCCTTTAACAGATCGGTGCTTATTAAGTGAGGAGCATGCGGCGCCAGCCTGGAAAATTGAAGTTCATATTCGCCACTGACATCATGCCCTGGGGAAGAGAAGCAAATTCCATAGTCTTTCCCTCTTTGATGTGCTCAGAAAAGTACTTGGCTCGAAAGAGCATAAGGAAGCCTTCCCATGTGTGTGGTGCATCGGCTGGGGGTGTGGGAACGGACTTCCACCACGTACGGGCATCTTTATTCAATTAAAAGGTAGCAAGGCGAACCTTTTCTTGATCCGCACATTGCATAACCTCAAATATGCGATTCACTTCATCTATCTAGTTTTCAGCTTCATTTGAATTTGAGGAACCAGAAAATCTCAGAGGGTTTAAGCTCCGAAAATTACGATGTAGGTCTCGAGCTCTCGCTCCTGCGCCAGCTTGCGCCATGGTTTGTAGTGCTTGTGTCAAACTAACGACGGACTCTTGTATACCGTTCCAGTCTACGCGATGAGCCATTGCAAATAAGAATAAGGTACCTGAGATAATAACAAGTTGTTAATTCTCATGGAAATTTTGAAAGGGATTAATCTAGAGCTAATTCATTATCTTATCCCGGGCTCTACCCAATTCTCGCATAGGTGGGGAATTTCTTTCCTAATTTTTATAGGTGTGGGTTCTTAACCTTGGACTTAGCCTATGACATGACTTTTTTCTAGGACATACTTAAGCCTAGGCTCTGATACCAACTTAACTGTCATGCCCCGAACTTTTATTACAGTGAGAGATAATCTCGGGAATCGTGAACAGTCGACATGGTAAGCCTCTTGCAAGCAAGAATAATCAGAGCGCAATAACAATCACACATAAAATGCAATTGCATAATAAGTTACTCAAACCTTCACTTTTATTAATAAAGAGAATAACTCAAATACATCAACTAGTCAACCCTTTCGATTCTATTTGACTCAATAAAAAGGAAGATTACATGGACTCGATCTAGACATTATCGACTCCTAAGTCTTCACTCTCAATTTCATGTGACTTTCATTCGCTCTTGAACCCATCAATTGAATAACTCGAATCCGAATCCGAACTACTTGCATCTCCTGAAAAGATTACAAATAGGTAATGAGCACACTTGTCTAGTAGGTATCTTCGCATCAACATGATTAGCAATGTTAAAGTGATTAACATTTTTGCTCTAAAGAATAAGGTAAAATCATGCGAAATACGGTAAATCACGTGAATAAAACAAGTAACAAGATACGATCAAGTTAAGATATGATTGAGCGAACATGATCAAGCAAGAATGAAATTATGGACTTTCACGAACAAGAATGTACTAGAATGTCATGTAACAAGCAAGAATGTACTTCTTCACTTAGTAACAAGTACTTCATGAATTTCTGTGGATTACCACTTAGTGGATGAATCCGTGGATACCCGTGGATATTTCACTTATTTATAAAGAAAGTACTCCCAGCGCAATGCGACGCCAGTAGCATCATACCCCATGGTTTATAATAGTATGTTTCCGATAATCAGCCGAGAGGACTAGCATAGAGCGCTTGAACATAATCAGTGCTCGATCCGCATCTTCAAGTATAAATCAAGTTACTTCCACGCATGTAAATAATGTGGTCAAGAATGTATAATTTCAATGATATATTCATGATAAAGTAACCAAAAATACGAACGCTTGTACAAGGAAATAAGGAATTTCAATAACTACTTTAGTGACTAGGTTATGCCATGGAAATAAATCGACAGCATAATAGTATGTTCTTTATCTTTTCATAAGTTATCTTAGACATCTTTGAATAAGGTCACAAGTCCTAGACTCATTAGTCCATCTATGATCATAGGAATATTAACCCCTTTGGGTCAAAACTCAAGAAATTTAGCGGTCTATAACTGGGCCGTCACACGAATATAGCGGTCTAGTTCTGGACCGTTAAGTACAAAACTGTTCGATATTTAAAAGCAGGCTCTCTAGAGTCTTTGGCGATCAAAGGTAGATCCGTCAAGGACCCTTTAGCGGTCTATATAAGGCGCGCTAGAAGACTATGGCGGTCAATTATTGGGCCACTAAGATCTAGAAATACAAAACATCGGTAGTGCTTTCTAGACAAATGGGCTTTAATGGTACAACCAACTCGGCGTCCTAGTGGGAATCTCAGGCTCGCGGAGAATTACGGAGGCCTTGAAACAAGATTTTCTAATCCATTGAAAGGAATATCCAAAGGAGAGGTACTCATGTCCAAGATTGTGTTCCTATAGTGCAAAGTGTGTAACTAATGGTCATATACCAGAATATATGCCATGAACTTATAGAAATGACTCTGAGATAAGAATAGAATGTGTACAGTGAAAAATCAGTGTTAAATCTCATCAATATAAGCATTCAAACCATAATTTAATACAAAATTATATGGTTTTTGGCACAAAATACCTTATGCTTAAAATAATCCTAAGTACCATAAAGAAACATGAACTCATTGTTTATGAATCAGGAATTAAAACTCAGAATAATAAATACCATAAAAATATGTTAGTATATAGTTAACTAGGCTTAATTATAAGTTATATGGTTGTTCTTAAATCTATCTCGGGTTGACAGAAAATAGCATAGTGGCGGTCTATCATAGAGCCGTTATAGGAAGCTGGCGATTTATCGTAAGGCCGCCACAGTTTCTTTAACGGTTTATTTACGGTCCGTCAGAGGTTTCATAAGAATCGAGATTACAAAGTGTCTAGCAGTTCATCGTAAGGCCGCTACAGAGAGATGGCAGTCAAATTCTAAGCCGCTAGAGCACAGCAGATAATAACTTAATAAGATGGTTCTATGGTTTTTAACTTACATCATGTCTGAAAATCATATATAAACTTTCCCTATCAGGATAAAACGAAGGTTAAGCTAACAATATGCATGGGTTTCTATGAATTTAAAAGAAAGTTCCTTTTTAACTTAGTTAGGGCTAAGAATATGCATGCATATATACTAGATGCATAAAACATGAAATTCACGACCTATAAAGCATAAATTCAAGTGCAATATGAGGGTTTTTATCCCTAGATTGATGTTTTAGCCATTCATGAAATGACCTGCCTCCGCTAAAGCCTTTAAACTACGAATTTGATGCTGGATGCTACCCTTAGTCCCTTGCACTTCTTGTGACAAATCAGCAACTTCAAGCTATTCTAACTCCTTACTCTCTTGACCTATGGACGTGAAATTTGGAGGGTAAGAAGTAGATACTAAGGGGAATGAAAAGTTCTAAAAGGCACTTAGGCTAAATACCTTGATTTGGTTCTCTAATTCTTTGATCTTCACCGGACTTTTGTACAGTTTCTTAGGTCGCTAAGGTGGAACCAGCAACTTTGCAGGCTTCTATCTCCTTGTGTGCTTGATCTCCTAGCATGAAATTTTGGGAGATGTTAGTCCTATATATTATCAATAAAAACTTTTAAAGAACCTACCTGAAATAATGTCGTGTTACCTTGATTCCACGCTAGTCAATGTAAGGGTCGCGCTGGTCAAAACTAGGTCCTATTTATAGGGTTTTGCTAGGGTTTGAGGATTAGATCGATTCTAGAGTCCTTGTTAAACCTTAGATCGACTTCTGGGAGTCTTAAACATGATTACTAGTTCTTCCATCTCAATCCCTAAAGGATAGACTAGTAAAAATCTCATCTTTTTGCTCTTTCTTCAATTCACGGAACTGACAGGAAATAGCAGTCGAGGCTTGGGCCGTCAAATGAGTTGTAGCGATTTTACGATAGGCCGCTATCCTGTAGGCGATTTTACGATGCCTACAGAAACTATAACAGGACAACTTACTCATTATCCCCCGAGGCACAAGCATCAATGAATTCATTCACAATCATGTTATCCGTCGGCTTCAGTCGGCCTTTGCAGATCCAATAAGTACTCTGTATGAGCTATCTGTAAGGATCGGCTTCATCTCCCTTCTACATTTATGCCAATATACCAATCTTAGATTCTATACTATAAGAAGTAGGAACAACGCAGACTCACCTTCTTCTTTCCCCGTCCTGTTTTCTTTGCAGGTGCCCGCCATTTCCTCACGGGCTTCTCATCCCGTTGATGAAGGGACTGAGAAAAGACACCTTAACGATGGTCACCATGCCCATTGGTCACCTCCATCTGAGCTTGGATATCACCTTGCACATCCTCTTCCGGGGCTGCCTTAGATGGCACAGTATCATCCATACTTTGTTGAAGGGGCTATGGAGGTGGGACATCGGCGACAATGTCCATTTCAGAGGTTTGACATATAGTTTTCTCAACATTTTCAGCCCCTTGCACTTCCTTGACAGGGGCTGTCGGAGGTGGCATGACATCATCCGTCACCTGTTCGACGGGCCTAGGAGGTGCTGCATCAGCGGCAATGTGAGCCCCTTGCACCTTAGTCAGAAAGAAGGCCCTCGTTTCCTCAAGTAGCCGCTACTGGATCTTCAATGTAGCAGCAATATCCTGTAGCGCAGGCATGTATCGAGCTGATGAGGACGTCTCCTGAGCACTGGGTCGGGTCATCATCTTACCACCATACACTGTGTCCCTTTCACTTGGCTCAACAAGGAGCCCTTCGATCACCTGCATTTCAAACCACATCACTTCGGTTATTCATTAATGTTGAATGACAAAGAAGAAGTTTTTAGTACTCATAATACATGTTGGCCTCGTAGGGATCCAATGGAGAATTTTAATTTCCTATCTAGAAATGGCCCCCACCTAAATAGTCGGGGGAATGCCACCTGCCTTAGTGGCTTCCGCACCCGCGTGTGCTCAAAAAACCCGACCTATAATATGAAATATATCAAATTATTTTAAATTGTAATAGAATTAATGATTGACACATTAATTATTACACAATAAAAATAAAAAAACTTACAGCAAGTGCGGCAGAACAGCCAAATATAAATGTATGGGCCTGGGATGCATCCCCGGCTTTTCTCTTAGCACGGACAATTGTACCTGACCGTCGTTTCTGGAGCACCAACACTAATTGCTCAAACTTGTGCATTGTTACCTGTTGCACGGCGGCTGCCCAATTGTAATATGAAACTCTGTCAATGTCATCTAAGCATGACAGCATCTGTTGTGGACAAGAATGCATCGACCGTGGGCGAAGGAAAGTTGACAGTAAGAGTACAATCCACAGCCGGACAGTGTCGGCCACATCCTGCTCTTCATCGGACCCAACAATTTGCTGGATGAGAGAGGATACTTTCTTCCGGTCAAATGTTGCTACAAATCCAAATCGATGCTATAACTTTGACTTCTGTTTCGTGGATCCATAATGTTGAACCAGCTGACCGGAGCAAGGTAATCCTAAAATTATGCCCACATCTTCCACACTGAATGCAACCTCCTTACTACCCATACGGAAGTAATTTTCTCCACTATGGGCGTAAATAATCTCCTCCAATAGTGTCATGGTGAAGGTGACGGGAGAAGCATTGTCAACATATGGACCAAAGGGTATGGTCCTCATCAATGACTTGTGGCATTCCCGAAATGCCATCTGATCCCTATCCTTCATGTAAATGTTCATAGAACACCGGGCGGAGATGACATTTGTGTTCACTAGATTCAAAAAAATGTGTAAACAAGAAATTCAGTTAATTGACTGATCAAGAAATATAAAAAATATTAAGAGTAAGACAATGGTGACAAATGTATAGACAAGGGAGTTTAGGTGTGGCAAATAGGTGCTTAAGGGTGACAAATGTATGAAATTTTGAGACAGGTAGGTCTAAATCTGACACAATAAGGTAGATATAAGTGTGACAAATAAATAGGTCGATAAGGGGGGCAAATATCTATGTAAGGGAGATAAGGAACCACACTACCTTTAACTTGTCATCCTGAAGTGGAGGCCTTAGAAACCCTAGGTTCCTCAGAAGTTTCTTCTTCGGTCGTAGGAACCGGTACAATTTCTTGAGATACAGGTGGGACATCCAGTTTACGGCGGACGGAGTATTGCATGGGTGTCTCCTTTGGTTCCATGGCTGTCAGTGATGAAAGAGAGCTCGCAATTCAAGAGTGCTCGAATAGCAAATGACGGAGAGGTCGCAAATGACACAGGGAGGAAGACGAGACGCTAAGCACGATGGAGAGACGAACCGGCTTCTGGTAGGTTACGTAAGAGCCAAGACATGGCGGGAAGGGAATATAAGTAATTGGGGATTTTTAATTTTGAGGATCTGGTTTGGCATCATCATTTCTGTTGATGTGGCCTGTGGCGTTGGATCGATGGCAATACGCGAACAACACCCACACGTGGCCGACGTGCCTCGTTTTCCACGTGGACCAATTGGAGCTTAAGGGCGACAAATGTGTCTACATGGGTGACAAATGCGTTAGCAAGGGTGAAAAATACCCTGCTAACAGTGACAAATAGGACTCAATAGAGACAAGGCTGACGCGCGGCTTTCAAGGTAGTGTAAGAGTAAGGGCGACGCCTTGTGGACTTTAGTGGTGATAATTTGGTAAGTGTGGGTGACAAATGCTCAACTGGAGTAACAAATAACTTCACATTGGTAACAAGTGAGAAGGAAGCTGAAGGTGAAAAATAACAGAAGAAAGAGGAAGTGGAAGAGAGAGAGACGTGCTCACTAGAAGACAAAGGACCTACAGTGCTCACAAGAAGACAAATGTGAACGCCAGGAGAAGGAAGGATCTACTCAACTTCAACTTTATGTTGACCCAATGCACCAATACTCCAGGCAAAGTCATTAGTCAAAGTCCAGCTTTTGCAACTTCTGAAGTCCAGTCAAAGCCCGGTCAAGCTTCGGCCAGCGATAGTGGACACAGAAAACGACAAACGTGGAAGAACAATAGAAGAAGACTAAAGGTAACAAATACTCTCCTAAAGATGACAAATGAAGATTCAGTGGTGACAAAGAGATATATAAGGGTGACAAATTGATGTAAAGGGTGACAAATATGGAAACAACGGTAAAAATTTTCAAGGCAACAGGGAAAATGCCAAGGTGACGGCTATCAGCAGTAAGGGTGACAAATAGATTTTAAGTTTGACAAATATCCGTTAAGGCTACAAAATGGGTTCGCAAGGGTGAATAATCGCTCAGCACGTGAGACGTCGAGCGGGGGACTTGACTAAGTTCCTTAAGTGTATCGCTGTTAATCGTTAGGTGCCGGGTTCGAAGATGAGTTCTGTCGTGTTTTCATTTATATTTTTAAATAAGTTATATTAAAAAAACTTAAGGAAGCCTTAAGCTGAAGCTAAGATTCGAACCCGGAGAAACCCGTTCAAACGGCAGAACAATAAACCAAATGATACAACATGTCATTTCAAATAGTTTATTCCATTATATATATATATATTATAGTTTTTCGTATCGGTACACAATGTCCAATCCCGTCTCGAGCGGTGGCCGAGACGACCGGTTCTGTAGGGACGGCCACACCTGCCCCGAATGATGTGCACGTGTCTCAAGGGTGACGTTGGCACAAGATCCGAGTGCTTCCACGTGGCATTCCCCGCGAGGAGCCCTAGCTCCCGAAAATTCATTATAGAAGTGATGGTAAATTCAAAACACATGAGTTTGACGGGGGCACGGAACAATAAGGAAATGGTCAACATGTGATCGATATGTCTCTGAGTACCTTTTCACACCCCGATGTGGGCCTTTCAAGGTAGCTAGGCTTTTCAACACGTTGTCTCTTCTTTTTATAGGAATCGACTAATCGGCCATGCAGCCCCATTGCTTGGTGATTAATTAAACGTTTTTCCCTCTTATCACCGTGATCGACCTTTATGGCATGGTGGGTCGCCAGTCCGAACCCGATGCCCACCATCATTTGCTTAGTGATCAGAAGGAGCGCACCTTCGGTTAGTCCAGACCATCCCAGTCTTGGAACCTGAACACATTGTCACGCACGTGATTGGCATGCCCTATCGTGAGTAAAATCGATAAAAGATACAATGATATTTGATTATTATCCTAAGTGCTTCCACGTGGCATGCCCCGCGAGGAGCCCTAGCTCTCGAAAATTCATTATAGACGTAACGGTAAATTCAAAACACATGAGTTTAACGGGGGCACGGAACAATAAGAAAATGGTCAACATGTGATCGATACGCCTCTGAGTATATTTTTGCACCCCGATGTGGGCCTTTCAAGGTAGCTAGGCTTCTCAACACGTTGTCTCTTCTTTTTATAGGAATCGACTTATCGGTCAAGCAAAGTTTGACGTGCCGCTCCAGGATGCCTCGACCCACACGTCCCGATCCGACCCAAGTGGCGGGCGGGATGCCCGGGTCGTGGGTCGTGACTGGGACGCTTCATTATTTTAATTTTTTATTTTATATATATTATATATATAAAGAGTATTTTTTATTTTATTGTACTATTTTATATATATTATATATATAGTGTTGTATCTCTGTGATTTTGATGATGTCAAACACTATGACTCATCTGTGATGATATTATATGTGCGTGCATGATGTCATAAGTGTTTGGATCATATGACTTCTGTGCTTGATTGAAATGTTCTCTATTGCACACTTGTTGCATGCATCATGATTTTGATGAGTATTTCATATATGTCATAGCTCTGTTTGCTCATAGGGTCGGTGCATGCATTGTCTTACGCATATTGAGTCGGTGCAATTTTTCACTTGGCCATTCATAGAGTCGGTGCATGCTCACACATGCTGCATATAGAGGTCTGTGCACTTTTTGCCATATGTATACATAAGGTCGGTGCATAATTCATGCACAGACAAGGTCCATGCATTTCCCTGTTCACGTGCATATAGGTATGTGCTTTCGAGTCCGTGCACATTTGGTTGGCAGATGGAAGTCGGTGCATGCTTGTCACAAGGTCCGGGCACATCACTAATTTTCAATGCACTTAAGGCCTGTACAAATCACTATTTAGGTCGATGCACATCATTGTTGAGGTAAGTGCATATAGGAAGTAAGGTCGGTGCAATGCTTAGCGTGCATGTTTAGGTCTGTTCACTCATTATTCAACTCGGTGCACATCTCTGTTCCTTCATAGAAGGTCGGTGCACTTCATGTTAGCATAGCTTAGGTCGATGCATAAACATGGTCGGTGCAGGTTTTGTTCTGTGCTAATCAAGTCGGTGCACATTCTCGTGTCCAGCATATAGGTCGGTGCAGGTTTGCATTATGCGTAGAATGGGGCGGTGCACTCTCTACCGAGTTATTATCATCGACTAGAGCGTATAGAATGATGGAATTGTTACTTATGATGCGTATAGAAAACAAAATTTCACTATGAAGGCTACATTGATGTGGACAATAAGTGACTTCCCTGCATATGGAATGCTATCTGACTGGAGCACACACGGGAGGTTGGCATGTCCTTACTGTATGGCTGATACCAAATCATTTATCCCAAAATATGGTAAGAAATCATACCAGTTCGATTGTCATCGACGATTTCTACCAATTGACCATCCTTTCCGAAGGTAAAATGACTCATTCATTAAGAACACAGTTGAAATGGATGAAGCAGACTTGGAACAGATGTCTGGTCGACAAACGGTGGCACAAGTGCAAAACTTACCAGATATAGTGCAATTGTCAGGTAGTACACAACATCTTTGTGGATTTGGAGAGGATCACAATTGGGTGAAGAAAAGTATCTTCTGGAAATTGCCTTACTGGTCAGCCGTTTTGATACGGCACAACCTGGACATCATGCATGTTGAGAAGAATGTCTTTGATAATGTGTTCAACACCATCATGAACGTGAAAGTCAAAACAAAGGACAATGCCAAGGCGCGAGCGGACTTGAAGATACTTTGCAAACGACCAGAGTTGGAATTGCGGCCGGTACGGGGTAAAGTTGTGCAACCTAAAGCAGCTTACGTGTTGAAAGACACACAGATCAATGAACTGTGCTAGTGGCTGAAGCAATTAAGATTCCCTGATGGATATGTGTCTAACATAGCTCGTTGTGTGAATATCAATGAGGGAAAAATATATGGATTGAAAAGTCATGACTGCCATGTGTTCATGGAGAGACTTCTGCCCATTGCATTCCGTGACATATTGCCAAAGCCTGTATGGGGAGCATTGACTGAGTTGAGTCAATTTTTCAGGATTCTATGTGCATCAGAACTCAAACTTGGGGACGTGTAAACTATGGAACAAAATGTGGTCATGATGGTATGCAAGTTGGAGAAGATATTTCCCCATGTGTTCTTCGATTCCATGGATCATCTGATTATCCATTTACCATACGAGGCCAAAGTTGGAGGACCGGTACAATTTCGATGGATGTATCCATTTGAGAGGTAATCAGTATGTATTTACTGATTATTTGACAGTAGTTACATGTGTCTGTCATTGTCATTGTATGTCATTCTCATATGAATTGTTGTCATAGGTGTATGCATGACCTAAAAATGAAGGTTCGCAACAAGGCTAAAGTAGAGGGTTCGATTACCGGGGCATATATTATTGAAGAAATTTTGAACTTCTGTTCGATGTACTTCGAACCCAAAATTCAAACTCGCCGCAATTGACCTCCACATAATGATGATGGAAGAGATGTGGGTCTGTCCGATCGGTTGTCCATATTTAAGTATCCATGACGTGCATTCGGATGTTGTTCGAATCACATATTAGAGGACAGAGAGTTGTTGGCTGCAGAGATATATGTTCTCCTGAACTATGCTGAGATTGAACCTTATGTTGAGTGAGTCGTCAACTCCACAGGTGCTAAAATTTATAAGCATCTTGACGTTCTTCCTCCCATTTACGGTGATATTGCATTCATCTTTGTAGGCAATTTGATTCAGAATTAATTACTCAATGTCCACACCTCAATGACATGGAGGTTCAAAATGAACGAGAGAGATCTTTTGCCAGATGGCTTAAAGTTCAAGTAAGTGTCAATCTACCAATTCCACAAAGCTTGAGGTGTATACAAGTTCAATTTAAAGTAACATGGTTTATATTCATCGGTTGAAGAAGGTTATGTTACTGATGAAAGAGTCCAGGTGATAAGTTATGGACCTTTGAAGGTCGCGCATGCCTATCCAAGATTTTTTGTGAATGGTTATAGATTTCACACCAGAGATTATGGACGAAATAAGTCTACGATGAATAGCGGCGTATGCGTGAAAGGTAGTACATATAATGAAAATGATCTTGATTACTATGGTATTCTTGAGGAGGTCATAGAATTACAGTATCTCGGACAAGATAAGCATATATTCCTTTTTAAGTGTCATTGGTTTGATCCTCATTCAGTTCGAAATGACGCAATATATGAGATTGTCGATGTCAAACATAGATCAAAACTGAATACCTATGAGCCGTTCATTTTGGCCGCACAAGCCCAGCAAGTGTATTATTCAAGTTATTCATCGTCCAAGAATAAAGATTGGTGGGCAGTTTGTAGGGTAAAACCAAGGCTTGTGCCTAATGATGAGTTAGATCTGATTGAAGCTGTCTCAGAGGATTCTAGTGCCGAATTTTTTCAATCAGACGAGGGCGACATCGCAGAGTTGGTTACTTCAAATCTTCATCTGATCGAATCTGACGATCCACTTCGGTTGTCTATAGAGGACGAAGTGGAAGAAGTCGATTCAACTGAGCTAAATGAGCAATTGTTAGGCAAGAGGAGTCCTCTGAGGAGGATGTGTATGAATCTAGTGAGAATGAGGAAGATGACAAAGATGACAATGAGTTTGATATATCTTCAGCGTCTGAAGATGAAATAGATATTGATTGAATATTTTATAAAAAATTAAACATATATACACTTCTTATCATTATTACTTACCACCTCTCCTCGTAATTAGTTGTGGACTAATATGCACTACTTTAATTATTGTCAATAATTAGATGGTTCGAGGTCGTACCGGATCTTCAAGGAGAGGTTGTTCCGGGAGGGGTTCTAGTGGTATGTTTATTTAAATTCTTAGATAAATGAGTAGTGAATATATGCACTTTGTTTTGGTAATGATATTTTATGTCTCCGCACCAGGTACACAGAGTACATCGCCCCCACCACGTGTTGTGGGTATGTTTATTTAAATTCTTAGTTAAATGAGTAGTGAATATGCACTTTATTTTGGTAATGATAGTTTATGTCTCTGCACCAGGTACAGAGATTACACTTCTCCCACCACCTGCTACTAGTATGTTTATTTAAATTCTTAGAAAAATGAGTAGTGAATATGCACTTCATTTTGATAATGATAGTTTATGTCTCTGCACCAGGTACACAGATTACACCGCCCCCACCACCTGCTGCGGGTATGTTTATTTATATTCTTAGATAAATTAGTAGTGAATATGCACTTCTTTTTGGTAATGATATTTTATGTCTCTGCACCAGGTACACAGAGTACACCGACCCCACCACGTGCTGCGGGTATGTTTATTTAAGATCGTTCATGAATGAGTAGTGACTTAGCACTTTGTTTTACTCACGATATTTTATGTCTCTGCACCAGGTACACAGAGTGCACCGCCCCCACCAACTGCTGCGGGTATGTTTATTTAAATCCTTAGTGTTTCGGCTCCATGTTTTGATGCTGTCAAAATTTAGAGTCATGTATACTCTTCATGTTGATAGTCAATGTGTTTTGTTGATGTAGAATCATCCAAGGAGCTATAATAATTTTGTGTGTGTAGTTGTTGGCACCGGCTTATTTTCTTGAATTAATCAAGGATTAAGCATAGGGAAATACTCCCTAAATAGAGCAAAATGGCACAGCACCAAAGCTGCTCTACTAGTTGAGTTAAGCTCAGAAATCGAGATACTTCATCGGGTCAAGTGACGCAACATAACAACCGGGGATCGGCCCCGAGCAAATGGCGCTATGCCAGCCAGTTTCCCGACAATCGGGTCAGTTTCAGGATTCGGGACAACTTGCCGTACCTTACGGCACTCTGTGAAGATTCAAGGACCACCCCCGGATACCCTGCATATGGTATCACACCGCTGACGCTTCGACAACCGGGTTAACTTGGGACCTAGAACATCCTACCACTTCATACAACTCTTCGCCAAGGAGCAATGGTCACCCCGACCACAAGACAAACGACATCGTCATGTCGACGTCCCAATCACCGGGTCCAACCAGGGGTCCTAACTAGCTAGCCGTGACCCACGGCAACATCAACGATCGATCGGGTCCGCCCCCGATCACTCAGTTTGCGGGTTTGCCCACGTTCAACATAGCTACCCGAGCCGACCCGGGGGCACCCTGACTACAAGCCACGCCACGTGACGCCTAGCAATGAGGCCGGGGTTTATCCTCGAGTTGCCTCCCTCCAGCATCCCGAAGTCAAAGGAAGACCCGTAAAGGCCAACCACAAGCTTTAGGAGCTCACAGCACCCTTACACGACCCGCACACGCGTGTCGGGAACTTCCTCGAGCACCTGGTGGGCGCGTATGATCAAGCCACTCTACAGCAAGTCGGAGCTCGACTCAGGACTCCCAGTAACCCATTGTGTCATGCACCACCATCGTGCGGCCTCGCACGTGGATCAACCCCCAGTCAAACCCCTAGTCAACCCTCAGTCAACCCCAGTCAAACCCTTAGTCAACTCTCAGTCAAACCCCCAGTCTACCCTCAGTCAACCCTCAGTCAACTCTCAGCCAAACCCTCAGTCAACCCCCAGTCAAACCCTCAGTCAAACCCCCAGTCAACCCTCAGTCAACCCAAGTCAAACCCCTAGTTAACTCTCAGCCAAACTCTCAGTCAACCCTCAATCAAACCCTCAGTCAACCCTCAGTCAAACCCCAGTCAAACCCTAGTTAAACCCTCAATCAAACCCCAGTTAAACCCTCAGTCAAACCCTCAGTCAACCGTCAGTCAACCCCCAGTCAAACCCTCGTCAAACCCCAGTCAAACTCGCGGTCAAACCCGCGGTAAACCCCCGGTCAAACCCGCCTAAACCCCCCATAGGGGGGTTTACGCGGACCAGCTCACCCCCCCTGGCTAGCCATCATAAACCCCATTCAATTAAAAAAAATTAATTTTTTTATAAACAAAAAAAAGAAAAGAACCAGCCCGCCTAAACTCCCCCGGGTGGGGTTTAGGCGGACCAGCCCAGGCCCCTGCCTGGTCCGCGTAAACCCCCATCCAAGGGGGGTTTACGCGGACCAGCTCAGCCCCCTGAGTTGGTCCGCGTAAACCCCTTCCCCTCTGTCAGCCCGTGTAACTCCAAGTGATACTATTCACTTGGGTTTACGCAGACCAGCTCACCCCCCTTAGCTGGTCCGCGTAAACCCCCCATCACCCTTCATCTCCCCCTATAAAATCCCCCTAGGGGCTCAATGGAAAGGAGGGCATACATGCATCAAGGCTTCCGGTGATCTCCAAGCTTCAAGCGGCTCCAGGCAACGAGCAAGGAGAATTGTGTGGGTGACTTGGTCGTCGGCTAAGGACGTCGAGGGTATGTCGGGTGTACTTCCCTCACACGGTGTTCCACCATGACACACAAGTCTACCCCCGCCGCATGTGTGACGTTATGACAAGGGTGAACGCCCCCTCATGCCGGGACTTCCCCTCGCGTGCCCGCCGACCGCAACTACGCACGCGCTATGACGTCACGCTTCCCCGCAGTCACGAGGCCACGTCCAACCGGTCGACTCGAGCCGTGATCGACCCTCGCCCAAACACTATCCCGATGCTTTATCCAGCTATCAAGTCATAGCCCCTCGTTTGGCGAAGTAAACATGGCCCGTGCCACGAAAGGGACCCTCTATAAAACACGCGGATATCCGCCCGATCTAGCATCGGCCCGGGGACCGACCTGCGTGTCGGAATTGTCTCGTGGCTTGCGCCAGCTGTACTTTGACCTCCTTGGCCCATTTGTAAAGCCCACGTGGCTCTCATATAGCATGAAAGCAGTTGAACACATGCACCTGTACTCGGGTCTCAGCCTCTTCACGGCGCCCGCCTCCTTCAGTGACAACGGTGCCTCCGGCACCCGACTCCAGTCACATCGGGCCCCGAGCACGACCATCGAGGTCTCCCGGCGCCCGCCTCCTTCAGTCATAAGAGTGCCCCTGACACCCGACTGCCATCTACTCCAGTCATATCGGGGCCCACCACACCCGACCACTCAACAACTCCAGTCGCAACGGTGCCCCCGGCACCCGACTGCCAGCTACTCCAGTCACATCGGGGCCCGCGGCACCTGACCACTCAGCTACTCAGTCACAACGGTGCCCCCGGCACCCGACTGCCAGCTACTCCAGTCACATCAGGGCCCGCGGCACCCGACCAATTAACAACTCCAATCACAACGGTGCCCTCGGCACCCGACTGCCAGCTACTCCAGTCACATCGGGGCCCGCGGCACCCGACCACTCAATTTCCCCAGCACAATGGTGCCTACAACACCCCTACTACCCCGACCTCTACACTGTTTCATGTTTGGAATACATTGTGACGCCCCTCGGGTGCCATCCTGCTAAGTCACAGGTCCCTTGGCGGACACTACGTACAGATGCAGAACTACCCATACAATAACGTAATGACCCGGGCACCGTCACAAATGACGGCATTGTCCCGCGGCTTGCAAGTAATTGTAATCGGGCTCTCATGCCCCCATATAAATGCCTTTCATGGCATATAAGTCATGTAATCCAGTCAGGGAGCGGGTCCACCTCCTCGCTGGAACCAGTCTCTCTGCCCCCAGTTATCCCTGTTGTGTTGTTGTTGCCATGTCGCTGTTGCACGGACTAGGCCCTCCCAACGTTGCGGCTACCAAGGTCTCTGACTCTCTCTTCGACAGAAGAAACAAAGGTATTCGGATTTAATCCGATGTAAAATAAACACCGGTTACTTGCGGTCGGTGGGGAAAGATGTCCAGTACACGAATCCCCATAATCGCCTATGCACTCGCACCCATGGAACCCCTTTTATCCACGTGTCACCCAATCCCTCAAGCCACGTGCCGCGTCCTAGCGACCCTTCCCCGGTCAATCCTCGGTTCCATAGGTGATTGTCGAGAAATCGACTGGCACGCCCACATTCCACCCAGCCATCCATGTCCCAGTCTCCCAGAATGATGAACCATATGCCATCCCTACCAGTGCGTTCCTATCATTCTCTCTGCCTTCTTCTCAATACCCCCGGAATCCCCGCGTGCCCAGTCAACCTAACTCAACCTTCCGTAAAAGGTGAGTCTACACCCCCGCCGCGAGGACAAAATGACAAGTGACTCCCCGCGGTCGCAAACATTAGTTTACTTCTAAATTGCACAAAGAACAGGTTGACAGTTGCACATAGAACATGATGAAAGCCAGTTATTTTCTCAAGAACCGAAGAAAAGTCAACGTGGTAACATAGTCAATACACAGTCAATGGAGCTAAGACAGTGGTCAACCCAAGTCTGTGCAGTCAAAGTCTTAATTCTTTAGAAATGATGAACAAATCTATTAAGATTCATACAAGGGAAGGCATGAAGATAAGGTAGACAAATGACTCATTAGTGGTGACAAATAGGCAGGTAAGGCTGACAAATAGCTCTCTACAGGTGAAAAATAGGTTGTAGAACTGAATATGTGTGAAGTGCTAAAGTTGCATGAAGGGGAAGTCCACTTGTGTTTACCCGCCAGCAGAAGAAGCTAAGGATAACAAATGCACACATAAGGCTGACAAATAGACTGATATGAGTGACATATACCCTATTAAGGGTGAAAAATAGGTATCGACGGAGACATTAGCTTAAGTGCTTAAGTGTTCGACGTATATTCTATGCAAACTCTTGTTAACATATTATTCGTTCTGTTTTAAAATTGGGTAGCGCCATATTTTTTATTTTAATTTGGGCATAGTTTTTAATCGGGGGATATATTCACCCCCCCCCCCCTCTGTATCCTATCCTTCCACACATCACTTAGATAAATGAGTAGTGAATATGCACTTTGTTTTGCTCGCGATATTTTATGTCTCCGCACCAGGTACACAGAGTGCACTGCCCACACCAACAACTGCGGGTATGTTTATTTAAATTCTTAGATACATGAGTAGTGAATATGCACTTTATTTTGCTCACGATATTTTATGTTTGCAGGTTTGAGTGCCTCTACATCAGGTCTACAGAGTACACCGCTTCCATCACATTCTACTGCTATGTTTATTTAAATTCTTAGTTAAATGATAAGAATTCTATATGTTTACTTGTTGAATTTTTTTTTAATAATGGGCTAAATTCTGATTAACTACTTCTATTTTACTTGTAACATATACGTCGGGCACACCACCTGCGATAGTTGGCTCATCCGCCCACCCGAGCACACAACAGGCAGACGATGATGTTAGCCATCATGAGGGCGAGCAGGTGGTGTTACAAGAGGGACGCAAGTCATGTTGGGTCTCTGGGTAAATATTTAAACTCATGAATTATGTTCGTTATCTATCCATCAACTATATATATAATTGTTAGCCATCATTTTAACATTTGTAATTGCAGGGATAAAGTAGAGCCTAGTGACGCTTCTCATTTTATTACCAACATTATTGAGCGACATGTGACCGGCCCATATAAGTCATTTAGAAAGTTTCCTCAGGATATCTGCGATCGATTGTATGACAAGTTCCTGGTATATGATTTAATCTTTTAAATTACATATTTCCCAACTACGTAATTTCAATCGACTAACTTATAAAATTTGAATTCTTGATAGCAAGGATATCGGTTTGTGAGGCGAGCTGACGCCAGACAAGCTCGACGTGCATGGGAGGCCATAGTAACTGTAAATTATAAGCATCAATTATACAACTGTCGGGACCGTGCCAAGGCTCTAGCCGGGAAGAGCGAGGACAGTGGCCTTTGGAAGGCACACGGCCCTGCATGGATGAGGAGGGAGCACTAGGAGGACCTTTGTGATAGATGGACCGAGCCTAATTGGATGGCCAAATCCCCAAAAGTCAAAGTCGCACGTGCGTTACATCTAGACGTGCATCTCCATACTTCTGGATCTGTTTCTTTCGCGACCCAGAAGCAGAGATTGGTAAGTAATCATCTTAATTTTATTATATTTTATTTCTTATATGTCCCTATTTATTCTCTATAACATGTATAACATGAAAAGAAGAGGGGTGGTACGGTCTCCTACTACAACTTATTTGCTACAGTTCACCAAAAGAAGGGGACGGATCAGTATGTGAGCGAGAGAGCTCGCTCGGTAGTGGTAAGATTAAATACATACACATTTATTTTCTATTTCTATTTTTAAATATGATTGATTAATATGACATTTATAATATTTTTTATTCAATTTGCATGAGTCATATGACAGGCATATGACTGAAAAGTATGGGGACGAGGAGACGCAGCGGCCGCAACTAGATCCTGAGGCATGGGTAGCAGCAGCCGGCCCACCGAAGAAAGGACGAGTATACGGGTTTGGGCAAAGCTTGGACACCAGCCCGATTCTAGCATCTTGTTCGGGCTCAGCTTAGTCCTACCCCGGTAGCAGTTTCTTCTCTACTCCCTCCATCGGCACTTCTACGAGCGAGATTACATCCATCGTCGAACATGCGGTAGACCGCATCGAGGAACGCATGGAGGCACGCTTTACTCGAGTGGTTGCTACCCTCCTAGCCTAGATGGGTATTTTGACTCAGGGAGCACCCTCGAGCACACCACAGCCCTCTCATGTGAGTATTTAATTTAATTTTTAATTTCATAGACTTTAGAGTTATAATAGATGTGTATCTGTGATACCAATGTTGTGTGCTCTATAGCCAAAGCTAGAAGCAAGTATATGAATATGTGTGCGCATCAAGATCTAGAGGGGGGGTGAATAGATCCTATAAAAATTATAACCTCAATTTTTAAGCCTAAGATAATTTAACACTCAGCTATCAAACCACTAGCTCAGATGATATCTGTCAGAATAATATAAATGAAAGTGACAAGAATGCACTAACTAAGAGAATGCTATCTCACAGAATCCACTCAGATCAGACAGATCTAACAGAATGCAATACAACCACTTAGCGTATAGGACTCCTCCCCGCTCCTCTCTCTCCGTCGGCAGCACTGTGTCCCACCCTACCACTGGATGACACGTCTTGGTCCATCCTGGCACGCAACTGTTGGTGGGTCACATCCCATTGTCTTTCCCTCGCGTTGACCATGCCCCAACGTTGACTCCCTCTGCAGCCCTACCACCTTATGATGCGCCCTTGGCCTCCACGTACCCTCCTCCTGATGAGACACCAGTAGGATGTCATACTCTATTTTTGCAAGATGGCACTCCCTCGGCCACCTCCGGCCATCCCCCGTCTTTTGCTTTTCCCTCCCTCCATGCTTGTGGCGTACCCCCGGCCGCTGGTCTCCATGCCACATCCCTGGTTGCTACTCCCCCTCCTTTGGCGACGAACGCGACTGGGTCTATCCCAGTCACCACCCTTGGCCACCCTCGTGCCTCTGCCGTTCCAGGTTCTTCTCCTGCGCAGGTGCGTGACCTGCCAGCGCCGTGCTCCACCGTCTCGTCGCTCGTCATCCGCCTCTGCTACTGGTGGCCACCTACCCGCCGCTGGTGCCACGTCTCTGCCATCTGTGTGTCAGGGGGCCGTTGGCCCTTCTACTTCTCCTTTGGTCGGAGGCCTCGCTACTTCGACTGGTGCTCGCCCTCCCCATGCTGGTTCTCTCGTCCCCACCTCCCACGACGGCGCTCCTCCCACCGGCTCTCGCCCTCCCTGCTGGTTCAGCTCCCACCTCCCTCCTCCTGCTTGCCTCGCCCTGTTCTTGCTGTTGCCTCCCTTTGCTCTCCTATGCCCCTCTCCCTCCTCTTCCTACCGAGTTAGCCCTCCACCCTTCAATAGCCTCCCCCTTCTCCTTGCCTCCCCTGCTCCGCACCCCCCTTGTTGAGCCCCGGGCTGTTTTGACGAAGATACATGGTTCTATGTTGGTGATTTGCATTGTATACATGCTTGATAAATGTTGATGAATGAATCTCATCTTGGTTAGTTTTATTGTATTTGCATGCTATACATGTTTAGCTGGCTGTTTGCAAGATCATGAAGCTAGAATGTTGCATATCTTATATGTGTGCATATTGATCAAGTCACAGATATGAAATTCAAGCTTATGCAGGTTCAAGGTTGATGTTAATTTGACTGAATTCATGGTGAGCTTCCATTCTAGTTTTAATCCATGAATCCATGGTTATACCCTCGTTTCAATTAGTTTCATAATGTTTTAGAATGGGGCTGTATGGGGGCTTGCTGGCATTGGTCTTTAATTCATTGCATTGAAGTCCCGAGATTAAATGGCACCCAAGAGGGGGGTGAATTGGGTGATAACAAATTATTTGCCGAAATAAAAACAATTTTATGATTACGTGAGGACACATGAAAACAAGATCAGGAAAAATTAGATTTATCAAAACAACACTGCAATAACCCTTGGTACTAGGCGTAGTCAACAAATCCGTAGATTCACTCATGCAAGCTGTTATCTTTCTGGCGAGAATAACCTTGTCAATCCGAATCCAGCTTTTGATATACCGAAGGATTTATGAGAAAGGGGGGACAAAAATTCTAGATCTAACGGTTTCAAAATAACTGCATCCATAAGGGTGCACAGAAAGGGGATAGGAGATAAGGAGCAAACCACAATGAGACATCAATTTTAAGGTGGTTCGGATGCCACAACAGCAACCTACGTCCACCCCTCACCGACAGTGAGGATCCACACACTATCTTGTAAAGTGTTACAAGATCAGACGCACACACACACACACTGGGAAAGAGAGCTTCCGCGAAGGTGCAAGAACACCTTAACACACACACAACTACAATGGATTGAACACACAAACACACACACACAGATCTAGGAAGATCCACACACACAGAAAAGTTTAACGATTACAAGAACACAAATGAAGCTCAAGAGAAAATATGAATTTAGAACACAAGAGAAGAATCTTGATTTGCTCCCCCTTAGTGGATGAAGAATGCTTTGATGCAGCTTGATCCCTTAGATTGATCTTCACTTGAATGGATGAAGAAGGATGAAGAACTCCTCTCGGATCACTATTCACGTCTACAGTGCTAGCTTCCTTCTCTTCCTCTTTGATAGCCTCTTTGATCCACCTTGAGCATTAGGGTTTTCCTAACCTTCTTGTATAAGTTTTATAGGCTTTGAATGGTCCATGGACTCCCCCCAGACCAGATCCATAATTTCTGGAGGGTTTGAGTGCTTAGGGATTAAACAATACCAAGTGGAAAGGCCTCCCTCGAAGGGACAAAAAGTCAACAATATTGGGCAGCTCGGGGCTGGCGGTCGACCAGCAGGGTCTGGCGGTCGACCGCCACTGAGAAACCTGCAGGAGGCCGGTCCCTGGGAAATCCGGTCGACCGGGATTGAGGGGGCGGTCGACCGCCACTGAGACAGCCAGTAGAAAATTCCATTCTGTTATTCCAAGTCGACCGGGGTGATGCTGGAGGTCGACCGAACTGTCAAAAACCTGAAAAATGAAGAGTTTAGCCCAGAAAAGTGTATCCATATGATCGAGGCATGAATTGAACGATTGGTTAAAAGTTATTTCAAGTTCATTCAAGTTCTTAGAAAACCATTTGGAATGCTAAAACCTTAAGCAAAAATAAGAAGAGTTCCGACCTTGAAAGCTTATGAAAATCACTTAGGTTATTAGTTCCAAGCATGTGAGCAACCATATGTCCTTGGTTTTGTTATCATCAAAAACACCGAGATATATATACAACATGCATATCTTTAGTTTCTGGATTTCAGTGCGTGGGTCAACCCCATGGGTCAACCCCTGAGAGTTCCCGAGCCTTCGGGTCCCTATGTTTTCATGTTGGTTGGCTGCATGGGTCGACCCCAAGGGTCGACCCCTGGGAGTTCAGTTCTCAATACCCCATGGGTCCAGGCTTGGAAGTCACGTGGGTCGACCCCTGGGTGGTTTTTGTTTTTGTTCTTTGCTGTTTCACGAATGTGCATTGACCTTCACATTTGTTGCACTGACCTTATCTCAGTGTACTAAGCTTGCACAGACCTTAGCATAGACCTAGATGTGCTTTTGTCCTAACTAGCATCGACCTGCTTTGGTGGTTCTCTATACATGCACCGACCTTCTTCTGTTGTTTTGAAAAACTTGCACCGACCCATCTTGCTACAAAACTTGCACCGAGTTTAATAAAAGTGCACCGACTTGGTCCTTATTGTTTTACGAACTATGCACCGACCTCATCTTCTAGACTGTGCATGCTTGATAAATTGTGCACCGATACATAGTCTTTACAAACATACACCGACCCTTTTTCATTGAGCACAGACCTTGGTCGCTCACTTGCTTAGAACTGTCTATACATGCACCGACCCATAGTATGCACCGACCCCTTCATATGTGCATCGACCATGGGTTGATATGCATAGACTCGTTAGCATGTGTATTGCTTTTTCTATATGTTAACATATCATCTTAAAAAGAGTGTCAACTCCAAGAGTCGACACTTCTTCTGGGTTGTTCGGATCATGATTTCTGGATTGATTTCGCTATGCCCATTGAGTGATCTGATTGCCATGATATTTTATCATATTACCCTTAGGGTTTCACCCATCTATTGGGTGTATTTTTAAAGGGTTTTGAGAAGGGTTTTGTCGTATTTGCTAATTCCTCTCCTTGCTATATATATGATGTGATCCCCATTCGTAGATATTATTCTAGTGGGCTAAGTTTCTTTATTCTGGCAGGAAAGAGGAGGAGAAGGTGCTCTATTGGAGAAGGAGATCCACGTCGCCAAGGAACGCGTACCAGATCCCCAAGCTTGAAGCCGGAGGCATCTATCCATCGACTGCTTTGCTTGGGCGAATGTCATCAAGGGGGCTAGATTCTTCCTCTCGCGGTTTCATCGTTCTAATGCACCCTTCCATCTTATCTCATAGATTAACTGAAGATTCAAAGGGGGATTTCTTGTTCTTATGATTCTACATCTCCATTTGAGCATAGATTCAGAAATCTGAACTGGGCTTGTATTTTCCTATCTTTTTCTTTCATAGACGAACTTGGAGCTTTGTCTCCGTGTGTGTGGTCTCTCATCGTCATACCAGAACCCACGTGTGTTGGGCCATCGACCTTGTGTGCGTGGTGGTTGCTGCCGTCGTGCAGCGTGTTTAGTGGAATCCTCTCGAGTTGAGAGGGGTGGACATAAAACGGCACTTGGGTGCGTCCGAACCACCTAAAAGATCTCTGTGTCGTGGTTTGCTTGTTGTGTGATTGCTGGTTCTTTCCATCTATTCATATTACGAGTCTGATTCGGTGAGTCGAGTGGTTTATCCACTATCCTCTAATTTATTGCTATCCGAGTGATCATCATCTAGCGTTGTGGAGTTGTGAGTGCTTGATTGCTTATCATTTACATATTTTAATCAACCTTGTTTTTGCGAGCTTCATCATTTATTATCGTTGTCTCTGCATTTTATTGAGAGAGGGCTAGTGTTTATCTAACATCTGTGTGATTCAGTTTAATTCAGTATAAATTTGTTTGAAAGGGTAGGCAATCAATTCACCCCCCTCTCGATTGCCTTCCTAACCGGGCCAACACCCCTCCTGTCCCTTAACCTCCCCCTTGATCCCCCTTTGGTTGCCTCCCTCCCCACTTCAAGGTGTAGCCCTCCTGCTCCCCTCCCACCTCTCCTGCGCCTCCTCCTTGTTGTGCCCCTCTTGCCCGTCAGGACCTCGGTGAAGCCCTCCTGCTCCCCTCCTGCCTCTCATGCTCCCCCTCCATGCTGTGCCCCTCTAACCCGTCAAGGCCCTAGGTCCCCTGCCCAGACCCCCCCCCCCTTCGTTTTGCTTCTCGGCCTGCGGATGGCTCCTTTGGCTTAAGACGAGGAGTCACCCGTGGGCCCCGTGCCTGCCGCTGCTGCCCAACGTCCTGCGGCCCCCTGCTTGCCTGCCACCTCTGGTGGGCTCTTCGTCGCTGCTCATGCGTGGTCCCCTCTGCCACCCAATCTCCAGCCCCGTTAGAAGCCTCGTCAACTGATGCGCTCACGTCCAGGGTGGGTGGCCCATCCATGCTTATCTTTTGGGTGGGCCAACCATCCCACTCGTGCTCCTGACTGCCGGCCAAGCACTGCTGTCTCCGATGTCCACGGCGTTCTCCGTCAGAGTTACCTGCCCCATGTCTTTTGGGCTTCGTTGTAGTTTTCCTATTTGGGTTTATTGGGCCTTGCCCACTTGCTGTAATTGGGCTCCTCCCTTCCTTAGTAGGATGCCCCATGTTGTTCTTGGGCTTTCCTTAGTGGATGCCCCCCCTCTCCCCGACCTTCGTGGTCTCATGTTTCCCCACCTCCCTTTTCTTGCTATTAGGCTCCTCCCTTCCTTTGTAGGATGCCCCCCCCCCTCGACCTTCGTGGTCCCCTGTATTCTCAACCCATTTTCTCTTCCTTCTGTTTAATATATAAAATTATCTTGTTAGTTGGTTGGGGTCGAGTATCTCCCCTGACCTCCCTACAAGTATGACCTTAGTTAAAAAAAGATCTGTTCATATGCAAACCTGTTCATACGCAGTACCACTTCTTTTAAGCACTACCCTTTTACTATTGCTCATGAAACTCATATTCTCGGTCTATAGCATTATTTCTTAACCTGTTCACATAGAACATGCTTGCTACTATATAGAATAATGAATGCATAAGTGCTTGAATGATCATTCATTACATGTGCATCTCATTGAGTTAATTGTGCATATAAGGCCTTGCTTCCATGTTTCTCATAATCCCCTATTTGACTCTGACAAAAAGGGGGAGTAAAAAAAAAGTTTGCTTTCAAAATGCTTTGTTTTGACAAAAGGGGGAGCTATAAAAAGGTTGCACTCTGCCTATAAAAAGGTTGCATTCTGCTATTTTGAATGGAGCTGTTGAAAAAGTTGAATGTTCAAAAATGCTTGCTTTGACAAGGAGGAACTATTTTTTCATGCAAATCTTTGTGATTTTTCAAAGGGTTTTATCTTCGTCAAAAAGGGGGAGATTGTTGAGCCCCGGGCTGTTTTGACGAAGATACATGGTTCTATGTTGGTGATTTGCATGGAATACATGCTTGATAAATGTTGATGAATGAATCTCATCTTGGTTAGTTTCATTGTATTTGCATGCTATACATGTTTTGCTGGCTGTTTACAAGATCATGAAGCTAGAATGTTGCATATCTTATATGTGTGCATATTGATCAAGTCATAGATCTGAAATTCAAGCTTATGCAGGTTCAAGGTTGATGTTAATTTGACTGAATTCATGGTGAGCTTCCATTCTAGTTTTCAATCCATGAATCCATGGTTATACCCTCGTTTCAATCAGTTTCATAATGTTTTAGAATGGGGCTGTATGGGGGCTTGCTGGCCTTGGTCTTTAATTCATTACATATATTTAGTTTCTAGATTTCAGTGCGTGGGTCGACCCCATGGGTCGACCCCTGAGAGTTCCCGAGCCTTCGGGTCTCTATGTTTTCATGTTGGTTGGTTGCATGGGTCGACCCCAAGGGTCGACCCCTGGGAGTTCAGTTCTCAAAACCCCACTGGTCCAGGCTTGGAAGTCACGTGGGTCGACCCCTGGGTGGTTTTTGTTTTTGTTCTTCGCTGTTTCACGAATGTGCATTGACCTTCACATTTGTTGCACCAACCTTATCTCAATGCACTAAGCTTGCACAGACCTTAGCATAGACCTAGATGTGCTTTTGTCCTAACTAGCATCGACCTGCTTTGGTGGTTCTCTATACATGCACCGACCTTCTTCTGTTGTTTTGAAAAACTTGCACCGACCCATCTTGCTACAAAATTTGCACCGAGTTTAATAAAAGTGCACCGACTTGGTCCTTATTGTTTTACGAACTATGCACCGACCTCATCTTCTAGATTGTGCATGCTTGATAAATTGTGCACCGATACATAGCCTTTACAAACATGCACCGACCCTTTTTCATTGAGCACAGACCTTGGTCGCTCACTTGCTTAGAATTGTCTATACATGCACCGACCCATAGTATGCACCGACCCCTTCATATGTGCATCGACCATGGGTTGATATGCACAGACTCGTTAGCCTGTGTATTGGTTTTTCTATATGTTAACAGATCATCTTAAAAAGAGTGCCGACTCCAAGAGTCGACACTTCTTCTGGGTTGTTCGGATCATGATTTCTGGATTGATTTCGCTATGCCCATTGAGCGATCCGATTGCCATGATATTTTATCATATTACCCTTAGGATTTCACCCATCTATTGGGTGTATTTTTAAAGGGTTTTGAGAAGGGTTTTGTGGTCTTTGCTAATGCCTCTCCTTGCTATATATATGCTGCGATCCCCATTCATAGATATTATTTTAGTGGGCTAAGTTTCTTTATTCTGGCAGGAAAGAGGAGGAGAAGGTGCTCTGCTGGAGAAGGAGATCCACCCCGCCAAGGAATGCGTACCAGATCCCCAAGCTTGAAGTCGGAGGCGTCTGTCCATCGACTGCTTTGCTTGGGCGAATGTCATCAAGGGGGCTAGATTCTTCCTCTCGCGGTTTCATCGTTCTAATGCACCCTTTCATCTTATCTCAGAGATTGGCTGAAGATTCAAAGGGGGATTTCTGGTTCTTACGATTCTACATCTGCATTTGAGCATAGATTCAAAAATCTGAACTGGGCTTGTATTTTCCTATCTTTTTCTTTCATAGATGAACTTGGAGCTTTGTCTCCGTTTGTGTGGTCTCTCATCGTCATACCAGAACCCACGTGTGTTGGGCCATCGACCTTGTGTGCGTGGTGGTTGCTGCCGTCGTGCAGCGTGTTTAGTGGAATCCTCTCGAGTTGAGAGGGGTGGATGTAGGACGGCACTTGGGTGTGTCCAAACCACCTAAAAGATCGCTGTGTCATGGTTTCCTTGTTGTGTGATTGCTGGTTCTTTCCATCGTTCATATTACGAGTCCGATTCGTTGAGCCGAGTGGTTTATCAACTATCCTCTCATTTATTGTTATCCGAGTGATCATCCTCTAGCGTTGTGGAGTTGTGAGTGCTTGATTGCTTATCATTTACATATTTTAATCAACCTTGTTTTTATGAGCTTCATCATTTATTATCGTTGTCTCTGCATTTTATTGAGAGAGGGCTAGTGTTTATCTACCATCTGTGTGACTCAGTTTAATTCAGTATAAATTTGTTTGAAAGGGTGGGCAATCAATTCACTTCCCTCTCGATTGCCTTCCTAACCGGGCCAACACCCCTCTTGTCCCTTAACCTCCCCCTTGATCCCCCTTTGGTTGCCTCCCTCCCCACTTCGAGGTGTAGCCCTCCTGCTCCCCTCCCACCTCTCCTGCTCCTCCTCCTTGCTGTGCCCCTCTTGCCCGTCAGGACCTCGGTGAAGCCCTCCTGCTCCCCTCCTGCCTCTCCTGCTCCCCCTCCATGCTATGCCCCACTAACCCGTCAGGGCCCTAGGTCCCCTGCCCAGCCCCCCCCCCCTTCGTTTTGCTTCTCGGCCTGTGGATGGCTCCTTTGGCTTCAGACGAGGAGTCACCTGTGGGCCCCGTGCCTGCCGTTGCTGCCCAGCGCCCTGCGGCCCCCTGCTTGCCTGCCACCTCTGGTGGGCTCTTCGTCACTGCTCAGGCGTGGTCACCTCTGTCGCCCAGTCTCCGGCCCCGTTAGAAGCCTCGTCAACTGATGCGCTCACGTCCAGGGTGGGTGGCCCATCCAGGCTCATCTTCTGGGTGGGCCAACCATCCCACTCGTGCTCCCGACTGCCGGCCAAGCACTGATGTCTCCGATGTCCATGGCGCTCTTCGTCAGAGTTACATGCCCCATGTATTTTGGGCTTCGTTGTAGTTTTCCTATTTGGGTTTATTGGGCCTTGTCCACTTGCTGTAATTGGGCTCCTCCCTTCCTTAGTAGGATGCCCCATGTTGTTCTTGGGCTTTCCTTAGTGGATGCCCCCCCTCTCCCTGACCTTCGTGGTCTCATGTTTCCCCACCTCCCTTTTCTTGCTATTTGGCTCCTCCCTTCCTTTGTAGAATGCCCCCCCCCTCGACCTTCGTGGTCCCCCGTTTTCTCAACCCATTTTCTCTTCCTTCTGTTTAATATATAAAATTATCTTTTTGGTTGGTTGGGGTCGAGTATCTCCCCTAACCTCCCTACAAGTACGACCTTAGTTAAAAAAAGATATGTTCATACGCAAACCTGTGAATGGAGTAAGATGATAAGGGTCAATCACACCAATGCAAATCACGGCACACAGAATTTTTAGGTGATTCGATCTGCCACGCAGATGTACGTCCACCCCACACTCAAACCTGAGTGTGGCTTCCCCTTGCAACAGTAATAACTGCAGACTCAGTCTTCAAACAAACGCTGACTTACAGCTTGACCTAGAAGAACACTCTCCTCTCTTCTTCTGATCAAATTAGAAGGAACCGTGAGTAACACCCAGTTACCCACAACCAGAGGACCAGTCCTCTCTTCCTCTGAAGCACAGAGGGAACCCCGTGAGCAACACCAAGTTACCCACAACCTGGAGATCAAGATCTCCCTTCCTCCTTCCTCTGATACCACAAAGGGGATGACGGAGGAAACACCTCCACACACTCTGGTTACCCAGAGCAACACACTGATAGTACCTGTGAGCAAACACCTTGAGTGCGTCGGGCACTGCAAGGTAACGAACACAAACTGAACTAAAACGAGAAAGAACAAAACAAAAGGTAAAATGTCGAGCACAATCGACACAGTGCTCATAGATCTGTATGCAAGCCATGGCTCCATAAGTCATCCAAACAACCATAGCAGAATGCTGTATGACTGGAGTGCAGTTTCAACTAAACCCAACAAGAACACGGTGCCATGTTCAATGATTTCACCGTTGAAGGTCAGGAGAACTGAAGTCCAGGTCAGTTTCTTGACTTTAAACAAGGATCATCAGGGTCGTTTGATGCTCAATGATTCTCCAGAATCATCATGGAGAAGCTGGGAACCTCATGGACAATCATTCTCTTCAACCAGTTTGATCATTCTTCAAATGTCATAGCCATGAGCCACTTTACACCACTGAACAGTCATTTGACACTGCTATACAACCATTTGTCTACTTTGTCCACCTATTTTTCACCCTTAATCCGCAGCTAAAAAGTCTTCTTTCAGTCTGTGATTTCTTCTGTCAGAAGTCGACTTGTAAGCCCTTCTGAGTCACTCCTCTTCTTGGTTTTCAACTGTTTCACACCTGGTGCCTATTATTCACCTTTGCATTGCTATTTGTCACCCTTGTTGCCTATTATTCACCTAGTCCATCTATTTGTTACCCTTAAGGTAGTGTCTGTCACCCGTAATGCACATTTCTCAGCCTTAAGGGATATTTTTCACCCTTATTCTTCAGCGGATACAAAGTCTATCTTAAGGTGATATATCAGCTTGTTTCTTCAGTGATTGGAGGCTTCCTCTGTAGAGTTGCTTCTAGGGATGTTGTGACACTGTCATGCTTATGCTTAGTTAAATTCTTCAGATATTACAGTTCTTCAAACAAACATTCTTCAAGCATGCAGACATAACAGTTCAAGCATTCACAGCATTGACATTACAACTCTTCAAGCCATCATATGAAAATGTTGTTCAAGGCATTAGCAAACATATGGACATTAGCCAGCACACATCAAATTCATGATATCAAAAATCATGATCATAATATGACACATGTGTTAGACATCATGAAAACTACAGGGCACAACAATAACATTACTACTTAGTTCAAAGAATTCAACTTTGAGAGTCAAAGAAATCATCTTCATGTTATTTACTTTCAAATTTAGAAAATTAAAAAGATATTTACCTAGATTTATTATTAATTATTTTAATTTAAATCTATTTATTATTAATTATTTATGATGTATGATCCTCCTACAGCCGATGATGGTGGAGATGGTACGAATGACGAATGAGGATGATGCTGCGGATATCTTTTGATTTTTTTAATGATATTGTTAAAAAATGACACATTTCAATTAATGTAACTGTAACTTTTTTTGTTCATTGAGTTATGTGTTGTAGACGTTCTTTATTGTAATGTTCGACGCATTTTATCCTATTGTGTGTTGTATATGTTGTTTATTGCGTGTTTTATGTTGAGTTGTGTAGACTGTGGTATATAATTGTAGCTTTAAATAGGTTTTTAAGATTTCAAAATATATATATATATAATTGTGGAGAAAGTTTTTGAAATAATTTTGACCAACTAACATTAACGACACAATTATATAAAAAAACGTATTTTTTCATTCATGACCCACTTATTTCCGACGTATTAATTTTTTGACGTAAATATGTCGAAAGGTTCAGACGTATTTTCGACCAACTAAAAGTTCGTGGGATCTAATTTGAGCGACATAAGTTCCGACGTATTAATTATCCGTCTCAAATATGTCGAACATTAACGACGTATTTTCGACCTAAGGTAGGTTCGTCGGAACTAATTTGATCCACATTAGTTCCGACGTATTAATTATCCGTCTCAAATACGTCCAAATTTAACGACGTATTTTTGACACATTAACAGTTCGTCGGAACTAATTTGACCCATAGGTTTCCAACGTATTAATTATCCACTTCAAATACGTCAAAAATTAATGGCGTATAACCCAAAGGTTTGCGACGAAATAATGTTTCTGTCGCAAATACGTCGGTAATTTCCGACTCGTCGAAAATATTATGGCCCATTGTTTTTCGACAGAATAAATTTTAGTCAGAAATACGTCGAAACTTTTAGACGTATTTTCAACTAAATTATGTTCCATCGTAAATATTAATTAATTTACATATTATTAATTACCGACATAAATACTCACGATAATTTCGACGATATATTTTCGTCGGTAATTTCGGACGAATTGACGACGCTATTGTATTACGTCGAAACTTTGTGACGTAAGAGTTCCGACGTCCATATTCCGTCGTAAATACGTCTGAAATTCAGTTTACGACGTATTTTCGATGTATTTGCGACGAAAAATAGACGTCGGAATAACATGTTTTCCTTGTAGTGTAAATATAATATCCTTTACTAAATTCCTCAAATTTTCAGTTTTGATTATACCATCCAGTAACAGGCAGAAATGATAATAATCATGTTGGTTATTAAGATTATTGATTACTTTTCACATACTAGCTAGGTAATTGGGAAGGCCCATAGCCAGAATTAATACAGCCAGACTACTGTTGAGAGCTTAAACTTTATTAACGAGTAGGTAAACGGGTAAGGTTTAGGATGACTGATGATATATCATCACAAACGATTGATGTTTTTACCAAAAAGTTATTTTACATTAAGCATTCATAAAACTAACGAGTAGGCCAGAAGTTAAGGCTCATATTTATGAAAATTTGAAAAGTTGCACTTGTTGCACAGCCGGGTAATTGCACACCTTGAGTGTATGCATGCAGTGGTTTTTTTATTTCATTACTTTTAAAAACTTATCCCAACTGCCACACCTATGTCACCGACATATGTACAAAGCACAACTCGATCGATAGCTAAAACAGATTCAAAAAATAAATAAATAAAGATAATTCGTACCAGTCGCTGATATTGTTAATGTATAAATATATATTGTGTTCTTAACAATCATTATCAAATAAATAGTAAGTTTAAAAATGAAACTATCTGTTTATTATCCTTAAGGCCATCTTTGAAATCCAAATAAGATAGGTGGAAATAACTGAATGACGAGAGAGTAAACATGGACCCCATCTACTGTACTCACACACACAACACTTAACCCGGCGGTGGACAGCCCCTGAGTGCGATTACACTACCCTGACTCATTTTCAAAACAAACTCTAAGCCCCGCTTTGGTATGTGTTTAGTCTTGAGTTAGCTCAAACTTAACCTAGGACTAACCTAAAAATTGGTTTGATTGGCAAGTCCACTGGATTTGGGTTAACCGGATATTAAACCCATGTTAATACCCGATTTCGAAATCCACCGCCTGAGGTGGGTTTCGCCGATTGGATTAGCCTTCTGCCCTTTCTGCCCTCGTCTCGTCAGTCACCTCGCCATGTCTCGCCTGGGACGTCACACCGCCTCGAGAAACCGGCAGTCTTCTCCCTTCTTCGACCGCTCTGTTCCTCCTACGAAACCCTCCCCCAGGTGCGAAAGCCTTCTCCACGGTCTGGCCTTCTTCCCTCTCTACCCTCGCCAGTCGCCTCGCCCTGCCTCCCCTGGGACGTCACAGCGCGTGGGGAAAGCGGCAGCCTTCTCCCTGCTTCGACCGCTCTGTGCCTCCTGTGAAACCCTCCTCTCCAGGTGAGAAACCCGTCTCCACACTACCGTCAACCTTCCCCATCCCTCCTCCCGAGCTGCGAAACCCTTTTACTTCCACCCCTCGGAGAGGTCCCCGATCTCCATTCCCAAAACCCTAATCGGGACGCCTTACCGCATGGTTGACGTGCTCCATCCCCGCGGCTACGGTTGGGAATCCGCGGATCGAACCCTCGCGCTCCCCCACCGTTGCACCTCTTCCTAAGGCTGGCCTCTGCTGGCCCGTCTTCAAGATCCCAACCTGACAGGTGCATGGTTTTCCTCATCTTGCCTAGTTTTGTGCTGTTCTCCGATGTGGGGCTTGTTTGTGGGGCCTGCTAGGGCACAGACGGGGTTTGTAAAAATTGCCATATCCCCTTCCTTAGCCCCTTGATATTCATACTTCTATTTTTTATCAATGTCTATTTTTTGTGTCTATTGTTCGATTTTATTTTCTATGCTTATGTAGTTTGAGATGACCGTGGCTCTTCTCACATGTGGATGGTGTTGGCTACTGGAATGTGTCAGTCTGATATGATTGCTTGTTAATCTATTTTTTCCAGTTCCGAAATTGAATATGTAAGTGATTTAATCTTCATGTTTTTTTAGATACTGATGTATAATTCTTAGCGACAAATTCATGTTCCCACATTGATGCCAATTTTGATTTCAATGTCTTTCTTCTGACTAAGGTTTAACGTTATTGTGTCTTTGTTTTCCAAATTTTGGGTATATTCGTTGCACTTCAATTTGACCAATATTTTATATGATCTTGCATGTTGTCTAGTTTCATTTGATATCACTATTTATTAAGCTAACAAGACATACCCTTGCAAGAGAGGTGAAGAACCTCGTCCGTTCTGTGCTCAAAAGCTGCTAATATGTAGACTGTTTTATGTTCGCAAATAATTTCAGCAGGCTTTTGCAATTAAAGGGTTTTATTTAGGGAGGATTTTTAATGCAGTTGTCACCTGGTTTTATTTCATCTATATACTATGTTCTCATATATTGACTTCATACCCTTGAAGTGAAGATTGTCTTCCTTACCTTCTTTGTAGAGAAGTTCATGGCGGATAGTAAGGGTAAACCGCGAGTAACCAACTTCACAACTAAGGAAGATAAGTTGCTATTAAATCTTTTGATCGATCAACATCACAAGAACACGTGCAACCAAGGCACATTCAAGCAACATGTATGGAATGATATTATAGGACCCTTTAATGATCAGACTAAAAAAGGGGTAGACAAAAATAATTTGTAAACCAGGTGGAAGAATTTGAAAAAATAATACCATACACTCGAACAACTACTATCACGAACTGGTTGGGGATGGAACGACATCACGAAGATGCCTACGCCACCTGACGAGGGTGCATGGGCGGAGGCAATTGCGGTATGTAAGCTATTATTAGAACACAATTATTAAATGTCATGTTTCTCTTATAGGTCCACTAGATGGTACTTACCTTGCCTTCTTGTTTCATAGGCCAACAATGAATACAAGAAGCTCTTAGGGAAGTCATATGAGTACAAGGCAGAAGTGGACATTCTTTGTGGTAATACCATGTCCAGAGGATGTTTAGGATTTGGAGACATAATGTACAATGACTTGTCACAAAGGCGGTCTTGGGGAGATAAAGAGTCACCCCGCCAACAATTAGGTTCAGATGATTCAAGTCGTCGTCGATTTACTTCCATGGGACTTCAACCTAATGTTCCCCTAGTTGATCTGGAGACTGATTTTAACCCCTTCTTCATGCCAAGCTCCCGTGGTTGTCAAGCTCCTACTCCATCGTCAGTGGGTGGATGCAGTGGCACAGTGGAATTCACTCCTTCTGTAACGTCTAGCAATTTTAAGACTAAATAGGAATAAAATAATATATATGTGTACGGTTCAAAAAGAAAAATAACCTATACGTGATGATATTTATATATTCCCATAAATAGTTAATAAGGTTGAAGAAATAAGAGTTCAGGTATATACAAATGACAAGTTAATATTCTTTTTTAGAATAAAAGGTAAACATATTACCAAGATCGAACCTGCCTCTGATACCCAAGATAATGATTAATGGGGAAAATAAAGTGAAGGAAAGTATAAGCAATAAAATCCTTGCATGAAGTTCTACGCTAATTGGTATTATGACCACCTATAATATAAATTTAATACAACCCCATAGAAAATAGGGTTAACTCATGTACACTAGCATACCCTTAAAAACATCACGCATGGGTTAGTATCAAAACATAATGAGCTTCGAGAAATAAATGTATATATATATATATATATATATATATATATATATATATATATATATATATATATATATATATATATATACATGGATGCAAATTATTAACAGATAGGAACTGCATAAGTAAAGGTTTGATAAATAACAAATGAGTTTAGTGTATATCAATATATTTGAAATAGTAAACACAACTCCTAAATATTCGTATAAGAAGGTCAAGCAAAGATAATTAAGTTGTAATGGACTTTTCCCACTAATACAAATATAGGTATAGCCCAAAAGAAGATAATTGAGCCTTAAAACTTATAGTGTATTTTATTAATACAATTTTATGGAAGCCAAAAGTAAAATTAGTAGATAGTCCATTAACTGATTAAGTATATAAGATCTTTGCTAAAATAATATGACTCATTTATAATAAATGGGTCACAGAGTCACGAGATTATAAACATATATCATATAAATCAACCCAATAACTCAAATTATAAATATATAAACACTTTGTGGGCCTTCCCACGTAAACTGACTAACAAGCTTAGATACTACCACATATATGTATATATATCTAACCCATGATCATCTCTACGTTTTAATACTCAATTAGTCACCCACGTAACTATGTATCTATATATATGTATGTTTATATCTAAACCAAAACTCAACCCAAAAAGCCCACGTAAAAAGCCAACCTATATATATATATATATATATATATATATATATATATATATATATATACAATTTGAGTTTTTTAGAGGGTGAGTGGAAAAAGGGTTCAAAATGAAATGATGACCATGTAAATGGTCGTAATTTAAGTTATCACCGACATGTAGCATGTCGTCATTTCCTTAATGATGAATAGTGCGGTGAATAGTACCGCTTTTTATTTAAAAGAAATTTTACGAAACAAATTATATGAAAAATAAGAGAAAATGTAAGGATCCTAGCCATGAAATTTCATAAATAGATTCCATCAATTTTTAAAGATAAACATCATTGAAGTTAAATGCTGTGTTTTAACCGAATAATCAGGTTAAAATTTATTCTAGCATATTTTAATAAAATAAAATTATGAAAATTATCAGAAAAATGTAGGGATCATAAAAACATACAATTTGTTATTTGTATTAATATGGTTCAATGAATATAAAATTTTAAACATTGTAACGAATATTAACAAATAAAAATACGTATATAAGAGCGTAGGGAAAATAACGACCCAGGTTAAGGCGCCATTTCTTGAAATCGCGCCCCTCCCTTGGGCGCTATTCACATGCAGATTAAATTGGAAACCGGCCGACCTTGTTTCGTTCTAAGTAGGACACTGGCTGTCGTTCGGGAAGGTTTAGATCGAGTAGAAGTGCTATCATGGAAACGTAATTCCAATAAGATTCCTTCCAAGGGAATATTACTCCCGATCGAACTCCAACTCCCCAGTACAATTCCAACATTATAAATACCAACCCCTTCAAGCCAACCTATTGGCTTTTATCTTCTTCCTCCACGACTGTTGCTCCGTCTTCTCCAATAATAAGAATTTGTTTCTTTGAGCAAACAAAGGGGCTACTTATTACCGTAAGAGTCAAGAAGAGCCTTTTCTATTCAGATTACTGCTGCTACAATATAACTGTGAAGCTTCCTCTGATCAAAAGGAGTTGTTGTCAAGGATTTCTTCTTAAGCTGTTGGCTTCTCTCATCACCCTCAGCTTCAAACTATTGTTCTGCTACGGGTTCTATCCTTGCGGAACCTAAGCGGAGGTGGCTGTGAGGATTGCTGCTTCCTCTGTTTCGTTGCTGTAAAGCCGTTCTTTTATTTTGGGTAATCATCTACTAAGGGTCTGAGGATAAATTATTGTTAGTCTACAATCCCTTCGATCTGACATCAACCAAATCATCATCAAGGTAGGTGTTCTCAAGTACTAAACCTAACTTAATTAATCCAGATCATGAGCATGCATATAGGTTTATTAGTCTAGAAATCTGAAGTTTCTATGATGTTTTCTGCATGCACAGGGAATTAGCGACCCTGTATAGGGCGCTATTTGATTTCACGACTGAATACACTATCGTTATTTTAATAGTTAATTTAATAAATACACATGTTTAAAATTTAATAGCTATGAATCATGACATCTAATTTAATGCATGATTATACTGCTAGACTCTTGATATTTTTCTCTACCCATCCATATAATTGTTCTTGGAAATTTATTTTTATTTGGAAAAATGACACTATTCATACAAGCTTTGAAATAGCGACTCATCCTTGGGCGCTATTTAAAGAAGTAACGACCCAATGAACAGTCGTAAATTCCTTTGCTAATTAATAATTACCCATGTTTGAAATTTAATAACCATGTAATCTGATGTCTAAATTGATACACGATCATAGTTCTGAAATCATGTTATTTTTCTCTACATGACCATGTGATTATTTCTTTAAATTCCTTTTATTTAAAAAGTGCTACTGTTCATGACTAAATTACATAAAGATTGAAATGACGACATGCACCCCGCTATTAAATTGAAATATGACGCCCCTGACCTAGGCGCTATTTACTGAAATGGTGACTTAGCCTAGGGTGCCATTTATTTAATATTTGAAAGTTGAGAATTTTACAGATCTTAATATATTTTAGAACTTGGAAACAACGACTGAATGAACAGTCGTTATATATTGAAATAGCGACCCTGCCCAGGGCCACTAATTCATAAATTGAAGACTTGATCTAAGGTGCCATTTACCTGAGTTTCTGATTTTCGTGGTTTTCTATAACCCTTGACAATGGGTTATGTATCTAGGCACTATATTCCATTCCGTGAGTATAGTCTCACATTTCACGATATTTTATCGATTACCCCTCAATTCTTGGTGACATACAAACCCTCCGTTAGACATTCCGTTCCTTCGGACTGGCAAGTTAGTCATTGAGACCTCCATAAGACTCCTCGTAGCCTTGGATTATCTCAAGGCCGATTGAGTAGGTTGTATCACTAAAACCCATGAAATTATCTATTTACCATGTCACTCTAAAGAAACATGGCATACCGGCCCTCATGGTATGCTATTTAGCCACCATGAGACTAATTCTTAAGCTAATGGAATGGAAAACCATGTCATTACTATTCATCTTGAATTACGTGCCTCTACGTAGACACAAATTCTTTTACCTTATCATGTGCAAAGAACGAGCGCCCATTTGGTTATGAATGCTTATTCGAGTACTCATGGCACCCACTAGGGAGCCAATTCCGCCTAGTTTTCCGATATATTCCGCAAGATCTACCTTAAATTCCTACAAGTTTCATTCCCTTGGCATTCTACATTGGCTATAACTATTGTGGATGTCGAAAGTACATTATCCAATGCCTACGCATATAAGGGCCCGATCTGGTCCTGAGAGGAGCACCCGATAGTACTACTGCCCATGGGAGTTGTAATGATCACGGTGTGGCATTGCACCGAAGTACTCATCGTTCTAGAGACATTCCACTACTCTCTCTCTCGTGACTTTATATGATATTACTTGCGTGTGTGACTCGTCGTGGTACTTGCTAGAACTCTAAATAGCCAATATCTCATGCTCGATACTATCTTTAACTTTTACTTATCACGTTTTACTAGAACATCCATATCTCAGTTTAATCGATATACTTGCATTCTATTTTTGCGATCATTCATGTATATTAGCCTTGCATTCATGTAACATGTAATTACTTAAAGCTAGCTTGTTCTTGAGATATAATTCCTACTGAGCGTTCGCTCACCCTTCCAACATTTTTCAGGTAATCAAGTGGCTAGCAAGACCGAGACTCACACGGGAGGGACAAGTGTGCAAGCGAGCTCTGAAAATTAGTGAACCCATGTCTTTTACCTTTCTTGAGTCTAGATAGTATTTCCTGTTAGTTGCCTTATCTAAGTTTGCTAGTGTGTCTTTGGTCCTTTTCTTTCATAGTGATGTAGTTTAGTCTTCAAGTTTAGAATTTAAAATTTGTAAGAGATTTATATTTGAAATAAAATTTTATTGTTGTTCCAAATTATTTGATCTCATAACATTGCTCTTGATCGTTCACGACTGTTTATGTAATATCCCGAAACTTTCAGATCCTTCTTCGTGGGTCCCGGATCTGGTTTCTCGGAGCGTCTGGCTCCGTTATGTCTGAAATTTCATTTCGGACATCTTCCGTGTTCGGATAGGCGGGATCCGGAGTCGTTTCGGAGGCCCGGAGGCGTTCCGCGGCTTTTCCGAGTGTGTTTTCCGATTTCCGGTGTGTGTTTCGGCTTTTTCTTCGGAAGCTCGCTGCGGGTAGACCGGGTGGTTCACCTAGGCACGAGTGGTACCGTTGCAATCGGTGCGTTCCGAGGATTCCAGAAATGTATTTTTCTAATTTTTGGTATTTTTTCGAAAAATCAGATTTTCAATATATTCCCATTTCTTTTCTTTTTCTTTTCCCCTTTCTCTTTCTTCTTCTTCTTCCTCCTTCCTTCCCCAACCGTGACCTCTCCCTCTCCCTCTCTTCCTCCCATTCGACCGCGGCGAGCTCCTCTCCGGCTGCAGACAGCGGCGGGGCGACGGCGCGGCGACGTGGGCGGCGGCGAGGCGATCATGGGGACGTGCGGTGCTCGTGGGAAGCTTGAAGAACGAGGGTTTTCCAAAGCGATTTCTTGCGTTCGTGGACGATCCGGCGGAGCATTCGCTCTATTAAGGTAGGGTGACGTTCCCTAGCTCACCGCCGTTCATTTCCGTGGTTTATAGGCCGAGGGGAGGCCGAGAGGGGTGTGATTGAGCATGTTGGGGTTTTTCCATGATTTGGGGAGAGCTCGTCCGATCTATGGATTTGATGCATGATTTCACGTTTTGATGGCCTAGAATCATGCTAGGGGTCCCCATGGGTCTTCCCCTTTGATTTCCCCCTCTCCGGTGGAGGCATGGGGGCGTGGTTGAAGTTTTTGGGCTTTCCCGCCGTTCTCACCATCGGGCGCGTGTGACGGTCCTTCCAGGGACCGTCACATGATGTGACGCGCCTCGGGGGGGCCGTCACATGCCCTTTGGTTAGCCTTCGGGGGTCAGAGACTATGACGGTCCCATGATTAACCGCCACATGTATGTGACGCGCCTGGGCTGGGCCGTCAGGGGCTTTCCAACCGTTGGTTTTTGACCGTTGGGGGTCTACGTGTGTAACGCGCCAGGGCGAGCGCATTACATCCGAGTGACGCGCTGGGGCGAGCGCGTTACTCCCGGGGTTACCCCAGGTGTGAGGGGCGCGTAACGCGCTAGGCCAGGCACGTTACATTCGTGTAACGCGCTGGGACATGTGCGTTACATCTTGCTTCTCGAGGGGAGCGTGGGGCACGTGTAACGCGCCAGGGTGGGCGCGTTACATTCGTGTAACGCACTGGGCCAGGCGCGTTACATTCGTGTAACGCACTGGACCAGGCGCGTTACCCTCTGCGTTCCTCAGGCCGTGTAACGGCCTGCGTTAGACCGCCAAGTGTGTGTGTAACGGTCTCGCCTAGACTGTTACAGCCTTGTGATGGTCCCGGGGTGGACCGTCAGGTGCCTGGTTGCCCCGAGAGGGCTGCAACCCCATTTTTAGTCCGACTATGGCCACCATGCGACGGGGCCGGTGCATGGGGTGGTCCCCGTGCGTCGTCGGATGCGGGCGTCATTTTTCGTGACTTGAGAGTCTACTCCTTCAGTGACCCTCCACTAGTCATAGCCTACTAGTACGCGGTGCCGGTCGCACCAGGGAGTGGTGTACGGGCTTACCCTTAGAGGCGGTTTGTGGACCGGTTACCGTCGGGCCCCACGTCTTGCAGCCAGAGTCTGGCTGAGGGGAAAACTGGTCAGAGGACCAGACCAGGGACGTGCGGTCTGTGTGTGCACAAGTGGTTAGGGGTGGCTGGACCCACGTCGACGGGCGTGACCCCAGCTAGTCACTTGTTTGTGGTTACTTGTTCGGTGTTCGTGCCTTTGGTAGACGCTACCACGTCAGGCAGTTCACCTGCGGTGCGGTGTAAGTCGTCAGGGGACGCTACTGACTGTGCTTCTAGTGGGAGGTACTCCTGTCGAGTACGGAGTGTCAGACTGTCAATTTCGTGGCTTTGACCTTCGGGTTTGCCGGGTCAACCGTTGAGTTTCGGTTATCTAACCGTGGCACGTGTGCCGATTTACGTGCCGTAGGCCTTTGTTTTTTAGAGTACATGGCTTTCCTTTCCGAGGTACTCTCCTACCGCTAGCGTAGTGGTTTCTTATTTTACGAGGTAGGGTTCGAGTGATCCCTACTGAGTCTTGTTCCGAGACTCATTCTCTGCGTGTTTTCACCATGTTTCAGGTGAGGCGCCACCCCAGGGGAGCGCGTCTGGGGTGCAGCGTGGTGCGAGTGCCCAGAGGTAGTGCCAGAGGTCAGAGCTGGGGTATGCCCCGTGTAGCTGTACTTTTCTTTCTTGTCTCTGTACTAGTTGTGGACTACTGTTGTTGTTATTCATTTTCTATTGTGGACCATGTAAATTGCTAATTTATTTCCTGCTTAGGATTTTAACTGTTTAATTTCTGTAATTACTTGTGATACTTGTGTAGTTTCCACACCATCCTTCTAACCCTTCTGAGTCTTCGGACTCGTGGGTGGCGGTGCGAGTCTCGGGTTATCGGGCCTTCCCGGTAATCAGATTCTCGGGTCGTTACAGCTGGTATCAGAGCGCGGTTGTGGAATTACATGAGAATCATAGGTAATTATAGTGGTCCACTTGTCCATAGCAATGATGTACAATTGACACTGACATCGGGCATCGTGTATTTTTCTTGACCATGCTGTTTTCGTGTTTTCTATCTTTTGCTTCAGGAGCGAGCATGGCGCCGAGGAGGAGCTCTCGCTCTCAGCAGGGGCAGTCGGCTGGAGGTCTGGAGATCCAGCAGGGGGTCCAGGGGGACCAGGAGGAGCATAGCAGAGCCCCACTATGAGCTACCGAGCCCGCGGCTACTGCGAGGGTTCCGGGGGCCGAGGATTTCTTCCGTGGCATGTATCAGCTTATGTCTCAGCAGTTCGGCGGAGAGGCTGGTGAGGGCTCGTCAGCTAGGGGTGGGCCATGCCGAGCAGTGAGGGACTTTCTGCAGTTCCATCCGCCTTACTTCAGCGGCCAGACAGACCCTGATGCGGCTCATGATTGGCTTGATGAGATGGAGCGGGTGTTCAGTTCTGTGAAGAGTGCTGCCGAGGACAGAGTGGTGTTGGCCTACAACCAGTTGTAGGGTACGGCTCAGAAGTGGTGGTCTTCCGAGTGGAAGACATCTTTTCAGCTTCGTCCACTTGAGTAGGTCAAGTGGGACGACTTCGTCAGTGCTTTCGAGCGTACGTACTGTCCAGATTATGTTGCTACGCAGCGGATGCGGGAGTTTCTAGAGCTGGTGCAGGGTGACATGTCCGTGTTGCAGTACAGGGCCTGATTTGTCGAGCTGGGTCGGTATGCACCTCACATCATGGAGCATGAGAGGGTGAAGACCGCGTAGTTTGTTCAGGGTTTGAGGCAGGAGTTGAGGCACCATCTGATCGCGAACGGGGCCATTGATCTAGATACAGCGTCTCGTGTTGCGGCTTCTTTGGAGATGGATATGCAGAGGACCCGAGGACCAATCAGCCAGGGGCAGTCTTTGTCAGGTCGCATCCAGCAGTCGGCTACCCAGTAGCAGGGTTCTTTCCAGTATGCGTTGAGTGGTTCAGGAGTGCCGGCACAGGCAGCGTCGGCGGAAGGATCTGCGTCCTTTGGCACGAAGGTCAAGAAGTTTTTCGAGAAGGGGTTCGGCAAGAAGAAGTCCAAGGATTAGGGGCAAGCTTCATCGGGCAGTGTACAGCAGCCAATTCCTTTGCAGCGTTAGGGATCAGTGGGTGGATCACGTGTATCGTGTCCACGGTGTGGTGGGACCCACCCAGGCAGGCAGTGCACGGCGCCGATTATCTACTTTCGGTGTGACCAGCCAGGGCACATGGCGCGTGACTGTCCTCAGAGGCCGCCGCAGCAGCAGTGTCCTCAGCAGCAGCAAGTTCCCCAGCAGCAGAGGCAGCAGCAGTAGCAGCAGGGACAGTATCCGCCTCTACCCAGGTCAGCTAGTGTGGGAGGCAGGCATAGAGCTCAGGGCCAGATCACGCACATGACCAGGGGAGAGGCAGTGGCCTCGCAGCTCGTGGAAGGTACCGTTCAGATTTTGGGTTGTGCGGCTCAGGTTTTGTTTGATTATGTCGCGTCTCATTCGTTTATTTCGGAGGATTTCGCGTTGAGCATCGAGGAGCCGGTGACCCAGTTGTCCTGTGATTTGGCAGTGGAGTTACCTTCGGGTGATTTCATGATCACTCCGTATTGCTTCGATCAGGTTCCGGTTTGGATCGATGGGTGGAGTATGCCAGACAGGTTGTATGCGTTGCAGCTTCGGGATTACGATGTGATTCTAGGCATGGACTGGCTCGAGACTCATGGAGCGGTGGTGGATTGTGGAATGAAGAGGGTCTACTTCCAGCATCCGAGTAAGCGGACCTTCTATTTTCAAGGTATACATTCCACCTCTTCTCGATTCCTCATCTCTGCTATTCGAGCCCGTCGATTACTTGATTCTGGTTGTCAGGATTTTTTAGCGTCAGTGGTTGTGTCTGACCAGATGGAGCTGGATGTCGAGGACATTCCGGTGGTGTGCGAGTTTCCCGACGTTTTTTCCGAGGAGTTGTCTGGATTACCTCCCCAGCGGGAGATCGATTTTGTGATCGAGGTTGTGCCTGGTACGGGACCTTTGGCGAAGGCTCCCTACCGTATGGCCCCCACTGAGTTGAGGGAGTTGCGGGCGCAGTTGCAGGAGCTGCTGGCCAAGGGGTACATTCATCCTAGCTTTTCCCCGTGGGGTGCGCCCATGTTGTTTGTAAAGAAGAAAGACGGTAGTCTGCGCCTGTGCATTGACTATCGGCAGCTGAATGAAGTGACCATTAAGAACAAGTATCCGTTGTCACGGATTGATGATTTGTTCGACCAGCTTCAGTCTGCGCGAGTGTTCTCGCGGATTGATTTGCGGTCCGGTTACTATCAGCTGAGAATTCGTGAGTCCGATGTGGAGAAGACTACTTTCAGTACGAGGTACGAGCATTATGAGTTTTTGGTGATGCCGTTCGGGCTCACCAATGCCCCAGCAGCCTTCATGGACTTGATGCAGAGGGTGTTTCGTCTGTATTTGGACCAGTTCGTGGTCATTTTCATGGATGACATCCTTGTTTATTCACAGTCTGCCGAGGAGCACGCGTACCATTTGGGTGTGGTGCTGCAGACGTTGCGAGATCACCAGTTATATGCGAAGCTCAGCAAGTGCAACTTCTGGCTCGGCGAGGTGCACTTTCTGGGGCACGTGATTTCTGGTGATGGTATTTCTGTGGACCCCGCCAAGGTCGAGGCAGTAATGCAGTGGCCGAGACCGAGGTCGGTGATGGAGATCCGGAGTTTCTTAGGGCTTGCGGGCTATTATTGCCGGTTTATCCAGGATTTTTCTCGCATTGCGGCCCCGATGACTAGACTCACGCGGAAGGATGTGCCTTTCGTCTGGTCTGAGGAGTGTGAGCAGAGCTTCAGGGAACTGAAGAGATTGCTCACCTCAGCTCCGGTGTTAGTTTTGCCTTCTGGATCGGGAGGTTTCGTGGTGTGTACAGATGCTTCCGACATTGGATTGGGAGCTGTGTTGATGCAGCATGGTAGAGTGGTGGCTTATGCATCTCCGCAGCTAAAGTCCTACGAGGAGAACTACCCTACCCATGACCTTGAGTTGGCGGCGGTGACCTTCGCGCTGAAGATCTGGAGGCATTATTGTACGGCGAGAAGTTCGAGGTGTTCACTGACCATCAGAGTTTGAGGTACGTGTTCTCGCTGAGGGACCTAAACCTCAGGCAAAGGCGTTGGATGGAATTTATGAAGGATTATGACTTCACCCTATCTTATCAGCCGGGCAGGATGAATGTCATCGCCGATGCCCTGAGTCGGAAGGTCACGGTCAGTGCCTTGATGTTGAGGAAGTGGAGGCTCTGGGAACAAGTGCCCGAAGTATCTTTCAGGCTCAAGATTCCCCAGGAGCCAGGGTTGGCAGTGCTTGCGAGTCTGACTGTCACTCCTGCTATCCGTCGTCAGGTGACAGAGGCTCAGCATGCGGACCCTGAGTTGCCCCGGATTTTGGCGATGGCTGATGTGGAACTCGGCGAGGACGGTGCTGCGAGGTTTCGCGGCAGGCTGTACGTCCCAGCGGAGGAGCAGATTCGTCGTGCGGTGTTGCGCGAGGCTCATGGGAGCAGGTACACCGTACACCCGGGTGCGACAAAGATGTATCGGAACTTGCGGAGACAGTTCTGGTGTCCTGGCATGAAGAGAGATGTCACCGAGTTTGTGGCCAGGTGCCTGATCTGTCAGCAGGTGAAGGCGGAGCATCAGTGACCAGGAGGTACTCTCCAGCCCTTAGATGTTCCTGCGTGGAAGTGGGACCACGTGACCACGATTTTATGGTGGGGTTGTAGAGGACCCCGGGTGGGCAGGATAGTATTTGGTTGCTGGTGGATAGGCTAACGAAGGTGACTCGGTTGTTACCGGTCAAAGTCAGTTGGAGCGTGTCCAAGTTGGCTCATTTGTATGTGGAGCGGATCGTGTCGTTGCATGGGATTCCCGTTTCGATCGTGTCAGATCGGGATCCGCGCTTCACTTCTGATTCTGGAGGAGTTTCCAGCGAGCTCTTGGCACGGAATTGACTTTTAGCTCGGCGTATCATCCTCAGTCTGATGGTCAGTCTGAGAGGACCATCCAGACTTTGGAGGACATGCTGAGATCCTGCTGCCTGGAGTGGCAGGGGAGTTGGATTCATCACCTACCATTGGTGGAGTTTGCCTATAACAACAGCTATCATTCGAGCATCGGCATGGCTCCTATGAGGCCTTGTATGGGCGTCCTTGTCGGACTCCACTTGATTGGTTTGAGGTGGTGAGCGTGTTTTGACGGGACCAGAGTTGGTGCAGCAATGTGTGGATGTTGTGCACGTGGTTCGTCAGAACATGTTGGCGGCCCAGAGTCGGCAGAAGAGCTATGCTGACCGTAGGAGGCAGCCTCTCGAGTTCGCCGTGGGCGATCGTGTGTTCTTGAGAGTTTCTCCGATGAAGGGGGTGATGCGTTTTGGACGGCGTGGGAAGCTGAGTCCCTTTGTGATCTTGGAGCGCATCGGTGAGGTTGCTTACCGGTTGCAGTTACCCCTTGAGTTGGCGTCGGTGCATGACGTGTTCCACGTCTCGATGTTGCGGAAGTATATGCCCGATGACTCTCATGTGCTCGAGATTTCTGTTTGGCCTGAGGTGACTCCAGATCTCTCTCTCCCAGAGTTTCGATCCGCGTGGAGGATAGGCGAGAGCAGCGCCTGCGGAGCAAGGTCATCCCCTTGGTAAAGGTGGTGTGGCAGCGGCACTCTGGTGGTGAGGCTTCTTGGGAAGCGTGAGGATGAGATGCGTCAGTAGTTCCCTTACCTGTTTGAGTGAGTCTTCCTCTTCTTTCCCCTTGGGTTGTTCTCAATTTCGAGGATGAAATTCCTTAAGGGGGAGGGCTGTAATATCCCGGACCTTTCGGATCCTTCTTCGTGGGTCCCGGATCTGGTTTCTCGGAGCGTCCGGCTCCGTTGTGTCCGAAATTTCGTTTCGGACATCTTCGTGTTCGGATCGGCGCAATCCGGAGTCGTTTCGGAGGCCCGGAGGCGTTCCGCGGCTTTTCCGCGTGTGTTTTCCGATTTCCGGTGTGTGTTTCGGCTTTTTCTTCGGAAGCTCGCTGCGGGTAGACCGGGTGGTTCACCTAGGCACGAGTGGTACCGTTGCGATCGGTGCGTTCTGAGGATTCTGGAAATGTATTTTTCTAATTTTTGGTATTTTTTTAAAAAATCAAATTTTCTATATATTCCCATTTCTTTTCTTTTTCTTTTCCCCTTTCTCTTTCTTCTTCTTCTTCCTCCTTCCTTCCCCAACCGTGACCTCTCCCTCTCCCTCTCTTCCTCCCATTCGACCGCGGCGAGCTCCTCTCCGACTGCAGACAGCGGCGGGGCGACGGCGCGGCGACGTGGGCGGCGGCGAGGCGATCGTGGGGACGTGCGGTGCTCGTGGGAAGCTTGAAGAACGAGGGTTTTCCAAAGCGATTTCTTACGTTCATGGACGATCCGGCGGAGCATTCGCTCCATTGAGGTAGGGTGACGTTCCCTAGCTCCCCGCCGTTCATTTCCGTGGTTTATAGGCCGAGGGGAGGCCGAGAGGGGTGTGATTGAGCATGTTGGGGTTTTTCCATGATTTGGGGAGAGCTCGCCCGATCTATGGATTTGATGCATGATTTCACGTTTTGATGGCCTAGAATCATGCTAGGGGTCCCCAGGGGTCTTCCCCTTTGATTTCCCCCTCTCCGGTGGAGGCATGGGGGCGTGGTTGAAGTTTTTGGGCTTTCCCGCCGTTCTCGCCGTCGGGCGCGTGTGACGGTCCTTCCAGGGACCGTCACATGATGTGACGCGCCTCGGGGGGGCCGTCACATGCCCTTTGGTTAGCCTTCGGGGGTCAGGACTGTGACGGTCCCACGATTGACCGCCACTTGTATGTGACGCGCCTGGGCTGGGCCGTCAGGGGCTTTCCGACCGTTGGTTTTTGACCGTTGGGGGTCTGCGTGTGTAACGCGCCAGGGCGAGCGCGTTACATCCGAGTGACGCGCTGGGGCGAGCGCGTTACTCCCTGGGTTACCCCAGGTGTGAGGGGCGCGTAACGCGCTGGGCCAGGCGCGTTACATTCGTGTAACGCGCTGGGGCAGGCGCGTTACATCTTGCTTTCTCGAGGGGAGCGTGAGGCGCGTGTAACGCGCCAGGGCTGGCGCGTTACATTCGCGTAACGCGCTGGGCCAGGCGCGTTACATTCGTGTAACGCGCTGGACCAGGCGCGTTACCCTCTGCGTTCCTCAGGCCGTGTAACGGCCTGCGTTAGACCGCCAAGTGTGTGTGTAACGGTCTCGCCTAGACCGTTACAGCCTTGTGACGGTCCCGGGGTGGACCGTCAGGCGCCTGGTTGCCCCGAGAGGGCTGCAACCCCGTTTTTAGTCCGACTGTGGCCACCGTGCGACGGGGCCGGTGCGTGGGGTGGTCCCCGTGCGTCGTCGGATGCGGGCGTCATTTTTCGTGACTTGAGAGTCTACTCCTTCAGTGACCCTCCACTAGTCGTAGCCTACCAGTACGCGGTACCGGTCGCACCAGGGAGTGGTGTACGGGCTTACCCTTAGAGGCGGTTTGTGGACCGGTTACCGTCGGGCCCCACGTCTTGCAGCCAGAGTCCGGCTGAGGGGAAAACCGGTCAGAGGACCAGACCAGGGACGCGCGGTCTGTGTGTGCACACGTGGTTGGGGGCGGTTGGACCCACGTCGACGGGCGTGACCCCAGCTAGTCACTTGTTTGTGGTTACTTGTTCGGTGTTCGTGCCTTTGGTAGGCGCTACCACGTCAGGCAGTTCACCTGCGGTGCGGTGTAAGTCGTCAGGGGACGCTACCGACTGTGCTTCTAGTGGGAGGTACTCCTGTCGAGTACGGAGTGTCAGACTGTCAGTTTTGTGGCTTTGACCTTCGGGTTTGCCGGGTCGACCGTTGAGTTTCGGTTGTCTCACCGTGGCACGTGTGCCGATTTGCGTGCCGTAGGACCTTTGTTTTGTAGAGTACATGGCTTTCCTTTCCGAGGTACTCTCCTACCGCTAGCGTAGTGGTTTCCCATTTTACGAGGTAGGGTTCGAGTGATCCCTACTGAGTCTTGTTCCGAGACTCATTCCCTGCGTGTTTTCACCGTGTTTCAGGTGAGGCGCCGCCCCAGGGGAGCGCGTCTGGGGTGCAGCGTGGTGCGGGTGCCCAGAGGTAGTGCCAGAGGTCAGAGCCGGGGTATGTCCCGTGTAGCTGTACTTTTCTTTCTTGTCTCTGTACTAGTTGTGGACTACTGTTGTTGTTATTCATTTTCTATTGTGGACCATGTAAATTGCTAATTTATTTCCTGCTTAATATTATAACTGTTTAATTTCTGCAATTACTTGTGATACTTGTGTAGTTTCCACACCATCCTTCTAACCCTTCCGAGTCTTCGGACTCGTGGGTGGCGGTGCGAGTCTCGGGTTATCGGGCCTTCCTGGTAATCAGATTCTCAGGTCGTTACAGTTTAACTGTCACGTTCCGAGCAAACAACACGTTCCACTACTATCGATTCGGGACGTGACAGAGATGGTATCAGAGCTTCGGTTTTCATATCCTCCAGTTATTAGGTTCCAATGATATGTAATCGTATTAGAGCTTCGACTTTCATATCCTCTAGTTATTAGGTTCCAATGATAGGTCGAATATCCTTGTCAATCATATCAGAGCTTCGGCTTTGAAAATCCTTAGATCGTTAAGTCCAAGTGATAGGTTGAGTATCCTTGTCAGTCATCCTCTAGGAATTCCGTGAGAGATGGGTAGAACTTGGGGTTAAAGTTATAAAAGAAAGATAAGATATTTACATTTCATTTAATTCTTGAGTCAATAAATTATCTCCCCACTTATCCTTGCAGGAACCTAGATAAAATGGATGTGTCTAAGCCAAGCTTTGTTCATGAGATGATCTTAGTGGATGTCCAAGCTTATGTAGACCTTGTCAGGAGAGTCCAGGAGCTAGAAAAGGTGGTGGAAGAAAAAGAGAGTTGAAAGGAATGATCAAATAGATAATTCTGAAAAGTTCACCACTACCAAAAAAAGGATAAACGAGGGTGGTAGTTCACAAAAGTGTAAGAAGTGCAAGAAATGTAAGAAGTGTAATAAGGAGAGAACTTTGACAGATCACTCGCAAGGTAAATGTAAAGCTTGTGGAAGATATGGTCACCAATCGGAGAAGTGTTGGTGGAGTTCGGGAGCGTGTCTGCGTTGCGGGAGCCTAGATCATAAGATAGCGGAATGCCCTATTTTGACCAAGAAGCTTCCAAGAGAAACTCAAGCTTTAGTCAAACTTGCCAAAAGAGAAGTTGTGGAAGGTACTCCTCACCCTTGAGCCTAAATTTGTTCTTCCTAAAAAATTAGTTCTTTTCCACCCAATGTATCTAGACTTCTTCTTCGCATTATAGCTAGTTCCCCATCTTGAGTAAAGGATGATGTGAATTTGGGGACCAAATTCTTTTAAGTGGGGGAGGATATAACGCCTGGCAATTTTAAGGCTAAATAGGAATAAAATAATATATATATGTACGGTTCAAAAATAAAAATAACCTATACGTGATGATATTTACATATTCCCATAAATAGTTAATAAGGTTGAAGAAATAAGAGTTCAGGTATATACAAATGACAAGTTAATATTCCTTTTTGGAATAAAAGGTAAAAATATTATCAAGATCGAACATGCCTCTGATACCCAAGATAATGATTAATGAGGAAAATAAAGTGAAGGAAAGTATAAGCAATAAAATCCTTGCACGAAGTACTACGCTAATCGGTATTATGACCCACCTATAATATAAATTTAATACAACCCTATAGAAAATAGGGTTAACTCATGTACACTAGCATACCTTAAAAACCTCACGCATGGGTTAGTATCAAAACATAATGGGCTTTGAGAAATAAATGTATATATATATATATATATATATATATATATATATATATATATATATATATATATATATATATATATATATATATGCATGCAAATTATTAACGGATAAGAACTGCATAAGTAAGGTTTGATAAATAACAAATGAGTTTAGTGCATATCAATATATTTGAAATAGTAAACACAACTCCTAAATACTCGTATAAGAAGGCCAAGCAAAGATAATTAAGTTGTAATGGGCTTTTCCCACTAATACAAATATAGGTACAGCCCAAAAGAAGATAAATGGGCCTTAACACTTATAGTATATTTTATTAATACAATTTTATGGAAGTCAAAAGTAAAATTAGTAGATAGCCCATTAACTGATTAAGTATATAAGATCTTAACTAAAATAATATGACTTATATATGATAAATGGGTCACAGAGTCATGAGGTTATAAATATATATCATATAAATCAACCCAATAACTCAAATTATAAATATATAAACACTTAGTGGGCCTTCCCACGTAAACCCACTAACAAGCTTAGATACTATCACATATATGTATATATTTCTAACCCATGATCATATGTACGCTTTAAAACTCAATTAGCCACCCACGTAACCATGTATCTATATATATGTGTGTTTATATCTAAACCATAACTCAACCTAAAAAGGCCACGTAAAAAGTCAACATATATATATATATGTATATGTATATACGATTTGGGTTATTTAGAGGGTGAGTGGAAAAGGGGTTCAAAATGAAATGACGACCATGTAAATGGTCGTTATTTAAGTGATCAACGACATGTAGCATGTCGTCATTTCCTTAATGATGAATAGTGTGGTGAATAGTACCGCTTTTTATTTAAAAGAAATTTTACGAAACAAATTATATGAAAAATAAGAAAAAATTGTAAGGATCCTAGCCATGAAATTTCATAAATAGATTCCATCAATTTTTAAAGATAAAAATCATTGAAGTTAAATGCGGTGTTTTAACCGAATAATCGGGTTAAAATTTATTCTAGCATATTTTAATAAAATAAAATTATGAAATTATCAAAAAAAATGTAGGGATCATAAAAACAAACAATTTGTTATTTGTATTAATATGGTTCAATGAATATAAAATTTTAAACATTGTAAGGAATATTAACAAATAAAAATACGTATATAACAGCCGTAGGGAAAATAACTGACCCAGGTTAAGGCGCCATTTCTTGAAATCGCGCCCCTCCCTTGGGCGCTATTCACATGCAGATTAAATTGGAAACCGACCGACCTTGTTTCGTTCTAAGTAGGACACTGGCTGTCGTTCGGGAAGGTTTACATCGAGTAGAAGTGCTATCATGGGAAACGTAATTCCATAGGATTCCTTCTAAGGGAATATTACTCCCGATCGAACTCCAACTCCCCAGTACAATTCCAACCCTATAAATACCAACCCCTTCAAGCCAACTTATTGGCTTTTATCTTCTTCCTCAACCCACGACTGCTGCTCCGTCTTCTCCAACAATAAGAATTTGTTTCTTTGAGCAAACAAAGGGGCTACTTATTGCCGTAAGAGTCAAGAAGAGCCTTTTCTATTCGGATTACTGCTGCTGCAATATAACTGTGAAGCTTCCTCTGATCAAAAGGAGTTGTTGTCAAGGATTTCTTCTTAAGCTGTTGGCTTCTCTCATCACCCGCAGCTTCAAACTATTGTTTCTGCTACGGGTTCTATCCTTGCGGAACCTAAGCGGAGGTGGCTGTGAGGATTGCTGCTTCCTCTGTTTCGTTGTTGTAAAGCCGTTCTTTTATTTTGGGTTATCATCTACTAAGGGTCTGAGGATAAATTAATGTTAGTCTACAATCCCTTCGATCTGACATCAACCAAATCATCATCAAGATAGGTGTTCTCAAGTACTAAGCTAACTTAATTAATCCAGATCATGAGCATGCATATAGGTTTATTAGTCTAGAAATATGAAGTTTCTATGATTTTTTCTGCATGCACAGGGAATTAGCGACCTGTATAGGGCGCTATTTGATTTCACGACTGAATACACATTCGTTATTTTAATAATTAATTTAATAAATACACATGTTTAAATTTTAATAGCTAAGAATCATGACATCTAATTTAATGCATGATTATACTGCTAGACTCCTGATATTTTTCTCTACTCATCCATGTAATTGTTCTTGGAAATTTATTTTTATTTGGAAAGACAACAATATTCATGCAAGCTTTGAAATAGCGACTCATCCTTGGGCGCTATTTAAAGAAGTAACGACCCAATGATCAGTCGTCAATTCCTTTGCTAATTAATAATTACCCATGTTTGAAATTTAATAACCATGTAATCTGATGTCTAAATTGATACATGATCATAGTTCTGAAATCATGTTATTTTTCTCTACATGACCATGTGATTATTTCTTTAAATTCCTTTTATTTAAAAAGTGCTACTGTTTATGACTAAATTACATAAAGATTGAAATGACGACATGCACCCCGTCATTAAATTGAAATATGACGCCCAGACCTAGGCGCTATTTACTGAAATGGTGACTTAGACCAGGACGCCATTTATTTAATATTTGATAGTTGAGAATTTTACATATCTTAATATATTTTAGAACTTGGAAACAACGACTGAATGAACAGTCGTTATATATTGAAATAGCAACCCTGCCCAGGGCGCTAATTCATAAATTGAAGACTTGATCTAAGACGCCATTTACCTGAGTTTCTGATTTTCGTGATTTTCTGTAACCCTTGACAATGCGTTATGTATCTAGGCACTATATTCCGTTCCGTGAGTATAGTCCCACATTTCACGATGTTTTATCGATTACCCCTCAATTCTTGGTGACATACGAACCCTCCATTGGACATTCCGTTCCTTCAGACTGGCAAGTTAGTCATTGAGACCTCCATAAGACTCCTCGTAGCCTTGGATTATCTCAAGGCCGATTGAGCAGGTTGTACCACTAAAACCCATGAAATTATCTATTTACCATGTCACTCTAAAGAAACATAGTATACCGGCCCTCATGGTAATGCTATTTAGATGC